>ML685770.1:14225624-14359699 GCA_007922175.1 Pelusios castaneus
ATAAATCTGTTAGTCTTTAAAAGTGCCACAAGACTCTTTTGTCTTTCTACAATAGACTAACACGGCTACCCCTTTGGAATTTGAGAATGTGGAGGCACTCCTGATTTACACTGGTGTATGTGAGAGAAGAGTCAGCTCCATAGTGTTAGCTCATAGCTTTATAAAATTATTTGCGATGTCAAAGGGACCATCTGCTAGGTAATTTTATTTCAATTTTAATTCTTTTTATATTAGTGTTGAGTGAATTCGGTGCTCAGAGAAGTGAGGGGCTGATGGAATTACCAAGAATTAGGAATTTAGTCTTACCTTGAAATGCACAGTTAACTCATATTAACATTAATGAGAGACATGGATCAATAGTGATGGAAGAACAGACTGAAGGTGAGTGGTGCCTCCATTCACCTGAATTTGGGTTTCATTACAAACATGTTCATCAAAACACTCACGTTTTCATACTTCATTCCCAACAACACTGGGTAGATTTTTGCATTTGTATCAAAATCATATTGATGCGCAGTTTTTCTACGGTTTTGAAGTGAAACCAGAGAAATTTGCTGGTTTCATATAAGTTTGTCTTTGCAATTTTGGGTTTCTTTAAAATGAAATACTCAAAACAGAGTTTCAAAGATGGGGCCAGAGGGGAAAAGCCCAGGGAGATTGAAATAAGACCAAAAATGGTACTCAACTGGGGAGCTTAATCCTTGCCTCTACAGAACATCCTGACTTCAATAGAGTAGGTTCTGTTTCCTGAATAGCTGGAGCTAGGGTGGCTGGCTAGAAGGTGTGAAAAATCAGGACAAAGGGTGTGGGATAATAGGCACCTATAAAAGACAAAGTTTTGGATTATTGTGATTGTTCCTGTAAAATTGGGATATCTGGTTACTCTAACTGGGACAGAACACTGTGATACATGCCCCTAAGCTGTCCTTTTTTTTTTTTTGACCATCCCTGTATCCCAGCATTGAAATGGGACATATGTAGACAAAACAAAAGCCATTGAATCTGTGTCTATCTCCACCATTTCCAATTCTGAAGATCAGCCTTGGGAGCTACTCATGTGCTAGGCCCTTCCCTTATCTCACATACACTGAGACTGTGATGTAAACCTAATGGACTGACATTAGATTTGATCCTTTGGATGGAAGATTTAAATACAATATATTGCATTGTAATATGAAAAAAAAATGTTTGTCAAAGGTTGCAATAAACTCTCCACTGCTTTGAGTCTAATATCATGACTAGATGTCTTCCTAAAATGTATACTCTAGTTCGATCACAGGGTATTGTACTAGATACATCAATTAGTTTGTGAAACTCTATAGTCTGGATTATGCCAGGGATCAGAGAAGATGATAATGACAAGGCTCATTTTCTTGAAATCTTATTCTCCCTTGGCTCCTGACACTCTAGTAACTTCTCTTCCTCATTGCTATAACTTTCTGAGAGGATTCCCGCAGGGCTCTATCCTTGGTCTCCTCTTCCTTATCTACCCCTTATATCTGGGTAATCTCATCCTCAAAACACAAATTCAATTACTATCTCTATGCTGATAACACAGAGATCTATCTCTATTCTCAGGACCTGTCTGCTCTAGTCTAAACTAAAATCTCGGCCTGTCTCTCTGATATCTCCTTGTGGGCATCCAGCCATCAGTTTATGCTCTACGTGGCTAAAACAGAGCTCCTCATCATCCCCCACTGCAAGATTTCTCTCTTATCTCCTTTCTCAAGTACAGTAGACGACCACCATCCTGCTTGTCACTCTGGCCCATAAGCTGGGTGTCATCTTCAACTCGGACTTCTCTGTAGGTCCTCCTTAGGCTGTGCCTAGGTCTTGCAGATTTTTTTCTGCAAAACATTTCTCAGGCATGATCCTTCTTATCCATCCACAATTAAAACTCTTGTCCAGGCTTGCATCATCTTGCACGCAACTAATACAACATCCTTTTCTCTGGTCTTGACAAATGTCACTTGCCCCACTTATCTGCAGTCAGAATGGTGCTGCGGTGACCATTTTCCTAGCCTTTCACTTTGACCACATCATTCCTTCTTTTCATTCCTTCCAACAGCTCCCCCTTCTCAGTCACAGCAAACATATCTGTTTTCACCTTCAAGGTCCTTTACAGTCTATCTCCACTTTACCTATCACCTTTCATGCACTACCAAGATTTTGAAAACTGTCTCTGAACAGCCCATGATGCTATCTCCATCACCTACGTATTTAACTTCCAAACAAGCACCTTCATGCTTTCTTCAAAGCTGCTATAGGCAGCAAGGTAAATAGGCCCTGGGTGCCTGGGATCCACCAACACTAAGGATGGTGAGCTCAGCTCCACCAATATTTTTGTGGTGCTAGGAGGCTAGCTGTGGAGGTGCAAAGTGCAATGGCTCCCAGAGCTAAGAGCAGCTGGTAGTTCTTGCTCCCTTTCCCCAACACGCTCAGTGATTGTCCAGGAGCTGCTCTTTGGTGCTCCCCTTCTAGCTCCACCCGTCTCCCATATGGGCTTAGCACTCTGGCCAGGAGCCACTCCCACCTCCAAGAAACACCACAAGGCAGCTGCTTACCCATCCCATCTCCACCCAGGGCCATCCCGGGGCGGGGCGAACGGGGCAATCTCCCCGGGCCCTGCCCTGTCCCACTCCCAGCGGGGCAGTAAGGGGCCTGCACCGCGGCTTCCCCACGGCCACACTCTTCCCTACTTGGGGCAGAACAGGCAGGCCCAGGGGCAAGGCAGGTGGCCAGGGCCCGCCTCTGGGCCAGCCTGTCCCATGCGGACAGGGCCAGCCCTCGCCAGCAGGGTGCCCTAGGCCAGAACTGGCTCCCGGTGGCAGCCTCAGGTCCCTGGCTGGGGCATCGGCCGCAGCATCCTGGGGTCCTGGCTGCGGCTGGCTCCCACCGCTGGTGGCCGCCATTTCCGGGGCCGGAGCTGGTGGCTTCAGCCTCCCCACCCGGGCTAGCTCCCTGGGGGGGTGGAGCGGCCCAACTACCATCCAGCATGGGGGGGCGGGGCCCCGCCTAGGCCAGTTGGCCCTGTGCCCCACTGCCCCCACAGGACAGCGTTGTCTCCATCCCTTTCCTTCCCTGCCCTTTCCTTCCCCCCACATGATGTGGGTCCTGTGCCTTGGCGAGGGCACCACCCAAAATTATATAACCCTGGCTCTCACACATGCTGACCTTCATGCTCAAGAAAACACAAAGTTACCTCACTATCTTCCTTCAAAACTGTCCTTTTCAAAACCCTGACATCATTTAGGCTCTGGTATGCTCAGACCACTGCCTAACATGCTGACCAATATTGTTTAATTTTTTTTTTCCCCTCGTACTCTCCTCCCCAGCTATCTGTATCCACCTTTTATCTCTTGCCTTAGACTGCAAGCAATTTGGGGCAAGGATTGTCTTTTTTGTTTTGTATTCATACAGCACCTTGCATAGCAGGGCTGTAGTCCCTGACTAGCATCACAATAATAAATGCATTTAAATAAATAACAAATAATAAATGCATTTAAAAATATAAATAAAAACAACAACAGTCTCTTCTGGCCTAAAATATGGGTGAATCCATATACAAACATCTCCCAAAATACATTTACAAAAAGTGACTACTCTGGTTTTAAAAATAAAATCTCCAACCAAATAGCGCTAACAAAGAAAGAAGGCAGGAATAATTAACTGACCAAATTATTTCTAATTTAAAATGGTGACAAGTACTGACTGAAGTTGTGGGTTACGTTTGGGCTTCACAACATTTCCTGACTGGGCACTGTGTTAAGAAGCTTTACTTTTGTTCGTTTTAAACATGCTGCCTATTAATTTAATTGGGTGAGCCCTGGTTCTTGTGTTATGCAAAGGGGTAAATAACAATTCCCTATTCAGGTTCTTGATACCACTCATGAATTTACAGACCTCTCTCATATCTTCCCTTAGTCATTTCTTTACTAAGCTGAACAGTCAGAAGTCTTTTCGATTTCTCCCCATATGAAGCTGTTCCATACCTTCCTTTACACTTTTTCTTATTCTAATGTATCTTTTTTGAGATGAGATAATCAGAACTGCACAGGGTATTCCACGGTACATCATGGACTTAGTGGCATTATGGTATGTTTCGCTTTATCATCTGTCTCCTTCCTCATGGTTCCTAACATTCCATTAGCTTTTTTTTTTTTTGATTGCTACAGCACATTGAGCAGATGTTTTTTCAGGGAACTATCCACATTCTCTTAGCATTAAGTTTGCCAGCTAAATACTTGCCTTCATTTTTTTTTCTAATTTATGAGGGGGGGAAAAAAACAAATTTAACAAACGGAAATACAGCTAGAAAGACAAATACTTAGGGGAGAATAATTTTCAAACAACGTTACCATTTATATAAATAGGCCAGACACTGGGTAATTACTAGCCATGTCTTTATTGCAAAAATGTCCAAACATTCTAATTAATTCAAATTACTTTCTAAGAGCCATGTTATTAGAAATATACAGAAGCAGCTTGCTACACAATAATAGATGTGTTCTGTCTTCCAATAAAAAAAAAATAACTCACACGTTCTGTCATTCTATAATCCTAACAAAATCCAAAGCACTAGATGCAATCATCTCCTCTACTCCTGTTATGCGAAGACAGATGCAATAGAAAGAAAGGCATAAAGACCAGATTTGAAAAAAACAGAAACAAAGCTTTCCTTCATTGGCCCAGTTATATGGTTTGGTGTAGATGACGTTCTCTCATGTGCTGCCACAGCTACATGGGTTGCAAGAATAACTGGGGTCCCGTGTACACTTTCAACCCAGGTAAGTGTTGGGTGGATGAAGGCATGGAAATCCATCCACAGTTCTGGAGCATTAAATTCCATCCATCCTGTTATGTGAATCTCAGTTAATTAGTACTGTGTTCCACCAAGTTAGGTGGAATTTAATGGAAGGTCTACTGACAGATTTATGTTCCCTTCTGGTTTTATAACAGTTGTGCCATGTCCTCAATAATTATTTGTGTCATAGTAGCTGGATGTGGCTCTAGAGAATACTGAGATATTTGGGGTGGGGGAAGGGGGGGGGGAAGTTATTTTAGCTTGAGCAATATTTGTTGATGGCTACTGGTCCAAGATCACAGAACATGCCATGTCTTGTACTGCTCTGCAGTCTCTCACAATTGCACTGTGATGGGATGCACATCTGTGCATCCCTAGGGCATGATCTATGTAACTTTTCTGTTCAGTTTTGCAATATAGTTGTGTGATTTGATGCCAAATATTCTATACCAGGTTCCTTGGTGAATGCTCACAATATATTCTACATAATTGCTGTGGTGCCATGTTTTTTACAGCAACATGTGTGTACAGATGGGAAGCATGTTTCAGGGTTCAGAGTCTATTCATGACTATCTCTAGCACAGAGACTGGAGAGTTACATGACAAAGAGAATACAAATGGCCTCAGAGCAGCACAGAGGGGGAGGGACTGTCAGGAGTTTGTAAAAACAAAGATCGTCTGAGGGGGAGAAGCTGCAGGTTTTTGCCGGGGAGACTTGCAACTCTCTCCAACTTCAAGCAAGACCTGGGCCCTGCCTTGTAATAGGCAGAGAATAGCTGTAAAACACCGAACAGCTGACCACCTTGAGCATAATCTTGGATTATGAGGTTAGTGTAGGTAGAGATAATAGATTAGCATCGTTTACACTTTTTATTTGATAATGGCCACTTCTGATTCATTTGTATTATGATTCTGCCTTGATTGTCCATTTTCTCAGTTGAAATTATACTCTGATCAATAAACTAGTATTTGTTTTATCTAAAGCTGTGTGGTCTTTGAGGGGGTGGATGTGGCACAATCCACTTTGATAAATGGCCAGATTTGAGACTAAGGTGATTGGGGATGGGCCCCAATCCCTGTAAACCAGTGACTCCCAATGTAGTATGTGGGGCTGTGGGTGCTCGCTTGGAGACTGACACCTGTGTGGCTGGGGGATTTACACACATGGCCTGGGACTAATTACCCACTGGTGGCTGATGTGGACTGACTCAGGAGTGAGTGGTCACCTGGCAGGGTGGGATGAATTGAGGTTCAGGAGTGGGTTTTGAGAGGTCACAGCAGTGCATAAGACTGGATCTGGAGAGCAACCCAACACATGAACCCCTTCTAGTGACAGGCTCTGGGAATATAAAGAACTCTGCCAACTCTTAGAGTAGCTCTCTAGGCTTCAGAACCCTATTTCATATTATGGCTCCTTTGGCAGAGCCAATCTGGCTTGGCTCCCTGCAGGAATCTTCCCTCTTGGGGTCTTTGTAACCAGAAAATATCTGCAGCAACACAATTCAGTCTTCTCAAAACTAAGTATTACTCCATCCTCAACTAAATAAGGGGGCCTGACACATGACTTCTACACAATCTTTTAACATCTCCTTTATTATTTAAGTAGGCCCTACTTAGACGAGGCAACCTTCAGTCTAGAATTGTGGGAGAGATTGCAGCTCCTGCCGTTCACTAGTTGTCTTCCTGCCAGCTTATCTCCCACAATCTCTCCTTTTTCACCTTGTCAGAGCTGCTTTTTAACAGAATTAAATCCATTTAATTTTCCCACCTCAGTGATTGACCCTTCCTTATCCCAAGCCAAGGTTGTTTGCCCAGCTGGGTATGAGGCATGTCTTTACAGACCTCACCCCTATGGTTGGTGAAGTATTAAGTGATTTTGTAAATTAAATCACTGTCTCTCTCCCTTGTCTCCTGGGTGGAGAGCTTCTGACAGGAGCTTTGACTCCATGTATACTATAAAACAAATGGAGGAAGACAAACTGAATCATATATAATATTTATAAAAAATAATGCATAAATTTTCCATGTTCTTCACTATTATTTTGTTATCAATCCCCCATATTAAACTTGTTAAATTCACACCCACACCAAATATTTTTATTTTTAATAAAATGCTGTCCCTCTCCGAACAGGTGATGTCTGCAATTCAGTATAGTTACATTTATATGTTCAAAGATAGCAATACACCCCTATCCCACAACTTTTTTTTTTAGTTCTTACAGAATAATATTGGCATTTGGCATCTCTATCATATAATCTTCACAAATGCCACTAATCCATAATACCTACATAATTATACTGAATATAAGGGGCTCTCTTTTACTAAGCCTCCTATTTCAGTTTCTCAGAGCAACACTACCATGGAATGGTTTCTATTAATAAACTCAAGTTGGCTGATGGGTATCATTAAAAATATAGAAAATGAAAACTTTTGCATTCCCTCTGCATGCAATGAGTGAGATATACAGACTAAGGAATACAGCACTCATGGAAAAACCCAGCAGAAATGAAAAGGAGAAAAATATTCTAGCACTTGATGCTATATAGATCTAAGCGTGTTGGCTAAAATGGTGCAGGAAAAAAAGTAAGATTTCTCCCCAGAATGTTCTCCCTTTACTACAAGTAAACTAAAACTTAAAAATAAATAAATAAATAAAATCCGAATGTTCAGAGTCAAACTATAACTCCTTCCCCACTTCCCCCCTTTCTGGTGCCTTGTCTGAATGTGACAAAACTCATTACCCTAACTCAGTGTTAGTTTTCTCTCTGTATCATTTGCAATCTTTCCAAAAGTATTTGGCCTGCTATCTTGCCCTCTTTGTCATCATTTGCACCTATGCAAAGTGGCATGAAATGCTACTAAAAATCAGAATTACACCCACTTTGAACTGGTGTAAATGTCTACATAAGAGACATGAATTTTCCCTCCCAAAACAAACAGGGCCAAATCCAAATCTCCTATAACACCTTTCACTTGAACAGTTTTATGGTCTGACTAAACATGGCCCATCAGTTACTTCTTTTGCACACTGACAAATTTATGTCTTTTTAAAATTGATTACAAAAAAGGATGATAAATTAGCTCAGCTATTAATGTGATTTCAGTGCAAATTTGGTAGCATGCTCCGCTCCTTCCTCCCGGCCCTCTCCTTTAGTTTTCTTCCTTTATCTCTGCCAGAAAAGATCAGAGTACTGAGAAAAAACACAGATTAGCCTGGCAATCCCAGGACCCAGATGACCAACTCTGGAATTTATTTTTCTTCAGCAGAATCACATGTGGGAATTTCATTGGCTGTTCACTTGTTTCTGGATTTGCTTTTTGGCTGATTCACTGCTGTGTCTGCAAGATGTCTCTCAGCTCTTCAGGGATCAAACTGGTAATGGGCTGACTGGACTGTCTTGTACTTCTGTAACCTTTTTTCCTGTTTGAGTCATCTTCAATTGGAAGGGTTTTGCTGTCAGTTACAATCTGAAGTTTTGCATAATATTTTTGTCATCTTATCCACATGTGGGGCTAGGGACCTTTGTTCTGATGAAAGAATTCATTATGACCCCTAGCAGCACCAAAGACTAACAGTAAAGCAGCTGATTCTGGAAAGAGCTTGATACCTCAAGATTTCTGTTTCAGATAACCTGTTTTACTCTTGGTAACTTTCAGCAAAACATTTTTCATTCCCACTTTATCACTAGGCAGAGGTGAAACAGTCTTTGAGCCTCACAAACCATTATATAGCAAGCTGTGTACTTTCAGAACATGCTGACATTTGATTGGAAAGTGGGCTCTTAAACGTGAGAATGACTTATTTAAAAAGTCTAAGTTTAATGGGGCGGCAGCGGGGAGACACTGGGCAATGCCCATTTTTCTTCAAACTAACTTTTGTCCAATGAAATATTTGGACTCTTTCCTGCTGCAAACAAGGAGTCCTGTGGCACTTTTAAAGATTAACAAATTTATTTATTGCATGAGATTTCATGGGATAAACTCCCACTTTGTCAGACACTTGAAGATGGGGAATTTACAGAGTGGGAGGAAAATAAATGCAGGGAAGTGTAAGTCATAGGATCAGGTCAGACTGTTACAGCAAATCAAAGCAGTTGGTCACTGGGGAATAGCATATAGAGAAAGGTGAGGTCAATCACCTGTTTTAATGAAAAAAAATCCACAGTCCCTATTTAACCCTAAGATAACAGTGTCAAATATTCAATGAATTCCAATTCTACAGTTGCTCTTTGAAGCTTCAATTTGTTATCCATTGGTTTGTTTCCTGCTGCATGCATTCACTTCTGAAATAAATGAATTTGGCTTGAGTCTTTGAGCAAAGTCGTATTTTTAAAAAATAGAAACTGTTCTCTTATAAACACATGTCAGTGTATCACTACATAGTACACATGACTTGATCGTGCAAGTTGCTAAGTACTCAGGCTCTGATCCAGCCGAGCACCTAATGCTTGATTTTAAACAACGTTGAAGTCAATGGGACTACACCTGTGCTTTGCTGGATCAGAGCCAGAGTGTTGGGCAATGGAGGATCAAGCACTTCCTGCTGAAGTATATTCAGCTAGATGTGCATCAAGTATAGGTATACTATAACAATAAAAGTCAAAGATCAAAAAACACAGTTATCTGAAGAACTAGATGGCATAGAGACTATTTCCTATACAAGACTTCTTACATAGCTTACTCATAAGGAATCAGCTGTTAAAGTGCAAAGTCATTTTGCCCACTAATTTTGAGAACATATTTTGGCATTTTTCTTTTTTTTTTAAATTGAAATGTTATGTTAAATTATATCCTATCAGCCCCCCAGGACAGATGACGGTCTATATTTCAATGTGCAAATAACTACTACATGTTAGAAATGTTCACTAAGTTTTATTGAAAAAAAAACCATGATACACATAAGCAATAAGGAGACTGTAACTGAGTCATTTAAATGTCTATATCCAAGTAGGAAAGAACTCAAGTCTACAGAACACAGGACAGATAGATTACCAACTCCCTGCGCTTTCACCTTCAGATCAGTAGTTCTCAAACTGTGTCCAAAAGAGTGGATTCTGTTTCAGTGGTATCATTCTGATCTGTTACAAGGGATTCTGTTAACTATTGAGCAGCAATACTTTCTGCTAAGTTGTAGTCCAGCCCTGGACTGAGCTAAATTTAGCAGGAATTCTCACTGCTTGAAGATCAACAGATACTGATCAACTGGTGGATCAAACCAACACTGAAGGGGTAACAAAAACAAGAAAGGAGAGAGCCAAAAATGAAAAGGGTCCTGGACAGAGATAAGCAATGAAGTTTACAGGGAGCAAGGAGAGGTTGTTTCCTGGACAAAATTGTTTCCTTACCCCAGACCCTGGCAATCAGTTAGCATGTGGGCAAACAGATACCTGGGAAACAATTCTCTGTAGTAACTCAAAGTCCTCTTTATCTAGTGTCCCATCAACAGCCACTGGAGATTTTTGCTAATCATAGCCACAGATGTTTCAGATGCCATTGTAGGCAAACTCACCATTCCATTCCCTTCATAAATAAATCAAGCTCAGTCTTGAAACCACTTAGATTTTTTGCCCCCATTATTCCCCTTTAAAAGGCTGTTCCAGAACTTCACTGATCTGATGATTAGAAACATGCATCTAATCTCAAGCCTAAATTTATAGATGGTCTGTTTATGTCCACTTGTTCTTGTGCCTACGTTGGCCCAAGATAATAAATAAATAAATTCCTCTCCCTCCCTGATACTTATAAAGAACAATCATATTTCCCCTCCTCATTTGCTTTGTTAGGGGTGGGCAAAATATGGCCTGCGGGCTGAATCTGGCGCACCAGAGGTCGCCATCCAGCCCGCCACCTCTGGGCTGCTCCCCCACTCTTCTTGGCTAGCGTTTCACTGCTCGGGGCCTGGGCTGGGGCTCTGCTGCCCCCAGCTGCCCTCCCCCTCCTGGTGCTAAGCTACCTCCCTCCTCCCTCTCTAAGCCAGCACTGTGCCATGCCATGCTGCTCTGGGGCTGGGACTGCACTGCTCCCTTCTGCCTCACCCCTCCCAAGCCGCACTATGCCGCACGTCTTTGGGGCTGGGGCTGCGCCATCCAGTTGCCCCTCCCACCCCCCTGCTGGCACTGTGCCATGCCACTCTGGGGCCGGGGCTGCACTGCCCTCTTCTGCCCCCAAAACCGGTACTGTGATCTCCTGCACTCCTGCTCCCCTTCACTCTCCTCCCCCCTCGCACAAGTCCCACGCCAGCTCTCCGTCACCCCCACCCACCCATCTGCAAATTTTATTGCCCAACCCTGGGCTAAACCAACCAAGCTTCTTAAGTCACTTCTCATAAAGTAGATTCTCCATTCTTCTGATCAGCCAAGTAGCTCTTCTCCGCACATGTTCCAGTCTGAATTCATCTCATAGGAGACCAGACTGCACACACTATTCCAAAGGAGCTCTCACCAGTTCCTTCTATAACAATACCTCCTCATCTTCCACTGAAAATACCTCATCTGATGCATCCTAGGATTGAATTAGCCTTTTGCATAGCTGCATCTTATGGGTGGCTCAGTTTTCATGTGATCAACCGATAAGCCCAGATCTTTCTCCTCCTCTGTCCCCTCCAACTGTCTCCAGTTTATAGAAGAAATCTTGCAGTTAGTCCTTAAGTGCATGACTTTGCACTAGTGTATTTCATACCACTTCTAATGCTCCAATTTTCAAGGTTATTCAAATCTTCTTATATGATTTTCTGGTCTTCCTGCATCTTGGCAATACCTCCTAAGTTTGTGTCATATGTAAAATTTTATTAGTGCACTACCACTTCTTGTGCCAAGTTTATTAATGAAAATGTTAATTAAGATTGGTCTCAAAGCTGATCCTTGAGGAACTCCACCAGTAACCTCCTTCCAACCTGTCAGTTCACCTTTTGCCATGATCCGTTATAGTTTCCCCTTTCTCATTGAAAATCTTTTTCAGTAACAAATCCTCAAAGTGTTGTATGTTTAACTGCATATCAAACTAACTTGACATCAATTTCTTCATCAGTTACAACATTAAGACAGAGAAAAGCTAGAATTCTCTGGATTGGTTTTTGGGGTTTTTTTTTATTTTTTTATTTTCTTTTTGAAAATATTATTTGAGAGATGTTAAACACTGATCAATGATAACATTAACTAGAACAGCTTGTTTAGACTAAACTTAATGCTTTTCATAACTAACAGAACCTTCACAATAAAATGGAGCCAGAGAGAACACTGATTCAATGATTACTCTAAATTACAAGTGCTAAAATAAATGCAAGGTTAGTTATACATAAAGTATTATTTGACAGGAAAATTGATGCACTTACCTTTCCTTAATTCAGTGGCTTATTAAGGTTTCTTGGAGCCACTGGATGCAGAAGAGATATTCTCAGGCCACTGGGTGCAGAAGGGTGGGAGCTCTCCAGGGCCGGATTATCACAGGGGCTACAAGGGGCTGAAGCCCCAGGCCCTAGCCAAAAGGGTGGCCCCAGCTGCAACTCCTGCAATAATCCGACCTCACCTCGCTCTACTCAGTGCCGGCAGGGCTTGGGGAGAGCTGAGAGCATCCTTGTCCTGTGGATGCTGGGTAGGGCGCGGCCCTGGAGTTAGAGTCTGGGATCCCTGCTCCCACCCCACCCCGCTCCTGGGTGCTACACCAGGGCTATGCTGCGTGTCAGCTGGCTCACCCGCCATGGGTAGATGGGCCAAGGAGAAAGCACTCTCTGGCCCTAGCCCCACCCCCCCAGTGACAGATGCCCACAGGTCGTCATGCTGGATGGTGGGGCCCCACAGTGGGGGGCTGTGGTGGGGGCAGCCCAGGGCCTCCAGGCTGGTTATTCCAGCCCTGGTGTTCTCAGAGTGGAGCTGGAGTGTGACACACTCTGCCAATCCCTCAGACCAGCCCTTATTGGATTTTTGTCATTGACCTGAGTTAGGGCAGCCACAGTTCCCAGGAGGTGGAAAGGAGGTTTGGAGCCATCTGAGACTTGATGAGCTCAGTCCTCAGCAATTAAGGACTGGGCTGTTTCTCTTTTGCATATGAGGAGAATTATCCATACCCTCTACTGTGACGTTCTTAAAGCTTTATGGATGGAAAAAGTGGTAAGAATGCCAAGAGCAATGCCTAGTATGGAATCTTGTTAGGACCGGAACTCTATGGTTGTGTGTTGTACAGCAACAAAATGTTGGTGATACTTAAATAATAATGAAGGATTTTTTTAATTAAACCTACAGCATGGGATTTTTTGCTCCTCTTAGTACAACGGTTGCTATGATTCAGTAGCTCAGCTGCATCTTTATCACCTTAGTAGTAGCATGTCTCATGCAAGCCCTTTTATAGTTAAATCTTTCAAATGCCACTCAGGTTCCCAGGCATCAGCTGCCTAAATAAAACACGGGCTTTTCTTTCAGTTCCCTGCCCTCCAGTTATTTATTCCTCCAGAGGGTTACAGAACAGGCCCCGTGTGCATAGTTCATCATAATCTGTCGACTTGCTACTAATTACTGCAGTCACAGTTATCAACCTTACAAGCAGTTCAAAGGGATCAAACTGGAGTTCCTTCACTGAAGCTCAGTGGGTACATTAACCTTGTAGTTTACCGAGGCACTGCATCAAGCCAGGTTTTCAAAAGTTGTGAAAAACAGGAATTTCTGAAAGCTGTGTTCTTATATCACAAGCAGCCAACAGGAAAATTAACACTGTAAAATGGCAGGCTAATTTAGATAAGCACTGTGTGTATCAGTCTAATTTGTACACGGAGTCATTATATGATCACAACTGGGTGACTCAAGTCAGCCCCTGCTTCCCACATCCCCCACCACCATCAAAATAACACCGCTCTGGGAGTATCTTTAGATCATTAAGCATTGCTGTCTGAGAAGAGCACTGACTATCCAGTGGCAGGAGAAAGTGGCAGGTGCATTATTATGAATAACTCAAGATAACTGTCAGTCTGGGGGGAAGTCAGGGATGTAGCAGATCGTATCAATTTCTGTATTGTCTTTCAGCAGTGGATGAGAACTCCCAGCAAGTGTTCTGTTGTTTCGAATTTTCAAGCAAGTGTCACTTTTCAGCTCTTGTGAAGGATACTAGCTATTGCAATTCAGGATATACTGGGGACCTTTACTTATCAAATTACATTCCACAATAAACTACTCTGCAAGGGGATTGTGAAAGGTGTCTGTTTTGTTCATTAGCTATGCATTTCCACCAGCTACTTAAAACAACAATTAGCTAATCCCCACTTTCACTATGTTTACTGCTAAAATCTCTCTGCCATGCATTTGGCAGTAACAAGCACAGAAGATATACAAAATCCTCGGTCATTTAACACGACCACATCCATTTGGAGCCTTGGCTGTTCATGGAGCCTTTCCTGCATTTCACTCCAGTAATGCTCCTGGCCAGCTGCTACTACTATGCAGTAGCAGGTTGCCAACTGAACTTGGAACTATGCAAGGAGCTTGTTGAGTCGGGGGCTTTGCTTGCTTAATGGTTTTGCAGCCATTCACAACAGGAAGGCCAGGAAATTTTAACAGCCACGATGACGGATTGGAAATCAGAGGGTGCATCTACACTTGTAAATTAAGTCGACTTAAGCTGCTTAAGTCGACTTAAGGAAAATAAAGTCGACTTTATTAAACCTCCTTTTAATTTGACTTTAGGCTTAAGTCGACTTTCTAAAGTTGACTTAAGCCAGTGTAGACCTGGAGTAGCCCTAAGTCGACTTTAAGTCGACTTAGGGCTCTCCAGGAGTCCCCCACTGCCCTCCCTGCCAGGGGGGTGGCACAGGGAGATCCTGGCATGCCCCCCCAAAGGGCAGGGCAGAGCCCTGCCCACCCTTCCCCTATGCCCTGCCAGGGTCCCTGTCCCCCTTTGCCCCATTGTACCCAGGTGCAATGGGGCAAAGGCTGAGCCCCCTGGCACTGGGCAAGGGGTGCCCCCTGCCACCGTGGACCTGCTCAAGGTCCCCCGAGCCCCTAGAAGTCCATGTAGGCATCCAGTGTGGATGGTCTAGGTCAACTTTGTAAGGTTCCCCCTAAGTAGACTTAAAACTTAGGTGTAGACATGCTAAGTCGACTTAGCTAAAGTCGACCTAAATTTACAAGTGTAGACATAGCCAGAGAGTTTAATAGCACAAAGCTGAAGTGAAACTAGGTATATGGACTATTGAATGACATTAGAGGAGGTATTTGATTCCCAAGACAATGGAAGTGAGGGTATAAGGTATTCTCTACTCTTTTACCAGAAACAGTGTGTTCAGAGTCGTATCTTATGACTTTGATTGGTGTCAGTGTTTCCATGACTACTACTTGAATGGCCTAAATTTTTGGAAATAGAGTGCTGCTTTTATAATCCTGCTTTTTGCTTCTCTTGACCTATCAAGCCACTTAGATGTGGGATTTTTCTCTATAAAATTAAATCATTTCTGAGCTCAAGAAGTTAGGTCTTGTTAGAAGTGGGAGCAAGAGATTAAGAACATTTCAGTTCACTGTGCTCATAAATATTATATATTCTATTATTAAACAGATCAGCTAATATTATATACTGTACGACACAAAATATATCAGATCCTAATAATAAAACTATTGAGCCCTGTTTCCATAATTGGAGATTCTGCCTTTTTATCCCCTAACTGCCAGTTAGGTGCCCAAATATCTACTTAGGCACATACATGTCAGTCTGGGTACCCAAAGATGGAATCAGGTGCCCACATTTGAACATGGAAGGAAAAAGTTTTCAGTTTCAAGTCATTTTGAATTTGCTAATCATCAAAGTGCAAAGTTATCCGACAAATCTATTCACTTTCTTATTGGTAATTTGGCATTTTTTAGGCTAAATACAAGAGACTTAGTTAAAACGCACTGAAATCCATGGCAATTTGTCCTGAGTAAGGACTGAGTAAAAACTTCAAGATATGGCCCACTAAAATTGAATAGTGTAGGAAATAATAAAATCTCTTAGTTTTTCCTCCTGCACTGAAAACGCTATAAATCCTACCACTTACCTATTGTTTACGGAAGTAAAATAAGAGATATTTGAAAAGACACCAGCTTGTCTAACCGTTGAGTGCCTGTTATAGAGCATTTCAAGTTTCACTGCTTTTTTGCTGCTGTCAGGACAAGTCTTTAGTTTGTCACACATTAGAACATGATGCAAGTTAGTAGATGTCATGTAATAAGCCTGATTCTGTTTGAGCAAATATGGCACTGATGCATTGAAATTAGATCCTGGGCATGCAGGCAGCATTTTAATTGAGGCTGTAATGAAAGTGACAGCAAAGTTAGATAAACAGACCACTAAATGGATTTAGAGCAGTCATTTGATTCCCCTACAATGGAAGTGGAGATCTCAGATATTCTCAACACTCTTTTACCACCCAGAAACAAGCAGGGAAAAGTGAGGGTCCTGCTCAAGACTCCATGAATCCTATTGGCTCATGTGTGGGGCAAGAACACCTGACCTGACAGTGGGATTCCACTACTGGGCGCTGAGATTGGAATTCAATTGGATCCAGGCTATCAGTGCTTCCACAATCGGTTTCCACCCAAATAGTCTGCTTGAAGGGGTATGGGTGAGACTGTCCTCCAACAAGAAGGGTACTTGGATGCCGAACTACAGAAAGTACTACTCCTAATGAATCTATAGAATGGCTGTCTCTCCCTAGCCCATTCCTCTTCCTTGAGAGCCTGCCCTAAATACTGTGCCCAGATCCCATGACTTACAGAGAAAAATATACTAGCGCAACAAAAGTGATAGCTGACCTGCACTTCAGCCTTTCGATCTGGGAAAGAGTGATCTGGTTCTGATGACGTACAACTGTCAACTTGGTAGAAACATTTGTTGAGCAAATTGTTTCCAATATGAAGAGAAGTCTCACTACTGTTTAGGTGGCTTCCATCAAATAAAATGCTATGCTTTAAAATGTATTGAGAAAAGAGGAAGAATTTCTAGCTATTTATTTATGCAATATTAATGGCACATTTCTTTTAGATAGCGTTGCTCTTAAAACCAAAAACTTGCTGAATCCCTTAGTGGGATTTTGTAGAAATATAAACACTAGAGGTGGAAGGGGTGTTTCAGGCCATCTGTTCCATCTCCTCACCAAAGCAGAGGAGTATTCTCCGCAGTAAAATCACAGCTGCTTTACACAGCCTGTGGCTGAACAACATGACTTTTGTCCTTTCCCAGGAATAAGCCTCCATTGCTCTCTGATATCCAGAAACTCATATGGTCTCGATTGCCTTGTTACCTGAATGTCTCTATCATATGCTACTTCAACATGTATTGAGCTCAAGTGTACACCAGCGAGAGCAAGTGGAACATCTCAAACTGATGACCAGATTCAAGGTTGACTCTTACCCTCCAACTTGCACTATTCACTATTGACTTTATAAAAGCAGGAAATATTACTAATTAGCATGAGGTGATTGCAGGAATGCATAGATATTAGTATAACCATCCTAACTATCCATTAGTATAGTATCTTATTAGTAACTATCCATTAGTATAACCATCCTAACTCTATTAACATCTATTGACTCTATAAAAGCAGGAAATATTACTAATTAGCATGAGGGGATTGCAGGAATTCACAGATATTAGTATAACCATCCTAACTATTTTCACTCCTGTTACTGTAGCTCCGTTACAGATTATAAACTGAGCATTATCATGAGGAAGATTTTTATGAAAAGAGTGAAAGTTACTGGTAAGGCACCTTTCTAAAGCTCCAACAGTAGTAAGAAACATTTTTAAAAAGTATGTATGTAATAAGAATACTTGGTAGTGTTTAGTTAAATAAACATGATACTGATCACATACACAAAGTAGAGAACTAAAAGCCTAGCATCTAAAAGGAGCTTTAGAATCCATTGATGGCTTTCTTAAACACTGAGATCTACTGTCCATATCCTTCAATTTAATTCCAGCTTTGGTAGTGAGGGTCCTAGCAATTCACATCTATGTCTGGGTATATCACTTGCGCCTTTTTTTTTTTTTACTCAAAACACTATTTAGGAATGTAGTCAGGCGGCCAGCCCTCCCTGGCTGGGGCCTGACCCGTCCCTCCGTCCCTGGAAGGAAACCAAACTGTCTCTGGCCCTCAGGCCGGGCAGGCAGGTAAATAAACTGTCTCTGGCCCCTCGGGTGGGGCAGGCAGGGAAACAAACTGTCTCTGGCCCCTCGGGCGGGGCAGGCAGGCAAATAACCTGTCTCTAGCCCTTAGGCAGGGCGGGCAGGTAAATAGACTGTCTCTAGCCCCTCAGGCGGGGCAGGCAGGTAGGTAAACTGTCTCTGGCAGTTAAGTCCCTAGTTCAGGTCGTGGTGACTCCACGCCTGTTAAGGCTTCGGGGGCGGTACCAGAAGGGGGGAGGCAGGGGGACGCAGGCCCACCCAACTCCACTGCGTCCCAGCCCAGGGCCCTATCCGTGGCAGAGGGTTCTACCACGGGCCTGGCGTAACCCTCACCAGGGGTCAGTAACTCAGGCTCGGGAACCGCCGAGTCATAGTAGGCCTCTCGGTCCCCTGGGCCACTTCCTGCCCCCGTCCCCACTGGTACCTGGTCAGGGCCCTCATCGCCCTCTTCCTCGGGGTAGTCACCCAGGGGGAGGTCACACAGTCCGACCAGGTCCTCTGCTAATGGTAACTCCTCCAAGTCGCTGCCCGCCTCTGGGGGTGGTCCGCCTTCCTCGGCGAAGGGGAGCTCCTCCAGGTCGCAGCCCGGTACTGGGGGGGGGATCCTCCGATTGACCCGCAGGCGGTGTGGGTAGCGGAAGGTCCAAGTAGTCCTCAGGTTTTAGGTTCCTGGGCGGCTGGTCTCCACAGGCGGTTCCACCCGGGTCCAGTTGCCCGTCAGGGCCCCAGGCCGCAGGCAGGTTCTCGGCCAGGTAGTAGTCAGGCGGGTGCTGGGGAGGGAGCAAAGAAACACCCTTCCCCTTCAGCTGCCTCCCTCCCTCTGAGCGCCCAGGCGTGGCCCTTATATTTCCTGTCCCGCCCACCTGCTTCCGGCCTGACGGACAGGGTGCCTCCAGCTCCGCCCACTTAGGTGTAACAGGGCCCAGGCTGTCCATCTCCGAGGGGGGCCATACTCCCTCACTACAAGGAATAACAACCTTTCTGTGAACAAGTACACACAGAGCTTCTATTATTGCAAAGTGAATGGAGATAAATTTGTTATCTCTTGTTTCCAAATTTTAGTGCTGAAAGTGCTTCACAGTGGGCCATAGTGAGCAAGTCTTCACTTCACTTATTTAATGGGACTTTATAATTTGGCACCTTTGTTCTCATTCCAGATTTTGCATTGATACTTTCTTTTTAAAGTATTTAAACTCAAATGTATTTCAGCATACAAAACGGATGGTTTATTGTATGACATGTTAAAGCTTAAATGCTCTTTTATTATCGGTATAGAAATATGCTTATATATTTATTTCCTTTCATAATGTTTTCTCGCCTACCTCCCACCCCTGAACACTGCCAACAAATAGAAGTTAAAAGGAGAAATTAAACCATTTCATGGGGAAAAAATATGATAACATATACTTAGCTCGCATTAACAAATTATATTGGTTCAGAGCCGACTGCAAATTTTCACTTCTATTTACAAACGGAGGTTATCCATTGTTTTGCAACTGCCCACATTGCATTAAATAACTAGTACTTATGCATATTTATTATGTAGTGGGAATCACAAGCCATCACCAAATGGCTGAGATATAAAGCAGATATCTAAATGTTTCACTTAGCATAAAAAAAACCAAATGTTAACCTTTAACTCATCAAGTAAACATAGACAGTAAATTAAGTATTTCTAGCTCACCACACATTAGTCATGATTAAAAAGTCAAAATTTACCAACAGTTCCCATGGCATCTAAAATAGATAGCATTTGATGGATTTTCCCCTCTGCTTTTCTGGTGATGCACAGCACTGCTGTATTAAGCTATCATTATTTATAGTACATTAGTCCCTACAGAGTCCTACTGAGACTAGGACCTGACTGGGTTAGGTACCATATATGCACGTGGATAAAAGTCAGTCCTCGTCCCAAAGATTTTACAATATAATAGTACAGAGCCCTACCGCGACTAGGACCTGATTGGGTTAGTCACCATATATGCGTGTGATAAAAGTCAGTCCTCATCCCAAAGATTTCACAATGTAAATATGCCAGGCAATTGTGGGGGGAAATTAAAAAAAAAGGTGAAATTACTTGATCATGACCCAAAAGTTCCTCCCCTCCCTGTGGTCTGTTAAAGTGACAAATGAGACTTACTACTGCCTTTAAAACGGGGGTACGCTCAATTAAATAGCCGGGAGCGGAGAAAGGTCCCCCGAAGAACCCGGGGTGATCAGGCCAGGAGGCAGTGCAGGAACCTATTCTGGGGACTGGCCCCCAAAAGGTCTGCTTTTATAGACAAATTTAAACAGTTCCCGCCAGTAACTCTGATAGGCTCCCTGAATTACAGGGGTGGAGAGAGGGCAGGGAAAACTGTCGGACAAGTCCGGGCAGAGTCTTGGGCTGCAGGTATGTGACTCATAGTCACAGGTGTTGATGTGTGACTCATGCCCTTTGTGAAAAACTCTGGTCTTGCACTCCTGGGCATTGTCCACCCTACGCCGAGCCAGGGCTGGAACAATAGTTAAGGGGCCTCCTCCCTAGGCAGGGCGATGGCACAAAAGAAGCTGTAAAAAAAAAAGCCATTCCCATGAGCAGCCTGGGAGGGGTGGCCACACAAACCGGGGAGACAAAAACTGGCACAGGGGAACATCTGTCAGGGACACTTCCATCTGCTGGTTGGATGATTATACTGATCATTTGGATTGGGATGGAGATGTCAGTTGCCGTTAAAAACAGTTGTATACTGATACAGATAGGCCATGGTTACAGCAAAACACACCAATGCATTTAAACTTGGTTGAAATTCACAAAGTAAAATGTTAGTACATTCTGCAGCTTCCCCTCCCTCCTCGCTGCCCTAAATTTTGTGAATTCATCCACAGGGTAATGTTTTACCTTTATATTATGAAATACAATGCAACTGTTCCCATTTTATCATTATTTTAGTAATATGTTGTGTAAGGAAGAAACACTACAGACAACACACATATGCATATTTGTGTACACTATTAGATACAACATATAAAAGAATCAAAACATGATCAATTGCTAAAGTGAATCCATGATTTTAGTGGAGTCACAAAAGAAAGGAATTTAGCAAATGGTAATGATCTGAAAAAATAGCTTTCAGATATATTTCAGGAGGAGCTTATCCTATGGGATAGATTGATGAAGGTTTTATTTGCAACTTTACTGAAGGATGAACATTTAACCAGGATCAAATTCTACCTTGATGCATACCCCACACATACCTCCTCATTGCCAGCTGGATGTAAATCAAGGGAGAATGTATCCCTTTATGTGTCCAAGAGTAGCTACTAAAAATCAAGTTTCATCTGCCACTAACTGGATCTACAGTCATCACCATCCTTAACATTTTGCGCTATGCTCTTCTACCCATAAACCATGATGTGTTAAAAGAGAAATAATATAATGAATTAATGTGATAAAGCCCCCAAAAGACTGCAACACAATGAACATGAAAGAAAAATAGCAATGATTAAAAAATGAAACTACCGTCTTTTCTTTTTCCCCCCAAGAAAACCTTATTCCAAAGCATATGTTAGGATTCATACAGCGGGAGAAACTGCAGAATTGGAATTCATATACAAATTTGACTCCGTGAACTCAGGGCTGAATAGGGACTATGGGTTCTTTCCCCATTACAACAGGCAATTTTGCTTTCCTTGTCCCCCACCCACCTCCCTGCTAATTGCTGTACTCCACTGTTCGAATCCTAACATATGCTTTGATTTGCTGTTTACAGTCTGACCAGATTCTATGACTTATTTTACTCCTATTCTGTAAATTCCCCATCTTCAAGCATCTGATGAAGTGGGGTTTTCTCCCATGGAAGCTCATGCAATAAATAAATTTGTTAGTCTTTAAAAGTGCCACCAGAATCCTTGTTTGTTTTGCTGGGCTAGAGGAACATGGTTACCCCTTTGGAATTTGAGCCTTGGGGCACTTTCCATATAGCAGAGGGCAGTGCAACACGAAAACAAATTAATCCAATCCTAATTCCCAAATGATTCCGAGTGCCTGCAAATTCAGGTGACTTCAGTATCTGTGCTAACGGTACTCACCAGCACTAACGATAGTACACACTATGAGAACACAGACACAGGTTTAGTATTTTGTAATAAAGATACCTCATCATCCCAGTCTAGCATTATATAGGATTTATCTGAAGAAGCATCATGAGGCCAGAATTAGCCTCATGTCTTTATATACAAATAGCAGGAAAACTTTCTCTCCTGTAAAATATTCAGCTACATCTACACAAGAATAGCCATCTGGAATTCATAACACACAGATCTGCTCATTCATTAATCAGGAAATACCCGTGGTATAAGTAGTTAAGTGGGAAACCCAAGTCAACCGTTGTATTACAGCTTCACCATTCAGCACTCCTCAATAATTTCTAGCTTTTAACTCCACTCTGCCTTGAGCAAACTGCCAAACAAAACCCAACACATAATTTGTCACTAAGTGCCTGATTTAATTAAGAGTTAGGACCTATTTATACAGGTCTTCTACCAAGTGTACTCCGATAAAAAGTTGGAAAACATCAAGAACAAATAAAGGATGTAATTTTGCCATTCACACAGCCGTCCTTCTGCTATACACAAATGACTTCATAAAATAAATGGGACTCCAGATGTGTATCTAAGTAAAAATGGGAACAGAGGTTGCCAAAAAGGGTCATTTCTAAACCAAATAAATTATGTTAAATAAGGAAGACAAGGGAATACTTCAAAAACAAGCACATTCGACTCTTCCGGTGGTAATTTTACTTTGTTTTCCAGTCATTTACAAGTATTTTAAATAACTAGTGTAGCTGTGTAGCATTCTATTAAAATGTTTTATGTTGCACACAAAGCACTGTATATCACCACCAAGATAAAATAGATTTGTTTATTTTGGGGGCCAGAATCTCAGCTCCTCTGCATCCATGTGCCATCAGAAAAGGTCAGGCCGCAAAGATCTCTCAATATTCCGATGACCATGGCCAGCAGTGCAGATCTCAGGGACCTGCTATCCACAGATGCATGTTTCATCTGTTGTAACTTGGGCTAAGGACCAGTTTGTCCCTGGCAGACCCCCAGATCGGGAGCAGTCTGGTAGATGAAAACTACACATGAATCCCTATCTCCAAGGGACACAGAGTACTTCTTCCAAGTCTCAAGATCAAGCCCTCGCATTGCATTTTACATTGAGAACATTAGTGGCTATAATTTATAAATTTGCAGAAAAGAAAGATTAATACAGCATTATTAATTGTTATGGAAAAGTTTTTTGTTTGTTTTTTGTTTTTTTTTTTACTGAGTGGCAAGATACTATAGCTTCATAGATGAAGCAGCAGCATGCTTTTCCCTATCACTGACTATGAAATTAGACTCAAAGTCCAAATACCCTGTACAGTGATGACCACCTGCTGCAGCACCTATTGGTCCTGTCACCCACGTTTAAACTAAGCACCCTACGTGGCTAGGAAACACTAGGTAGCCCTTATATAATATTATACAAGTATTATCTATTTCTTTGCAATAGAGGCAATGGATTTATTTATACTAAGGAAACATTCTCCCCACAGTTACATAACTAGTATCTTATATAGGGAGAGGGTAAAACTTTTAAAAACATTTAAGTGACTTAAAACAATAAGTCCCATTAAAAGTTAACAGACCTTAAGGTTCTAAGTGACTTACGAGCTTTTGAAAACTTTATACCATTTTTATAACCCTTCTCTTTAAAATCATTGATTGAATTGGTTTTTGCTCTTCTCTGAATATCTCTAATTTCTTGACTTTCTTCTAGCATTGAGATACCCTCAACTACACATAGGACAGTAGGGTGAGCTCTTCTCAGTGCTGCATAGAGAGGACTTCCTGTCACAGACCCTTCAGAATTCTGCATTCACAGCCCTAACTCATACCGTATGTTTGCAAATGCAGTTTACCATAGCTGACACAGGACAGCAATAACATCTTTCAGAAATTTCCACTTTTTTTGGTTCAAATGTGGAACAAAAAACCTCAAAATCTTTCAAATGTCTTTGCAAACAAACTGGCATTGAAATGTCCATTTTCTAATAAAAACTGAACTTGTCCCTTCTGGTCTTACTCTCTCTGACTCATCCCAAGTGGCCATCTAGGCCTCCTGCGTATCAGAGGCCACCAGCACCATTCAGTACCCACAGAACAGCCCAACAACCAAAATTAGACCAAAGTACTACAGCCCATGGGAAACTAATATGTGCCACATGCAGATAATAGAATAAACCAAAGTGCACCAGTACCCAAGGCCCCCGCAATGGAAGGGAGATGATTAAGTGAAATATACCCAGATAATCTTGACGAATGACCCACACCCACATGCTGCAGAGGAAAGCAAAAACCACTCACAGTAATCTGCCCTGAAGGGAAATGCCTTCCTGATGCCTTATATGGCTATCAGCTAGACCCTGAGCACATGAACAAGACTCAGCCAGCCAAGTTCCTCAGAGACAGAATTCTCAGTGTCACCTCAGAGTTCTGTCCTTTCCCATTCAGTATCCCATTCCAGTTGTGGCCATCCCTGATGCTTCAGAAGAAATAGATAACCACTTCTCCCCCCCCCCCCCCCACCCCACCCCTTCCACCCCCCAACTCTCACAAAAATTAGAACATGTTGTGGATAAAGGAGAAATCTCTTTGTGTTTGTGTCCATCCATCTCCTCATGGTTTGGGCACTGGCCAAGGAAATACAACAAAGACATTTGAAACTGGGTTGCCCAGGTCTCGCTCTAATTCAGAGCAGAGATTTTCATCTTAGACCACTCTGAATCAGGCAGAGCATGGACTTGCACCTGGGTTTCCCACATCCTAGGCCAGTGCCTTGGCCATCAAACTATAAAATGAGAGTCTCCCTTGTTCTCTTTCCCAATGAAAATTTTGTCAAAAATGATGCGTCTCCAAGATATGTTGTGGTTTTAATGAATCAATTGGGTATTTAGATAAGATACAAATTAGAAATGTTCCAACTAGCTCTACAATTTGCTCTCCACTTTTAGGTCTTTTGGGCATTGCTACTTTCTCACAAATGTCCAGCCCTTTGGATATTTCCCCTCCTGCGGTGTGTTAAGTTTTTATTTCTACAGGTCGACCTTGAATGTTACTGCCTACATAGCTAATCCTTCTGTCTCTGTGTTACATCTTTGCCCTCTCTGGCATTTTCAACACTTTACAATTAAGATTAATCTGCAATGAACTCAGTGACAGCTTCAGAAATACAGAAACAGATGCTTTAAACATCTTTTCCACCTTTTGCACTTATGGAAAAAGAAGGGAGCTTTTAGTATTACCAGTTTTGCATTCTGCAGAAGAAATCCAGACAGCTCTTAGTCATTAACATGTACTAAAATGTGGCTGGCTTACTTTAGGTCCAGGAATGTGATAAAAGAGTCTACTTCCATTCCTGCCCCCTCTTCTCCACTCCTTGAAAATATCCAGCTTACTTCTCCTTATTACACTGCAAATAAAATATGCATCTCCTCTTGTCTTCCCAATTCTCTGTCTCCTCAGCCCCACTCTTCGTATGTACCAAGCATGTCTAGCTATATTCTCTTCCATTTCACTACATCCAATAGCAGATGGCAAAAGTAATCACTAGGTTCTCAAGGCATGTGTAACTTTTATGGCTGTGTACTCCACAAACTGCCAGAATCAGAGCCTGGGGGTAGAAGCAGACAGACAGATAGGAAGACATGCCACTGAGGTAGCTGAGGTGGAATACACAGACATATGTATATATTTTTAAATAATATTCTCATTGATCACACAAGTTTCTATCTACAGGTTCATAACTACCTACTCAGTGTGTATGTCATGCCAAATCAATTTTATTTATCATTGTTTCCTTTCCATCTTTAGGATTAGTGCATGTTATGCCTATCAAAGAGCTACAGTTAAGACATTACAGCTGTAATTCAGAACAGAGCTCCAAACCTGTTCCTGTTTATAATTGGAGTTCTGTGTGGTGCTATGAGCTTAGTTTCTTGGAATACTGTAAAATACAAATAAAGCTAATCAGCCTCCCCTTTTTCTAATGTAGCTCTGTAACCCAATAGCTCAGTAGAGTTATGAAGACAGTTTTTCTAGTTTTTTGGTACACAGAGAAATCAAACTCCCCCTTTCCCCTGCTCCCTGACTTTAAACCAAGCAAACACAACACAACCAAGCCAAACCTGACCAACAACCAGTGCCAGAATACAATCAGAAATATTAAAAAGAACATATCAATTGCCAAACTGGATCAAAACACTGCTCTATCTAGCCCAGTATCCTGTCTTCTGACAGTGGCCAACAACAGGGGCTACAGAGGGAATGAATGGAACAGGTAATCAGCAAGTGATCCATTCCCTGTCGCCCATTTCCAGCTTTTGAGAAACAGGGACTAAGGACACTTCAGAAGATGGTTTTCCATCCCTGACAATCCTGGCTAATAGCCATTGATGGAGCTATCTGCCATGAACTCATCTAGTTCTTTTTTTGAACCCTAGAAAAAAAATCACATTCTTCCAAAGAGCATAACTTCAGGCCTATTCAAAATTGAAGTGATTGGTGCAAATTCGGATTTACAGATTGTAACAAGGCCTGATGTGGGCCAGATTTCACAGGCAATTAGAATCCCCTAATAGTTTTCCCATAAATATGCCACTCTCTATGGACTTCTAAAGCAACCAGCCCCACCAGGAAGCTATTCAAACAGACAAGTTTGCAAAGAATATAAAAAGTCTGTGATACCATTGTCTTTTTAGATAAGAGTGATTTTAATTGCTTAAACTATTGAAACACATTTACTCCTTTTTAAAAGGATTCTATTAGCAGATCTAACGCATACCACAAAAAGAAAAATTAGGAAAATATATAAAGACTCTTCCCCTCACCCCCAGTTGCATAAATAAAATGAACTGGTGTCAACAAAACCTGTAATCCCCACAGGTGGTCTCACCGTTTATGCCCTGATGTTTAAAAAGGCAGCACAACATAATAACAGAAACAAACGTTTAATAAACTATTTTAAATGTACTCTTACTTAATGAATTTGCATTGAATCCTCCCAAATTGTTCTCTACAGTGTAAAGACAGCTAAAATTTAGCTGCCTGGACTGCCTTATGTCCAAGAAGTAATATATGTATGCTGATGAGTTATCACCTTTTGGGCCTGATCCAATGCCCATTTAATTTAAAGGAATGCCCAACACTGCTTTTTTCCCAATTCTTGGGTAACTATTTAATCATTACCCATCCACATAGCCTGTCCCTCCCCAGTCCCTGATGCCAGCCCTGAGGACTGATGGTGACATGGCCCTGTGCAAGCACACCGCCTTCTTGAATCTCTTGGAAAGGAACTTAAAGGGATCAAACGACCCTTAAACATAAGTACAGGCTGACTGCTCAGAAAGAGATCTGCCAACTGTGACAGCAATTGAGCTACCAGGATGATTATGGTCCTTTCCGCAGAAACGGTGCAGGAGGAAGGGAAGAATACAGAGCTTCTACATCGCAACTCCAAAATACCGAGGTCCTCAAAAATATCTAAAACAAAAATCTATTTAGCTGATTAGTGAACAAGCAGAAGGACTTCTCCTGGTACCTCCTTCTTGCCCCCAGGCTTCTCTGATGGGATTATTGCACGACAAGGGCTGCAAATTACCACAAACCTCACCACCTTTCATTCCAAGGACCAGGTACACTTATTCAATAATACTTTTATACTATTATATAATGATAGACTATATAATACCTTATACAACAATAATATTATTATGTTATAACACACATAAACATGGACAATTTCCCAAAGGAGGGAGGAAGAAAAAACCCTCTGTAACAAATGCTAAAAAAGTTACTTAGTACACTTTTGCAAGGCATTCAGATACTACCAAAAAGAGGGTTCCGTAAGAACCTGAATAGAACAGAATAGAAACTCTGCTGGCCTAGTGCAGATAAAGAAGATTCATGGAGTAACCATGAGGTGCATGAGAAGCTGTATGAGAAACTCCAGATCTATCACAGAGCCCTTTCATTCTCCTCTTGCAGTCGACTGACCATCTGGAGATACTGGCCAGCATGGAGTTACTCCTGCATATTCCTAAGGGGCATTACAAACTATCAATCCTGTTTCACATTGCTTTGAACCTTTGAAATGTGTTCCTCTCACACAGCACAGAGTGAATTTATTCATAAGCATTATTGCAGTGGCACTAAGGCAGCCTTTCCCCTCTTGCTCACCAATTCATATCTGGCGAGGCTGAGGAATGACTGGAAGTTGTTACTATCGTAATGCCGTCCAGTAGCTTACGTACTGTGGTCCCAAAGCCTAATAAGTAAATCATCAAACCATCACCAAGATTGCCAGTCCTAGCACTGAGATCATAAACTGACTAAGCCACTGAAAGTAAGATATTTTCTCCCCCATGAAGATGGTTCCCACAGCTCAGGGTTGTTGAGGCATATTTCTGAGGACTAGTTTGGGGAAATTTATGCTGCCACTGTTCATGCTTTCCATGTTCTCTTCAGAGCCATCTGTTTGCAATCTTTCATGAGCACTAGCGTCACCAACAATTAAGAAGTGAAAATACAGCATATATAAAGCTATGCATTAGCAATTAAAAAGTATTCACAGTTAGGCCCAGCTAATCCGGTTATGCAAAATAAAATTCTGCAACCAACCTTCTCCATGTACAGTATGAGAAAAAAAAAAAAATTCCAAGCACAGAAAACAATTTCAATTATGTGCATAGTTCCAATATACCCTAAGGTAAATGTATGCATATCTTCTAAAATCAGACACTGCACACAGCAGCTAATTGTGAAAGATGTGTGAATGTTGCATTCTTTGAGCTTTAAACTAAGCTTTAAGGAAAAATAATTATACAATTAAAAATACACAATTAAATACAATGCTATTCTGGGAAACATCTTTCCTATGAACTTCACCCAAAATGGTTTTCACATAATTAAATGACACAGTTAATAAAAACAAAGTATCAAAAGAGAAAAAAAAGAATAAAAAAAAATCCATTTGTAGGCAAAGGAGAATAGGGATGTTTTCAGATGTGATCTCAAAATGAATGGCAAGTCAATGAGATAGAGGTACTTTAATTTTATACTGTATTATAGAGAAAATTAGAAGAGGCTCATTATCCCAAAAGTCCATTGTTTAAACATAAAAAGCCCCTTTAAATTGAAATACATGCTTGTTACAAAGACCATCAAGACCTAGATGAGTTACTTTTAGCCTAGCTTGTTAGAATTTTGAGCAAAGTTGCAAGTCCTAACAGGGTCCACTCTAAAACAATTCATTACCTAAAATAAAGGAGCATATTTTGACTAGCATAGGAAAGAAGAAAAATTTACCACTCAAACCACATGCTGAGAGAGAGAGAAATTACTGCATTTCCAACTCAAAAAAAACATTCATCTGGTATCTTGTGAACTGAGCCAAAGGGCACATCAGAGTCTATTTCAGGCATGGGTTTTCTTCATTGTGAATTAATGGTCAAACGTGTCATCTGCTTGTTTGGTGCCAACAATGGTTTATTGTGCAGTCATATCATTGCTCATCTAATACCTCCGCAGGTTAAACCCAGCTTGAATTTTTAAGGCAACCTAGAATAGGTTCAGATCCTGCCTTGCATCTCATTTTTTTCTTCGGGAAATGGAAAATGAGTCATTTACCATGAAAATGGATAGTTATACAAATAATGCCAAAGATGACTTTTGCCATTCATAGAAATTAATTATGGTTATAGTCTACAGCATGATGTGTTCCAGTATAATGTATTCATTAACTAAAAATAACAGGCAAATTGCAGTATGTAACGGGTTCTTTAACTCCTCTGGATCTGTACACACAATTCCCTTTAACACCAACATGACCCATGCTCTGGATCAAAGGCAGTCGATGTTTATAATTGAAAAGAAGAGTATGTGTAAATGTAAACATTGCTCCTTGTAGAAAGAGAAACTTGTACAAAGAACAACAGTGCTATTCAAGGCAAGACTATAAAGTATTGTATTGTGTTCATGTTCGCAAGATGAGCTGCCCACAGTATTGATCTGATACCATTACTATGTGCTTTGTAGATCTGGTCATCCGCAAATGTCAACAGTACGATTCTATTAATAGTAAGAATGGCTGTCAGGCATTCTGTAAACTATATTCTGGAGAAAGGAGAAGCTTATGGTGCAATACAGAAAGTAACATTGTTTTTGCAATAACAAGTATCTACCCACAGGGCCTTCTACTAATTCTGTCATAAGAAACAACCAGTCTTTTATCTTGCATGGGTACATTTTGTACATTTCATACAAAGAAATGTGTACTGTTTCTTAAATTATCTTATTAACTTCAGTGTTCTATGATCTTTATAAAAGATTAATGACCATACATTTATATGGCAACATTCATCCCGCATGAGTTTGACCTCTCCCTTATGCTTGAAGTGCAGGAAGAATGATGAGGATGATTCATCCTACAGCACTTCACAGCTGCACAGACCATATAAAGGATTTACTTTACCTACTAAAGATGGCACCATCAGAATCAGAGAGCAAGCTCTCCTGCCCCTAATAACATGATGGGATATTGCATCATTGCTAAACAGCAGGGAGGGGAAAGTGTCACACAATGCTTTCTGGAGCAACCTGGAATGTTTTTGGAAGATTACCATCCAAGGGCTAACCAGGCATGATCCTGATTGGTTCATGATGAGTTCTTAGCCCAGGCTTGTTAAACTGCAAGTTTAAGAACGATGTGGCCCAAAATATACAAAGATACCATTAAGTACAATGATTTTCAAAATGATCTTCTTTACATGATGGGAAACACTTTTCTTTTTAAAAAGTTATATTTTTATTATATTTTAAAAAGTTACATTTTTAAATCCCAGATGGTTTATGAACAAACATGAATTACAGAGAAGCATCTAGGCCTTGATTCAGTGAGGTGCCCAACTTTAAGCATATGAGAATTTCATTGAGCCAGCTGGATTGCTTGCATACTTAAAAATTAGGCATGTGCTTTCATATCTTATTGAACAAGGGCCATCATTATTATTATATAAAGTATTCAGAAAAAATATACCATAATACAGAGATAGAGATGATAGAGAAAAATCATATTTTTTCTCCTGTGAATTAGGTGCAGGTAAACTATAGGTAAGGGAAAGTCAGTTAAAAATATATGCACATTAAGAAAAATAAATGCATGCCTCCCACTCCCAACCCACACCTGGTTTTCAGGCCACAATTCAATTTGTTTAATTTGTTCTTCAGCCATCAGATGCTGCTTAGAACAAATTACATAATATTCTGTTAATTATTTCAGCTCTTAAAGCAAGCTCGGTTTCTTTTTCTATCTGTATGTAAACATAAATCACAGTAGAGGACGGCTATAATATGACAAGGCTTCAAAAGAGATTGTAAACTGGTATGAAACATCTAACGTCCTTTCTGTCCAAGCACTCTCAGAGACGCTGCCACATTAGATCCAGTTTGCTATGTTTTCATTCTGTTATCAAGCCAAAATTTCCCCTGCAATTACCATGCATGCTAAGATTCTCAGTCTTTGAGAACAGCACATCTCACAGCCTCTTCTGCTTCCCCTTTGATTTCCCTTGCACCGTGGAATAAGCTGCTCATATGTTGTGGGGGCTGGTGTGATTGATCTTTTGACTTTCTGAAAGGATTTGAGTCCCAATTAAGGTTTCTGGTCACTATTATTTCTTGTTATGTTCTTGCAAAAAGAGATGGGTCCCAGTCTCTACAGCTTTGTCTGCCTGATGATTTTCAGGCATTCTCTCACTAATTCTGATTGAGATCACCTTGTGCCTTGTAATAAGAGGAGAAATTCATAGGTTTTTTTTTTTTTTTTTTAAGAAACCATTATGCCCATCTAGTGTAACCTCCTGCACAATACAGCCCATAGAATTATACCCAGAACTGCTTCTATACTTTAAGGCAGCTTCTCTCTCCATTTACTCCTGTGGAGATGGACTGCTTCTACTTTCTATTGCTTAAGTTCTGGGCATCTTTACTGGATCTCTTCTCTTCCTGACTACAGCCCAGTTTCCTATAGAACTCAGCCTCTCATCTGTAAAATGGGTGGAACAATACTCCCCTCTCTCACAAAAGTTTTGTGCATATAAATAAACTAAAGACTGGGACAATATAATACAGTGGTAACAGGAGCCATATCATTTTCTTAGAGAGATTATGCGTCTATTTAAATATTCCCCCCCCAAAGTAAGGATTTCCCATTTTCAAAAGATATGGTGTAAACCTACATGCTGAGAACGGAGACTCTAGAAGTGAAAAGGAATAACAGAATCTGAAACTAGTTTTCTAAAAAAAATAATAAAGCAAGAAATTAAGTGATAAGATTTTTTTTCCCTTTCTCTCAACCTCCCGTAAATTTATTATTTTGGGGTGAAGGAGGCCTGGTCTCTGCTTAAGAGACAAGAGGCTTTATCTTTCCTCCAGCACCAAGTATTAAAAATAAATTTACATAAATATATTTTACACTTAAGAGAGTTAGTTTGAATCCATTTCATTTCAAACCATTAAATAAAGATTTTCATTGACTTACAGATTATAGGTTGATCAATCCCTCCTGTTTCATTATCCCCCGCTTTATCTGTTTTAAAAATATTCTTTGGTCTGAAATCAATAACTACCCTTGGCAAAGCAAGAAATAAATATCGAAAAGGTCCCAAGCCTGGATTTTACATTCATGGTTTTTTTTTGTTTTAACCAAGAAGTCAGGTTAGGCAATCATTTTGGTCCCATTTGACTATAAGAAAATAATGTGTCAGCTTTTCAGTGAGTCAACACTTCACTGTCGCCATGCCTGAGGAGGGCTGTGAAAGAAAGTTCATTAAATGAAACCAAAGCTAAGAGGAGCACTGAGTTTAGGTATACTGGCAAAAAATTAGTCATGAGAACTTGTGTATGCTCTAAGACAGCTCTTTGGCTGCTGGATCTTTGGCTAGACTGGAATGGTAACTAACACAGGCATATATTCAGCAGAGCACTTAAGCACATTCTGAAGTATCCTTTTGGAACAGAGATGATTTAGTGAACTGGAAGTTAAGTGAAGGAACTCAAACTAATAACCTGGAGGTACTCTGAGAAGGCCCTTAGTGAGACAGTTACTGATTGGAGGTGGTGAAAAATGGAAAGCTATTTTTACAAAAATGTTTGAAATTTTGACGTTTTAATTTCAAAATATTGGAAATTCATACTTTTTTTTCTTTTTGGTGTTTCCGATTCTTGTGTGATATATATAAATGGTAATCATTACTTTTAATGTACCAAAATCCCTGGGTTTTGGCTAACGACATTTTATCAACATTTCAATAATCTCTTCCAGAATGCTCATTCATGAATTTCTTGTCTCTATCACAACAGGTGGACATCACACCTTCTGCTGGTGGGCAGACTGGCCAGGTGGTGATGGTATTTGCATTGCATATCTCTGTTGCCTCTGTTAGATACATAGACATTAAATTAACTAGCACTACTGTGATTTTTAACCAAGCTGTATAGACATTGCTAGAATAACAGATTTCAGTGGAGAGGGCACCATTTCCGTGGGTGCTTCTACATTGGCAATTTAGGTCGACTTAAGGTGGCTTAAGTCGACCTAAACAAAACCATATCCACACTCGGCTTTTATTAAGTCGACTTAAGGAAAGCTTAAGTCGACTTAATAACACCTCGTTTTAGGTTGACTTAAGCCTTAAATCGACTCCTTAAGTCGACAAAGCCAGTGTGGATGGGGATTAGCGCCCAAGTCAATCTTATTAAGTCGACTTAAAGTGTTAGGTAGACTTAATAAGGTCGACCAGGGCGTATGTCTACACTACAAAACTTAAGTCAACTTTGTTAAGTCGACTTAATAAGGTCGACTTTAAGTAGACTTAAAGTTGACCTTATTAAATCGACTTAACAAAGTTGACTTAAGTTTTGTAGTGTAGACATAGCCTGTAAGTGGCAAATTCATCTCACAGTCCTTCTGCACTGGTAGATTTTTGTTTTAGGAGGGATCTAAAGATGCTATGATGCTGTTGTCACATAAATCAATGTCACAGTGAAGGATAATATGTTTTTCCTGCATCATCGAGGAAAAGAAAAGGAAATGTATTATAGGATAAAACCATAAACTAGAGTCCTGAATTAACTCGAACTTAATCCATATAATTGGGTGCTAAACCATCATGTTCCTAATGGGAGTACTCTGGCAAAAAAAAAAAAAAGTTTCAATGAATAGTGACAATTTCCAGGGGGGTAGCGGTGTTAGTCTGTATACAGCAAAAACAATGAGTCCTTTGGCACCTTAAAAACTAACAAATTTCTTTGGGCACAAACTTTCGTGGGCTCCAACCCACTTTGTCAGATGTATTATGGAGCCCACGAAAGTTTATGCCCAAAGAAATTTGTTAGTCTTTAGGGTGCCACAGGATTCTCGTTGTTTTCAATGAATAGTGTAATCTTTCATTTCACTTAGCTCTGATATCTGATAATAGCCTCCTACCAAGGCAGACGTAATTAAATATACACGAAATCAAACCATGGCAGAGGATTTTGTATTCAAAAAGCTGAAAATCAGGAGCTCTATTAGGTTCTAGAATGATGCATGCATTATGAGGACGAAGAATTCAGCATAATTTCTTTCATGTCACAGGAAGTTATTTAACATTAAAGCTCTATAGTTCTATTTGATTAATATTTTCTTGATAAGTTGATAATTGATGAGTAAAGGAGTGTCTGTAATTTGCAAGGGATGTTTTAATTTTATTTTAATTTTACTTTGAGAGAGATTTAATCAATAAACAAGAGAAGTTATTTGGAATTAAATCCATAGACCCATGGAGGCATTGACATCTTTCCAGCGGGGCAGAGAGTCAGCAGGGAAGAGTGTAACGTATCAGGAGCCTCTTGAGTTCCTCTTCCCTATCTCAACCAAGGACTCCCTTTGCCTCTGTGAACACATGCCCCTAATGGCCTCCCTTCCCCCAGCCAGACGTGCTGCAGGAAATGCATTTCCCTTGAGTGGCACAGAGACTACTCTTTCTGGGAGAAGGACTATCACATACATTCACAACTCTTGGACTCCAGGGATATCAAAAAATGTCTACATTACTTGGTTAATGTCTTCACATTCTGGTGACTGTGTTTCCTCTGAGTTTCTCCTGCCCTTCTCCTACCATCAGAGTCCACCTGCTACCAGCCTTATTTTTCATGCTAGCTCAAAGAATTCTAATAGGTTAGGAATGCATGAATTTCATCTACACTAGCCAGGCTGGTTTTCCCCCCCCAACATCTTATTTTCCCCTAGGTGTTTTATGATTGTATTTTTAGTCATTTCATACAGATTCCCCATAAATTAAATAAGGCTTAATAGTCTGCATTTCTCAGTAACTAACCTAGCACTTTTGTAAAACATACGTACATATTTAGTTACATCTGCAATTAGCTCCTGTCAGTTGTTTAAGATTAATTTGACAATAGTCTTTCCTCTCACAAGCTCTTGGACAAGCTGGTCCAAATAAGCAATCATTTATGGTGTCAAAAAGAAATCTTGTCTTGTACTGACTGTTTGAAGTAACACTTTCTTGTAAGTTGGTATTTGTAGTCATACAGATTCTACTACAGACTTTTCTTCTCTTTAGAGTTTAGAAAATCTTTTAGATGCAGTTTTACTACCCTACATCTTTGACCTTGTCTGGCCTTCCTGTGTATTTTATGATCACATATGACAGTACCTTATTGATTTTGTAATTGAACCCTGTGTCTGTTACACCTAATTTGTCAAGGTCCTCTTCCATTACCCAGCATTTATGTTCACCTTTTCTTGTTTTTAAGCATCTCACACTGGTATATAGACATTTAAAGTTTCTATGTCTGACCATATGCCATGATACTTGTTGCATTTCCAGAATTTATGTCAGTTAGCAAAACCAGCCTCTCTTCTGCTACAGTCTCAGTCTCTATCCTTTTCCTTACCATAGGCAGAAGTACTTTTGCATTGTTGACCGTTTATGTGTCCAGAATTCCTCAACTACTCCATCTGCAATAAATTCCTAGTGCCTAATAAATACTATCTTCTCATCCACACATTGAGACATATGTTTCTCCCATCTAGATGGTTCTATTTGTGCATGTGGATGTATATCAGAGAAAGCTTCCTCAGAGACGCTGGTCCAAAATCTTTTCCTGTATTAAGCCTCATTTTAACTTCTATGACTTTTCTCCTGCACATCCTGGGTTATTAGCATCGATATGCACCACAGTGATGGTCTCCTTCACAGCACTCACTAGATGTCTGTGTCTCATCTGAGCTTCCTTCACCATTACTTTAGGCAGACAAATCACCCAGCCATTCTCACTGAGAAACATTTAATTAAAATGGCTCTGAATGAGATTTTCAGCCAGCTGCCCATCATCATCAGAGTCAGGACTTAAAGTACACAATCAGTGAAAGACTGAGATATAAGGATCGGCTCACAGCAGCACTGTCTAGCAACAGCCTTGGTAAGGAATTGACTCAAGGACAAAAAGATGGAGATATGATCTGACCGGGAGCATATTTACTCAACTGTATCAGCTTATCTTCACTGGCTGGGACATTAGTCGGTACAGAGCCAAAGCTCCACTGTTTCACTCTTTTCCTCCCCTCTTCCACTTACTTACCACTCATGTAGGTGGGGAAGGGCACTGTAGAGCCAGCTCCTTTTTTCACCCCAAGCATATGAAGCAGCAATGCTCAGGAGATTAAAGAGATGGCTTTATGACCTTTATTCCTTTGTGTTGGCACACAGGAGAGGTTGCAATCTAACCCTCTGTAAGCAGTCAAGTTAGAATGACAGACACTCTTTTGCAGTTCAGAGGTTGCACTTAACAAAATGGTACTATAAATGGGAAGTACCTTGACTATTTTGTCCTCTATACAACCAAACGATACCAATGCAGCATTAGTATTATACACTTCACCTCAGCGTAGATAAAGAGGAAAAGCTATTACTAATTCCCACGATAATGAAGGTTTTTCTTTACTTGAATTCACTTCACTGAAAGAATGAAATCATAAATGGTACTTTTCATCTAAATAGTACCTTGTCAGAATACATACACACACACTATAAATAACTGTTCCCTTAGAACTAAATCAATTTGCTTTCTACTGCACTCCCTGAGGGATTGATTTCTTCAAAAAGTGGCATGCAGCATTATATCAATGGGGATACTGGGAATACCAAGAGACATTAGTGCACTAACTATATTTGGTACTTTAAGCTTGTTAGTTCTTTTAGGGCAAGCTCCTGACCTATCACTCCATAACTATCTCAGATAGTGCCTAAGGACCTGCTACTTGGTATGGATATGTTGAAGACTGTTTTGTAAAGGCCTGTCAAAATTAAGCCTTTGTGTTATAAAATGTGCTTCTAGAGTTTCATCAAGTGAGGGGAAAATTAACCATAGTTTTTAAATTTAAATCAAGATAAATGGAGGGAGGCTTCGTCTAAACACAGGACTGGAAGCCAAAATCTCATCATCGCTAATTATAGGTCTCACACTTACTCATTCTGTGGTCTTCAGTGACTCATTACATCTCTGTCTCATCTGTACAATGGGAATATTGATATTTCTTTCATGTAGCTGCTATGGAGATTAGCTAGCTAACATTTGTAAAGCTCTATTATGCTTGATTTCTCTTTTATTTGTTTGTTTGCTCAGATGATTCCATTCTAACATTAGCAACAGTTGCAAAGATGATTATTATCACTCGTGCGACGTCTGACAATTACACTTCCTTTACGTGTAATAGGCTTGATTCAGCGCCTCAGCTCACCATTTCCACCTGTGCAATAGTGAGTGTAAAATGCCATTGATTCTGAATTCCCAGCTTCCACACACCACTCTTACTGTTTCAAATCACCATGAACAGGTGGAAGTGATGATGCAAGATGGAAGGCAGTGGAGAAATGTGCACTTCTTTGTAAATTTACCAAATTTGCATTATATAAACAGATCAGACTCATTACCAGCCGTATTCCCTTTACTTACTATAGGAGAAACTAGTAGATAGTGCAAATATTTTAGGGCAGTTTTATATGGCTAATTTCTGCCAGAAGGATAATATTAAGTCTGCAGTAAAGGGCAATGTAATACTGCATGGTCCTCAAGAGCATCCAAGTAAAGGAAGTGTCTTCATTTAGGCAATTGCTCCCCTCTTCCTCCTTAGCGGCACAGGTTTCTTGCTGAACTGCACCAGCAGCAAACTATAGCATCCCCACACTAACTCAGTTCTGCTGGCCAGTGTGTGTCTGTCCATCCCCTGTCCCTCCTTATGTATCTGCTCAGGTGAGGGTGTGGAGAGGATGGGTCTTATTTGCCCTTGCATAGACAAAACCATTATTTCACATATTAAAGCATTATTGCCTAAGGAAACTGGCACTTCTTTTAGGGTGAGCTTGACAGAGAGAAGACCCTTGTTGCAAACTATTCTTCTGCCTTACTGTTTAGGAATTCTTTGTTTATCATTTAACAGCAGCAATTTTGAAACCTCCTTATTATATATTTTCCCTTTGAGGTTTCTGTGACTACTCTTCCTTTTATTATGTTGAATACATTAGAGCCAGACGTCATGCTTTTATTGCAGTTGTTCTCTCTCCCCTTCCCCCAAACCCACATTTATCGGGAAATTTTTAAGCATTCTCCTCGCTGTACTATATTTTACATTTTCATACAGGCATTTAAAAGGATATTATACAGATGCTTGTCTGTGGCAAGCTGGTTAATTGCCTCCAGCCTTTGACACTGTCCTATTTTAAGGCTCCTCCACATGCTGCTGTTGCTAAAGCAGTGTGAGTATTAAGCACACGCACACACTATCATCTCTGAGCCCCCTTTGAATTAAACAAGTGGTAAGAACAATACAAAATGAAGCACACATTTCAGACTGACAAAACAATTCACACCAGCTGGCATGAGAAACCCTGAATTATCTCATTGATTCAAATCATATCCTTGTTTGTGTTATTTAAACAAATAGTCCCTTTCAGTGGTGTTTGTTAGGCAGTGATAGCTTTTTAAATAAGGTGTATTGAGTAATGCTTGCTGAATCAGAGATTTCATGGTCATTGATGTCACTTATTATTTTAAACTCAAGAAAGGTACAGGTGAAGTGTGCTATTGCTTGTCTTGGCATATTACTAAAGGCCCTGATCCAGCAAAGAATTTAAAGACATGCTTAACTTTTAACTCAAATACATTCGTCAGCTTTATTAAGAGTTCTCAGATCAGGGCCAAAAAAGAACAACATAGGACCTGATCTGAAGCCTGTTGATGATAATGGAGAGATTCTTATTGACTTGTCAGCTTTCAATGAGATTCTTTCTGAAGAAATTAGAATCAATCCATTGAGTGAAACTATAGAGTTCAAAACACTCAATAAGAAATAGCAAACATAAATAAGCCAAGAATACAACTCAGGTATCCTAACTCCCAGGGTAAAGTTCTGTCCACCTTTGCTACATGACCTGGGCTATGCACACAAAACTGGTGTTCAGAGGAACAATAATTTGGAAGTGACAAATACTTGAATCACAAAGGAATCATAACATAGATCTACAGACTAATCTAATCAATTCACAATATTTATAAAGTGCTCATCCCAGGAGTTACGGCTGAATGCAAATATAAAAACAGGAAGATTCTGCTTGACACCGTGGATTGCTGCATACAGAGTCAATGTTTTTCTTAGAATGTTTCTAAGAAAAAAAAGTAATTTAATGGTTCATTTTACTGTTGGTAGCCTTGAAATTGTGCAGATCAAATGTCAAAGAGCAATTAAAAAGAAAGGTGGTTTTGTGTGGGATTAAATCTATAATTAGGAAGGGAGCTATCGCTAAACTGATTAAACTTGGTTTAATAACACCATTGTAGAAAGTGACAAAAGTTGCATTCAGGAGTATCATTTTTAAATTATTTGGAAATGGCAGTGTGAAAATGAAATTGAAAATGGATGTTTATACTACTAAATGATGTACAACTCTTCTGAAAGGAAAGGTTCTCAATTAAGATACTTGCAAATATAGTGCCATTACGTATCATTTAAATTGCATTCCCACTACACTTCTTAGGGGATGCAATTTCATATTGAACTAGGCAATTAGGGGTCTGAATCAGTGAGGTTCTGAGCACTCCCATATCACAAACACAGGACAAGGCTTCCCTCACTTTTACAAGCTTTGGAGCAGGCCACAAACAGGGATTTTTAATTTGGGAATGTGGAATTATAGCATGACACTGGATTCCTTAAAACCCATATGGTGGGATTTTTTCTGCCATTCCACCTACTTTTGGAGAAGTGTCCTGTTGAACTGGGACCTTAAACGCATCACAGAAATGAGTTACATGCAATTTTTCTCAGTCAATGAACAGAAAGCCACGTGATTTTTGCTGTTAGCAATATTTTAGCTTGTCTACATTTTAATTAGTTGATCTCTAAATTTTACTCTTAATGTACCACCTAAACACAAACAGAATTCTTATTGCAAGTTCAAAGCATTGCTATACAGGAGGATTGTCCTCAAGAACAAGAAATGTAGAGTGCTGATCTGGTAAAGGCAAGAATTGAACAGGGCAACCCCTTAAACAACTGAAGATTTGTGGTTCAAAGAAAATACTGTAGCAGCAAGCCAGGAGATGAGAAATTAAAGTGCTATGGATATATATTCCTAATTATTCATAGGTAAGTACAAGAGGATATTAAATTACATATGATTCCAATATTATGGTCTGATCTTGAGAAGCACTGAATATCTGTGTAGTGAAGACAATGAGAGCTGCAGGTACTTACTACATCTCAGAATCAGGCTTTTAGCATATATTCCCCTTTTCTGGTCACAAAGGGTATGTCTACACTAGCAATTTAGGTCAATTTAAGGGTCCTTAAGTCATCCTAAATTACTCCCTGTCTACACCAGACTTTCATTAAGTCGACTTAAGAAATTCCTTAAGTCAACTTAATGAAAGCTTAATAAGAACCACTCATTAGGTCAACTTAAGCCTTAAGTCAACTCCTTAAGTCAACTTAAGGATGGGGTGGATGTGGAGTAATCTTTAAGTCGACTTTATTAAGTCGACTTAAGGGTGGTTAGGTCGACTTACAAAGTGGACTAAGTCGACTTAAAGTTAAATCAACTTTGTCCACTTTGTTAAGTCAACTTAATAAGGTCGGCTTTAAGTCAACTTAAAGTCGACCTTATTAAGTCGACTTAACAAAGTTGACTTAATTTTTTCTAGTGTAGACATAGCCAAAGAAATTAAGCTTAAAAGATAACAAGGAATGAGGAGGTATAGCCACTCAAGAAGGAACAGGAGATATACACAAAGGTGGGGTGGAGGCGGAGGGGCATTCTGTGGCCTTAGCTAGTATGTAGGCACAAAACCCTTGCATACATGGAACATAATCAAGCCCAGATCTGCAGTCTGAGAGTGGGCCCCTCAAACCTTTTATGGGTATATGAGGGAAAACCTCAGCTCCCACAAAATAATGGAATGTGATTCCCAGAAGCCAATCACTATGGAGATTTCCTCTTTTAGATTGCTGTGCCCACCCCACAGCTCCATCCCCACCCAGAGAAGCTGATGATCCATGCTCCAGTCAGGAAACTCAAAATACTACAGTTTACAGTCCCCTCAACCTGACTCTGTTAAATTTGAACTGTGTTTAGTTTTGCTTTGTAAAACCATGGGCTAAATCATCACCACCATACTTCCATGAGTAAGTAGTTCAAGTACATCAAAAAGTGGTGGCATAGGTTAATATGCTATATTGGTCTCTCAGGGTACGTCTACACTGGCAACTTAGGTCAACTTAAGGACACCTAAGTCGACCTACACAAAGCCGCATCCACACTGGGCTTTTATTAAATTGACTTAAGCGCTTCCTTAAGTCAACTTAATAACAGCTTAAGTCGACTTAAAGCCGCATCCACACTGAAGGTCGACTTAAGCCTTAAGTCGACTTCTTAAGTCAACTTAAAGCCAGTGTGGATGGGGAATAGCGCTAAGTCGACCTCGTTAAGTTGACTTAAAGCCAGTGTGGATGGCTATGTCTACTGTTAAGTTGACCTTAACAGAGTCAACTTAACCTTACAAGTGTAGACATAGCCTCAGAGCACTCTTAGCGTAGGCATCCCAGAATCCAGAATTCTTAAACAAAATAGTGAAGACTCCAGAGACAAATTGGGGCCAGCCTGACCCAACTAAATTCAGGTCTAGTGAACCAAACCCACACAACATGTGTTTGGTTCAGAAAGAGTCTCCTCACTTTGGGACTATATCAGCGTAACACATCCTTATGATTCTAATTCATGATAGCCTTTTTGATTTCCAACAGTGTGGGTTCAGGTGAATGGAGATTTCATTTGAGTGTGTTATTTTTATTAGACTGGCACCCAGAGGCCCCATGATGAATCAGGCACCCAGTGTGCCGAGTCCTACACAACATGGAAAGACAGACCCTGCCCCAAGAAACTTATGACAGAGGAGCTTCTTTGGGTGTGCCGACTCCAAAGAAGCACAGGGAAAATGCTGCTCTCTAATGAGTTTGTACAATTGTTGAAAACATCATAAGGAAATGCATACCCTTTAGAGAAAGGCTGGCCCAGGCCGTCATTCAGCAAAACATTTAAGCTTGTACTTAACTTTAAAACTAGTCATCTCATTCTTCAAGCATGTGCTCCCCTTCCATTGACTTTAATGCTTAAAGTTATGCACAGGCTTAAGTGTTTTGCTGAACTGAGGCCTAAATGCACATTACTGGCACTCAAACACTACTTCCAGTTAATATTGTGGCTCCTGTTCCAAATACTGTCAACAGAAACTCACTTGTGGCAATATGATAAATTGAAAAATGCCAGTGAACATAATACAGAGCCCATTCCCTTCTCAGTCTGTGTCTATAACTCCCATTAATGTCCGGGGGAGTTGCAAACAGTGAATCAAGAGAAGATTAGTTCAGCTTGGGATTTTTCTTGGCAGAGCATATACTCAAGAACTCCAGAACAAAAAGAGAGATTAAACTCTCTGCTAGCTGTGTTTCTCCCTCTCCTAGCCCTAAATTATAGATGTTAGACAATTCTAAGATAGGAGTGTTAATTATTAATGGGAATTATTTGAATTGATTTTCAATTACAGACTATTTTCTATCGCATTCCAACAAGACAGTAAGAATTCCATTAAATCCAAAATGATCATTAATTTCCATTAAAACACATGTAAACCAACTACATTGTATCTCTGATAAAGTCAATGATTTCCATTGTATATTTCCATTAATTTCCATTCATTTGAAATGATAGGGTTTCAAACGAGCTATAGTAACTCACTTGCTTAACAGTGTTCTGGGCCATCTAATTTGACAGGGACACAACCTAGCTCCCAACACATTTTTCTGCACATTCACAATTTAGAACCTCTCTTGGACTTGATTGACTGAAGCAGACTGTCAACTCATTTAGACTGTTGTCTTTGGGCATCTGTGACTTCTAGGCTTGCAATTAAATCTCATTTCAGAATTCTGACACCTAAAAATCAAGAATTTTATTTTATTTTTTTGCTGCCTAGAAGGGAATTGTACTGTTTTGTTTATTTCACTCTTCAGATGTTTGATCCAAAAACCACTGACGTCAATGGCAGAGGTCACTCCAAACTTGCCACCCTAGAAAATGCTTGAGCGTGTCTCCTTCCATGCTACTTAGACATAGTTCAGCAATCCCTTTCCTATGATGGCAGGGCCAACTCTGCCCCCCAACCAGCTGCCAAGAAATCTGCCACCATAGGCAACTGCTTGCTTGCTTATAGCTGCTGTCATATATGGTCAATGGTGTAATTCCCATCTAATCCAACAGTGTAAGGTCAGGCATTAAAGGGTCTAGTCCAAAGTCTAGGGTAGACAGTTGGACTCTTTCCACTGCTATCAGTGGGATTTGGATGAGGCCTTAAACTCCATCAGACAAGTAGCAAGTCTTTTTCTGTATTTTGTACAATGTCATATACATGTGCAACATTACTATATATAAATGTTTATCCTTAACATACTGCAGAATTTGCAGGAAGCACCAAAAATAAGTCGGTAATTTCCACAGATCCTTATTTGCTAGATAGCATGATAGAAATTGGATGTTTTATAAACATCCTTCAAAAGCAGGTAATTAGAATAAATGACTGAGAAGCTCCTTAATTTTTAATTTCCTAAGGAATCCCTACATTGGTAGGAGTTCTGCTTAATCTTTACCCTGCTTTATGTGCTCTTCAAAACACAATAGGCCAGATTTTCCCACCCTTACTCATGCTGAATATACCTTAATGAGTGCTCAGTCTCATTAATTTTAATGGGACTTTAATAATATTTCCAGATTAAGGTGCTACTCAACATGAATACGGGTATTAGACTCTGAAAACATTCTGCAGGCCATCACTTCACTTCCGTGCATTTAAATACAGTGTGTGTGTGTGTGTGTGTACACATACAGACATATGTACACATATTAACTCATAGGCCTTTTGCTAGATTACAGCACACAGATACTTGGTTCTGACACAGGAGAAACAGAAAATGCTTTGACTCTCAGCCTCTTAGAGTTGTTGTGTTTGTAGCATTGGTGAATGTGATTTGGACATGGGAAAAGAATTTATAGCTTTAGTTCAGTCTCTAGTTACCATCAAGCTGTGCATCTGAAAACAAATGACATTCTTTTGTCCGCAAAAAAACCCAAAACAAAACCTAGATATCTCTTCAACTATAAACCATTAATCCTAGGTTCTAGGTTCTATTGACAACAGGATTCTTACAAGTTGCAGGTAGCATTGTTATTTATCTATCTTCAACATCACATACCTACAGGTTCCATATTTACACACACACACACACACACACACACACACACACATATACATATGAATGATGCAGTATGATTCATGCACCCAAATGGAGCAGGTTATGTGAACCTGCATCATGCCATATCATGTGACAGACCATGCTGACATGACCTCTTTGCTCCTTTCTGTTTGAGTAGAAGCAGATGATAAGAAATGAAAACCAGATGCTTAGTCATTGTGTGGGCCTAAAGAAGTAGGTGACAGATACACATTCACACATATAAAATGCATATGTAGGTGAAGATTATGGGCCTGAGTTTTGGAGGTGTTAGTGAAATTGTGGCTGATCAGCAGCTCTGGGGAAAAACAAAACAATACAAACAGCAAGAATGAGACGGGCAGACAAGGAAAGAAAGAGAGAGGAGAGAGAGAGATCTATACAAATGCAAATGGAACAAATAGGATATGTCCACACTGTCTCCCTTTGGTAGGGCAGGATATATGGATATATCAAAACTGTTTTTCATTTAGGTACATGCTCAATAACTTCATTCAGTGCTGTTATTTTGGAACAGGAAGTAATACATCGCATCCAACTTCCTCAGGAATCAGTAACAGCAAGGGTCCTAATGTTCACAAATCTGCAAGGTCTTTAATTATGCTATAAAACCAGAGGCTAAAACCAGAACGGAAAAAAAAAATCATCCTCCTCCCATATACCCCACATAAAGCATATTGATTCTGGCTTCTCTGCCAGCCTGAATCAAATCACTCCATTCCACTAATAAGACTCGTTCTGCTCCACCATAAGGAGAACTCAGTCCCCTCCCATCATTTGGAATGGCTTTACACAGATCATCTTAATTCTATTTTTTTTTAATACACTGTGCTCATCGCACAGCAGATCAATCTCTTTTATCATTCTAAAATATTCTTCTGAACCTTCGTCCTCCTCTTCCGCAGCTCTAATCTTCCTCCTCTTCCTTCATTTGTACCCTTTCTGGCTTTTCCTTGTCACCTGTGCTGCCACACCGCTGTTAGTTATTCTCATTTGCCTTTTACAATACAGTCACAGGGAGCAAAAAATATGCACCCAGAGTTTTCATAATGGAAATTGTCATATCTTCTGAAGCTTCCTATATGCTTTTATGTTTTATACATACTCTAAAAATCCACTGAATACAACTACAGAGATTATTTTTAAAAGCAGATTTATGAGATATACTGTATTTTAAGTATAAACATTAAACCCACAATTTATTTTAGGCAAGAAGCTTAGAAATAAATATCTGGTTTACATAAAGGATTCCCTGTGTCATGCTGAACAGACGAAAAAAAGTCTCAATTTAAATGAATGTGCTAAATAGGGTGTATGCAGGTGACACATCAGAAGCTTCCACATAGCCAGAGCTTGCTAATAGCATTCAGATTCTTTTTTTTTAAACTCCAGATACTCCTTTTTAGACTACTCATTTTTAAGAAATCTATTTCATCTCAGCATGAAGAGAATACACACAACACCTTATAAACAAAGATGTAGATTTCGCCATAAGTAATATCAAAATTCTCCTTGGAAGCTGGTTTGATTTGTTTCTATTATCTCTGGCCACACAAGGAAACTCATTAAAAATTGGCAAAAAAAAAAAAAAGTTTCTAAATTAGAGTTGGGTGGGAATTTTCTGATGAAGTGTTTTTCATCTGAAAATACTGATTAGTCAAATCCAAAACTTTATGTAGAAACATTAGTTTTGTAGACCGAGGCTGGAATTCCTGATCAAAATGAGAGAGAGAGAATACCCTCCTCCTCCAGCCCCCTCCCTGGCTAAGGCACTCACTTGGGATGTAGGATAGCGAGGTTCAAGTCACTACTCTGAATAAGGCAGAAACCAGTGTCTCTCAGACTTGGGTATCTCATATGCCACGTGGGTGCCCTAATCACCAGATTATCCTGGAAGGGGTAGCTCTCTCAAATTTCAGTTGATCTTAGTCTCATCCCAGAGCAAAATAGGAATTTTTTGAACTCTTGAAAATGTTGTTTCCTTCCCATATCTATGTCCAGTGCCTTTAAAAACAATAAAATATGGTAGCCTGAAGGACCCAGTCAATCCTACTGCGCAGGGTGACCTACAAACATGGCTACAATTATCAGAGGGTTTACCATCTAAATAGCAAAACAAATGAATTAGGAGGATTAATAACATTATACCATTTCCATAATGATACTTGTGCAGAATAATTTAGGAGCTTTGCTAACATACTACAAAAGATACAATAATTAGAAAACAAAGGACAGCATCCAAATGTCATTGGAGACAGTAGAAATCTTGACTCTGAATTAATAACTGGAAATGTATAAGAAATCCACTGCTCCATCATTCATCCAGTTGTCTTCAATTGCAATTTTTGCCTATATTTTGAGAAGTGTATGAATTCAGCATCTGATCTAAAGGCTAGTGAAGTTACAAGAAAGCCTCTGGCTGACTACCTTATTCTTTGGACTTTGATGCACTAACATTACAAGGTGAGCAAAGAGGCTTTTTGTGTTTATACCATGTTTTTACTGTCAGTTTCTAAAATGATTGACCTTGTATAGTTTTCCTAATCATAAGGAAATGCCAAATAAACCCATGCACAGTGTGTGGCCAAATAAAGGAGAGAGGCATCTTTAAAATAGCATTGATGTTTGCTTACAGAAAATTCTTAATAAAAAGGAAGAGTGGGAGTAGGGTGACCAGATGTCCGATTTCATAGGGACTGTCCTCATACATGGACAACACTAATGCTAACTCCCTGTGTAACCTGTAAGAAGTGTGAATTGCTTTGTGCATTCATTTACCAGACTTCAATACCTTTAGTTACAGAGGCCTATTTTTTCAAATGTTGAGTACCCATCGTCATGACCAGATGAAAAAAGTCAAAAATACAAGAAAGTATGTGGGAATGATTAGACAGAGATTTGGAGGAGTAAGGGGGATGAATCGAAATATGAAAATCAATGAAAACAAATAGAGAGATAAAACGAGGGAAGCAGAAATAAAGATCTTGAAGATTATATGAAATAAATTAGTAAAGGGGGTTGAAAAAGATGGATATGGTCATAATTTTTTGCAAGTAACATTTTGGACAGATTTAAGATGGATGAGTTGAAAGGGAGTCTTGAAAATAAGTTGGAGATCAGCTCGTGTAACTCATATGCCTAAAAAGGGATATCTCTTTAAGAGACCTGCTGAGGGTGGGTTACTGTTGCTGGGCAGATTAGCTACCCACGAGAAATTTCAAGGAGCAGGGAGTGCTAGCATTTTTTAGCATGCTCCATAGGGTACCCTGCTGGTATGATATGGTGTGGTCAGGCAGATCACATGAGAGCAGCAATCTGTGCAGACAGCAGGCTAGAGCTGCTTTGAGAAGAGCCCGTGTGCTCAGTTTTCAGCAGAGAAACTGAGCCAGGAAAGAACAAGATGTTTTCTCCCTCTAATGGAGTCATCTGCAACAGATTTTGTAGATATGCATATGGGACTGAGGGCTGGTTGCAAAGAAGGAGGAAAAGTCTGCATGGAATTCTACAGAAGATTCCTGCAAAGAAAGAAGAGGACAGCTCACTCAAAGGAAGACTATAGCTGAGAGTTGGGTGAACTCCACCTGGACTTTGGGACTCTTGGGTATCTTTCATGCGGGGGTTTCTGTAGGGATTGTTCTTGGTTAGTTGTATTTTGTTTTCTTAGGATAAGGTTCATTTAGTTAGTAGTTAATAAAGTTCATTGTTATGTTTATTTTTAGTAGTATTTTAAATGTGGGAGGGTAACTCTGAGCAATCTTTGCTGTGAGTCCTATACAGACTGGATCCTGGGTCTCCAGCTGCTTTCTCCACAGGGATTGGGGTTTATTTCTGTGAGGCGCTGGAGAAGGGCAACTAAATGAATTTTAGCCCACCCGAAGGTTACACTTGCACAAGGCACTGAGAACTGAGAGAAATGGAAGATAGATAATAGATAATTAGATAATAAAACTAGCAAAATATAGTTGCAGTTTGTGACGGGATAGAGAAGACCACCGATCGTGAAGTCAAGGTTGTGAGCCTGGTTGGAACTGCCAATGGTTATACAGAAGTGAGGAGGACTTGGTTGGAAAGAGAAGGGTGAAATCCTGTCCCAAATGAAGTCTAATGCAAAACTTAATGGCATTGACTTCATAGGGCCAACATTCCACCAATGGTGATCAGTCTCTGTCCTGTTAAATTGAGCTGAAGACAGATTATTTAGTAACAAAAGCTGAAGAAGAAGCTGGAGATGCAAGACTAAAACAGAAGAAAGTGAGTCAAGGTTGGAGAGGATCTAAGAGTCTCTCTAGGCTATGGATTGATTAAATTGCCCAGGGATAAAGTGTAGAAGTATAAGAGCATTGGGGGAAAGATACAGCTTTGAGTGACAATCAGAGAACAGGTTGGAGAGGCAGTGTTGAGAAAGTACTAAAGACGACAGGGTAAAATGAAGGTGAACCCAGAGTCTTGGAAACCAAGGAAAGACAGGTTCCCAGAGAAGAAGCATCATTTGTGATGAAGTCAAGAGAATGCAGGTGTCATTGCCAGCATTTTCAGGTCATCAGGCGGAAAGCATGATATTAAGAGCAAACAGTCATTAACAGAAAGGTCTTCTAAAAAGGAATAGGGATGAAACGGATAGGGTTTTATAACAATTACTCTGAACATATAGAATTTGTTATTAAATATTTTAGCAGAGATCTGATATTCTGTGGTTTGTACAGAATGGTTATAATTCTGTATTCAATTTTATAGGATTTTTCCATAAATTGGTTAATATTTCTCTTTAAAATTTTTGAAGTACAGTGCAATTCAATTATAAAATCCCATATCACAAGTCCATTTTCTGATAAAATTTTTACTATACATTAGGAAATGCGGAATTAAGGTAGCTCATTCAAATTTTTCTTGGTTTTATGGGAAAGACAAAGAGCTATATCTGCTGATGGGAGTTTTCATGGAATAGGTCTGGTAGTCTTTTAGTTGATAGTTTTCAATATATATTTGCGTGCTATTTTCTTGTAATTTCAAGGTACCTGATTTCACACAGATGCTTATCCCATTATGGAACATGCAGTACTAACCTTGCTTGCACTCCTTATATACAGGTTCCCTTGCAGCTAGATGAAACCATTTGCGGCATTTGTGTTTATCATCTAAATTGACGTTAATCAAGTAACAGATCTTTTCTTTTCTGTGAAGGATTACAGTATAAATGGATAAAAACAAAACAGATTCCCTTAAACTTCTGAACATCCAGAATTGGATCCAAACTTGGATCCAAGTCTTAATATCCAGAAAAAAATCTCTTTCCAGGAAAAGAAAATGTTATTAAAACATGGCTGCACTTATGCATTACTGTGTGTTTTAAAACTGGCAACAAATGCCAAACAATTGTGTCTTCCTTCCCTCATCGCAGAGCGAGTGTGTATATATGTATATTTTGAAGTAAGCTTTATTCTCAGACATCACACACAGTACAAAATTTACGAATAATTGCTCATTCAAACCAGGCCTATGCAGATTTACTACACCTGAGGATCTGGAATAGCATTTTATTCTCTTTCAAAACACACATTTACCGCACACTCCTCTTACCTCACCATACGGCTCATTTCCCAGAGCAGACAAAATCATTTTAAGAGCACTGCAGTTAAACATAAAAGGTCACAATTTACATATTAGTGATATGTAATGGAGACACAAGGGGGGGGAGGTAATACCTTTTGCTGGTCCAACTTCTGTTGGTGAGGAAGACAAGCTACAAAGCTTACATAAAGGTCTTCAAGTCACCAAAGAAGTGTGTGTTGTGTGTAATCTAACCTAGGGGTTCTGCTACAACTCATATGAGTCCCAAATTTTCCTTCCAGAGTTTAGGACATCAGCAAATCTGCTAATTGCCTTATGTCTTTCTATTCATTTAAAGATCAGGCCTTATTTCATATGCCCCACTGTAAGTTGATTTATTTATTCCCTCAGACGAGAAAGCTCATGAGACTTAGAGCAACATGTCTAGTTCAACTGAATACAAATGATGGGGATAAAAAACTAAAGGAAAGAGGAGAAAAGATAAAGGGGTTGATTCTAAAGTATGAGATTGTCACACATAGGTCCCTTTATACAGCAGCATGAAGCAACCATAAAGAGAGTAGATATGCCCCTCCCCAACCGCAAGGAATATTCCTAGTACTGAGGACATCTTTGGCTGAGGAAGGATTGTTATACGGGCTCTAAGCCACTCCAAGGTCCAGCTCCATACCATAGATGAAGGGCCTGTCAGGGTGCATGATTAGACAGCACTGCAAGACAGTTATGTTCTTCCCAGAGTCTATAATCACTTGCATCATCCCAGAACATAGGGTGCATAAGATGATTTAAAGATTCAGTTTTCATCCCTTGCCCAGTTGTGGGAATGGAACAAGTTTGAATCAAGCCCAATGTGTTTAAAATTAAGCATCTAAAAGTGACTTACTAAATCTTTCAGAGTTCAGTGATCATTATGCATTATATATTTCTCTGGGCAATGTAAGTGTCCTCCTGCATGGATGCTTTTAGAAATCTGAATCTGATATCTGCACCCTCAGGAACACAATTCATTCTACAAAGTTTAAGAGCATCTATTTTTCCTCAGCCTCGATTTTTTTTTTTTTTTTTTTTTTTTAAGTTGTGGGGAAGGTGGAAGGGCTCCTTTACAAACTATTAGACTACTCATTCAGTAGGAAAGCCAAGTCATTCTTCGGTAGCTTTCTTCATCCTTCTTTCTGCATTAATGATATATTTACTACCCATCTTTCTCTCCCAACAGCTTTCTAATTTTATACTTCTCATGTCAAGAAAAAAATGTGACTTTTTTCCCCACTTTTTTTTGAAAAGCATCCCATATTTGATATTATTTCCCCCCCAATCATCTTCCTCTTTGCTGAAGTCTTTTCTTCCTGATTGCTTTTATCTAGTATGGGAAAAGTATTAAATCAAGGCTATCAATTCATCTGTCACATAACTGCTCAGACTCATTGCAGATCTGATGCTGTTCATTGAATTACTTTATTGATATTCATTTTATTATTATACCATTCATTTTTACTGGGACCATTAATAAAGCTTTAATCTGATGAAGTTAATGTTTGGGTACTAGATTTTTGAGAATACATGATAGATATATTATTCGTTAGACCAGGATTGATTTTTCTGTTTATTTCTTTCGGTCCATTATTTGTTCCAGAGAGGTCTTTTTCTCCATCTTTCATCCTCCCCTTCCTATCTCCACCCCAACTACATGGCTCCTTTTTATTTTTTAAAACCACAGTTCCCTTTTTCTTTCATGATTTATTCTTCTTAAAAAAGAGGTTCTCTCTCATTTACTGCCCAAATAGCTATAGATTTATTTACTTAATTTCTGATTTGACAATAGAGAACAGTATCTCTTGAGTTCTCTATGTAGAATATTTTGCTACATGTTGGAAAAGTCCTGGTCATAATGTGAATCCAAATGTGCCATTATAACTCAAACTTAAATAAATCCCACAATATGGACATTAACATTTCCTTTTCACTTTGCATAAGCATGTCATGATTAGCAATAAACTTGTACAAGTTATTATGACTCAGCTTATGTTGTTGTTCTTGATCCCAGATGTTTCGATAAGCTTCTGTAAGATGACAAATAAGTCTTCACTAGTATGTCCAGAAAATCTTTGACTAGGGCGTGGTAGTCTGTGAATGCTAAACAGTGCAATAAGTTGCAACAGATTTTTTGGTCTTTGTGCTAAACTCACTGGGTGTCTTTACTATTGCAATGCATGGCCATAAATATGAAGGATTTCACCCAGGAACTATTAGACAGAATTATAGATTGCCATATCCACATAGAGTAAGTCATCTATCCTTTTGCAGTCATATCTACTACAGAGTGAGAAAAAATATTACTCATCCATCTTTTATAATACCTTGATTCGTGCAGGTGTTCTTGTGAGAACTGATGAAAATCAATGAGTCATAAAACCAGATCCTCAGTTTGTGTAAACAGTCAGAGTTGATGTCAATTAATTTAAAAGAAACAGTGCATTTGCATCAGTTGAGGATGTTGCCCATTATTTTGGGGGAACGTTGTTAACGCAGGCCAGTAGCCTCAGGGCTACTGGAGCAGTTGTTTTGTTTTAACTAGAAAAGACCCAAGCTGGTTTTAATATACTTTCACTATTGTTCTGACGAAAAAAGCTGGGGGATGGGGAAAAAGGAAAAAAACTCATAAGATCATATACTTCAGATGGCCAGTATCAATATGTGTTACAGTTTCCTTTAGTTATTCCACTTTCCATCCCTAAACCACATGCAACGCCTATGCCAGAAAGGCCAAAACTTTATAATTTGGCTCCTGAACTCCTGGGATTGCTTCATTTGCAGCTACTGGTAAAATGTAATTCACAAGCCAGACCTGAGAACTTTCAGGTCTGATGTTAAGCACTCCTAATTTTAATGGATAAATGCTACCTACTGGAAGCAAAGTTTTCTGAAGTGTTCTTCAGGAACTTGTTCTTTCAGAGCTATTTGGTGTTCATTTTGATGTTCAGTGCACTGTGTAGGAAGTGTATCACTTTCATATTTCAGAGTCAGAGGAAAATGTCTGCACTTGCTGTAAAGCACTTATAGAAGTGTAGTGCTGGCATCTTCTGATAAAATATTCATCTTTAATTTTATTTGCTGCCCTCTATTTTGTGGGGCGTGGTTGGTTTTGTTTGAATTTCTTTTGTTTTAATCAAAGAAATTGTATCTTCCCAACTGGAAGAACTACTTAATGTCAGAAATTAAAAACAAAGACAACCTTCTTTTGCAGGAAATTCACTCCAGGCCTCTATTAATCATTTAGGCCACCACACAGCTATTCACACCTACACAGATGATATCCTTCCATCAGGGGAAACAGCATGATATCAAGTAATTATACACGATGCAATTTTAACTAACAGACATAGGGAACTCAGATTTAGGCTATCTGAAGAACCAACCTACAGATAGCTATTCATAAAGGATTCTTCATTACCCGTGAAAGAGGCAAAAGGAATTTCCAGTACTCACTCTAGAGTTCACAAAATCCATGACATATGACATTAGATACAGTCCAGTGGGAATATCTTTCTTCTATTTTTGGGATTATTAGTTGGTTGCTTCAGGGAGACAAAAATTTACATGAAGATAAATTGAAACAGTTACTTTGTGATAATTAAGCTTTTCTTGTTTGGGGGATTATGTAAGGTTTAACAATTCAGATCAAGTGGTAGAAAGTTTCAGAGACTGTTTCAAGTATCTAATAGCTGTTAGCAGACTCTCCAGGACAGTCCTAGTCCCATCAAAATAGTGGTTTTTAAGGAATGAAAAGTGGAAGAGTCTCTAGGTTTCTGATCCTTAGTATAGGCAGTGGATATTCCACAGAGGTAAACTGCCTTCTACTGAATGGGATACATTTAGACACTACAGTGATGTATGTCCATATAGGTTTAAAAAAATGCATGAAATTTGGGCTGCCTAGTCCCAAAATTCCAAAGGGGTAGCCGTGTTAGTCTATTGTAGAAAGACAACAGAGTCCTGTGGCACTTTTAAAGACTAACAGATTCTGTTGTCTAGTCCCAAAATGTTACCTGTGGGTAATGTTTAATGTATAACTGCAAAATGGCCCCTTGAGCTCTGACTGAGCAATAGACAGAATGTCAAACCTGCTAAATTGTATGCAATCATGTCTTTATAGTGTCTGGAGTCTTACAAGGCTTACATGCCTGAATAAAAATACAGCAAACAAAGATTTTTCTGTATCTCAAGTGGTAGATGTTCTAATGCTATCAAATAGGAGCTCATCTGTGTCGAGCAGAGTGCATTGTACACATTGGGACATTCTACCTACATAGTCTTTTCCGAAAGGAAAGTGTCTCTCTACCAGATTTGGACCTTGCATATATGTGAACAAATCTTCTGAAGTCAGTGGAGTTCCAAGACTTCAAGAATTTCAAGGTGATGTTTATCGTTAGCACTTCGGGCATCCCATATTAATGTTATAAATGTTTTGCATCACTTGAGCTCATATTCTAAGTCCAGTAAGCTTTTTATAAATGGTTTTAAACCAGACTATGGCCTCATGAAAATGAAATTCACGCCTGTGCAAAAGAACAGCATCAGATCTGTGCACCACTTAAGTACCTGACTTATGTTACAAGTACTATATGCTACCATATACATACATGGTATGTATATGCTACCATATACATACATGGTATCTATATGTATATGGTATGTACATCTACATGGTGCCACACCATATACATACATATAACTATATGTTACTGTATAAGTACTTGATTTATGTTATGAGTGTTTGTAAGGGACCCTACTGCTGCGCAGGTTGCAGCATCTGCAAGAGAGATGATCCCCTACAGTACTGGAAATAGCTTGCTACCAACTGATTGTTCTGCAGTGCAATTATAATCAAGAAGCTAGAAGAAGATTGCACTGGGGCACAACAGCAGCCTGTAGTTGCAATTATTTGTAAAATGGAACCTGAGGACATTTTAAACTGTTTGGAACAATGATGAAGAAACTCTGCAGCTACATCAGGTGCTTCAAAAGACATTTATTGTATAATTTCAAAGCGTGTTATTTGTTGAAGGAGGTCATTAGCTGAGCTGAGACAATTGGGAGGCGAAGACAGGCACTTTTGCTTTACCAAAAACCCCACACTGCTAAAATTGTCCAATATAAAATCGCTTCCACTAATATTATTACAGCATTTCAAACCACTACTCTCATTGTTTTTAATAAGCATCCATCTTGTACAAACTCTGAATATGCAACTAACCTTCAGGATGAGAGGAGAAAATATACCATTTTTCTCATGTTCATATATTAAGCACCCATTCTCAATGAACTATAAAATGAACTATAAAACTCTAGGGCAGTTTTCTTTATTACTACCACCTATGAGGTAATGGGGACTTTCAAAGACAACTGAAGATACAGCAACACTGAAAGAAAAAAGTAAATGTGGTAATGAGTCTCAGAGCCTGGGGTCTACAGACTTGGGTGGGGTTTGCTCTCTACAGCGCTAAAACGTTCTTGTAGAATTGCAGGTCTGGCTCAAGGCTGGGACTTGAAGCCACCCTCTTCCCCCTCTCCCCTTGCTGTTACAGGGTTGTTGCTTTTTTTTTTCTTTTCTTTTTTTTTTTTGCAGGGTGGACATACTTCATGTGACTTAGGTGCCGACTGTCCAAAATCACTTTTGAATATTCAACCTAATATCTCTTTCTATAACTAGAGGGACTGGAATGCTTAGTCAGATTCTGGAAAATACTTATAATTCAACAAATTTAGGAGGATTCAAAGGTGCAAATGTTCTGCTTTCACATGGGGTTATATCTCTTTTAACTCTGTTACCAGTGAAAAATTATATATAACGATCAGGATTATGTTAAATCCTGCTTTTCAGCACTGGGATAGGCTAACATGGTCTTGCTTTTGAAAATCTCTAACGATGGAGATCCTATAAGCTCCTTAGGCAATTTATTCCAGTGCTTAATTACCTTGACAGTTAGGAAGTGTTTCTTACTCTCCAACCTAAACTGCCCTTGATGCAACTTAAGCCTATTGCTTCTTCTCCTAGCCTCAGAAGTTAAGAACAATGTTTTCTCCTTCCTGCTTCTAACAAACTTTATGTATTTGAAAACTTATGTTCTTCTTCAGTGTTCTTATCCCCAGACAAAACAGATAAAATTTTTTCCAGTCTTCCCTTCCCTAAGTTATATTTTCTTAACTTTTAATAATACGTATTGCTCTTCTCTGTACATTCTCCAAAGTAACTGTAGTTTGCACTCATACTTACAAGGACTGCCTCACCACAACAGCACAGAAGATTAAGAGCAGAAATGGCTTCTTCAAGAGTCTTGTTGGCTCAGCTAAGGGGCCCAGCGCACAAACACTGCACACCTCAGCACTAGCTCCCTGCTATTCCCTTGGAGAATACTATGCTCCACTGTGATTAAACTCCCCGCACAAAAAGCTAAGTGATGTGAACAATAGGGACTACGAGACTAACAAGCATTAGTGCAGTACGATGCTTGGTGGTAAGAGGCAGGATAGTAGAAAGGACTGGAGTTACTCAAAGAACCTCCTTGACAAAACCCAGAAGATGCCCCACCTGCTGCTTTTCAGAGAGATATGGCATGCACGTACCGCTGATCAGCAGAAGTCCCATCTGGACTATTTTACCAATCATCTCCTTGGTAGATGCTGTCACATTGCAGGAGCAGAATGGGAACAAACTCCTTGTGGTAAGAAACCTCTTCCTCATCACTCAGCCTGATGAGAGACTGCCTGGCTTTGTACTGCCATGCTATTTCTGGTGTAAGCTCAACCATTATAGATGTACGGCAATGAGCTGTGTGGCAAATGACCACACCCAGGGACTCAGGAACTGTGCTCTGTGCAGCTGCAGAGCAATAGATGCTGCTATACACCTACTCTTCTTGAACTGGTCTATCAGGAAGGCTATCCAGACCCATCCTGCTGACCCTGAAACACTTTTGCCATTTTTCCTTTATCTCATACATCTCTATCTTTCTACTTTATATTTTGCACTTTGAATCTTTCCCCACCTTTCTTGTACTATTTGTGCATTCACTAATAAAAATAATACTAATACTAAATACTAATAGGTTTTTAGAACCAACTACATTCCCAGAGAACTTAATTCTCTGCTGTCTTACAATTTGTGTAGTCATTGTGCCCCAACCTCTCGGTCTAGCCAACTCCACCTTTCATCTTCAATCTATGGGCCTGTTAGGGACCAGTTCCATCTCTGGAGTACATTACAGAATCCCAAGTGCTTCTCTAACTCATCGGATAAGATGATTTCCTTTGGGGATTATCAAAATGTTCCACACTGACCCAAGAAGCCCAAGTTCTGAGGCTCCAGCCCTAGAAGACCAATGGAAAGCAAGGAGCCCAAGAGCTCTGGGATCCAGATCTGAGCTGCAAGCCTTGGTGCTTGCGAGCCAGGTCTTCCTGACATACAGCACTGCAGAAATGAGGTTGGGAGACCCAAGTTCCTCAGCCCCACGGTAGTACACATAAACAGGGCTGCTCCAAAGCCATGGACCCCACTGGACCCTTGCCAGGAATCCTGCCTGTGGTTTGTCAGAAGTCTGTTAAACCTGATACATTTTGACTATACATTCCGGGTTCAACAAATTGGTATTTTCCAACTAAGTCTTGTTTCCTCAGAAAACTCCTGGCTAGCTCTAGATGAGAGTGAACTTATTCACTGGTAAATCCTTACAGAATGAGAACAGAGTGGGTGTAAAAATCTATGCAGCCCATCTGCCTTAGAACTACTGCGCAGAATTCTCCCTAAGAACAGGCCTCAACAACATCCACAAAGCTGCCTTTCTATACCTCTAGATCTCTAATGGCCTTTCAGCAAGTTGGAGGCAGGGGAAAGATGGGCATCTTTCCCTTTCCCAGCTCTACAGAAAATTTCAGAATAAGATATAGCCCTAGGCTCTATTATCTTTTTCATGGAGCTTTCCCAAAGTAGTTTGAGGGGCTGCCTCATGGGGGATTGCTTCCCACGACAGCCTTCCTCCTCAGATTTATCCTGGGAGCGAGTGAATTGGGCTATTCTGATTGGTAATATGCACAGGGATGAACACCAGGAGATAAAAAAAACAGCTGAGAACCAGAAACAGCTGTTGAAGATAAGAACTCCTTCCCCAGCTGTTCTCCTGGAATTCTTTTTTGAAATTGTGCTTAAGCCTTCACCTGCTCCAGTAAGCTGAAGATAAAAAGAACATATGCTGAAGGCTTACTATGAGAAAGTGAGGTTTCTGTCTCCGTCTTTGTCTCCCTCAAGGTTTTTGCCTCTTAACCATTTGGCTTTATGATATTTTTAGCTGCAGTGCTCAGGCTGACTCAGGAAAGTGAATCTGAGTTTCATCTAAGGTGATTCATCTAAGGCTGTGCCTGCACCAACCATGAAAAAAAATAATAAAGGGGAAGCATTAAGAAAAAGTGCCAATTGGCCAGCCTTAGAAAGCAAAGAAGGACATGATACTTTATTTTTCACTGTCATTCATCTTGTGTCATCATTTATCCCTGTGTAAAAGACAGTGTAAAATGCCACTACTTTGATTCAGTAGTATCTGCATACTCACAGGTGTAAATGACAATATAAAAGAATGAACAAGAAGAATAAAGGCCTTATGGTTTGAGAAAAGTCTATGCTAAGAGATAGTGAGAATTCCCTAAGCAGATTACAATTCACAGGGCACAATCAGCTGGTATAAATCAGATGTAGCCTCAGTACACCAACTGAGCATGCAGCCCTTGGCCTCCTAGACCCCATCCTATCTCATGGTAGATCATTGCTATTAATGGAAATCTCGCATGAAATGTTTCTAACCAAAACAATGTAGTCAATAAGGGCCTATTGGAGAAGGAGGAAACGCAGTTCAGCTAGGTGTGAAAAGGTCTTCTTACTACAGGAAAGTATCAAAAACAAACCCAAAAATGGAGAAGTAGACCAGTGTCCTATTCAGTATTTACTGTGCCCCCAATTACTTTAGCATATGCCTGATGGCTTGCTACTTTTGGATACTCTTCTAAGAAAAATCATGAATGCTTGCTTTTTAGTTGGCTGCAGCTGAAAATGGTCCTGTTGTGTATCCTGCAGACTGCCAGATTACTTCAGTTTCATCATGTGCCATGACCAAATTTAAAAAAAACAAATAATTTTAGAAGCACTGAGCAAACCGGTTTGATTAAAATAAATTATAGTATGAACCTAAACAGAAACTTTGAAATTCAGAAATTTTCCCCTTACTTCAAGGATGCTGTTGAGCAGTTTTCTTACCAGAAGTCAAAGAACAAGTGCCAAGATAGTATGAGATGAGCTTTTCTTGTGGGAATTTTCAGCCCAGTTGTCTTCAGAAAGCACCAGAAATCTTCTGAAAAGGAATCACTTGATTTCCAAATCAATACTGCAGACACAGCACAGTACTGAGAGTTTGAATAAGCAACAGAAATGTCGGCTGCTTAACCAAACCCAACTCAAAACCAAAACCTTTTGAAGTTGGTCCATCACTAAAAATTAGCCTTAAATGATAAATATTTGCAGGGCCCTGGGTATTTTTGCAGCCAATACAAGCTTGCCTTTCCATTTTCTTCCTCCCAAAATATAAAGGAACAAGAGATATTTCAAAATCAAATACATGAAAGTAGCTGGCTTAGGAAATGCTTTCATTTAAAAAACTCAATTCAAAGAACAAAAGAACTGTACAAAATATAACATTGCATTCACACTGTGTGAAAACAACAGACACTGAAAAGAAGTAGAAGTGACACATGGAGTTTTGACATGTGTGAGATTAGAACATGTTACACAAGAGCTACTATCGGCTTTCTTGAAGAAGCTGTGCTGATGCCCTCATAGTCCATTTTACAAACAACCCTTGGACACATTAGGCATACATATTAATGCAAGGGCTCCAAGAGAAATAATTAAACTGTCATGTTCATTAATTACTAAACTTGGTTATTCTTTTTTTCTTTTAAATCCCTACTATGAATAATTAGTAATATGCTCCAATATTTTATTTTTTACAGAAAAAAATATTTATTGTCTTGTAGACATCAGAATCAAAAGAAATTTTAATTCACACAAAAACAGAGTAGACTGGCCACTACTGATTTAAATAATACAGTTTGTAGGAAGACACAAAAGGTAACATTTAAAACCATCTAGAGGACTTCGGAGTCTCAATCTCTTTTCAATATAAGTCAGTTAGGTGGTTTTTTTTAAATCCCCTCTCCATCGCAGAAATACACCAAAACTGAAATTATTTAGATACTGTAGCAAAAAAGGAGTATTTAGTGTGTTTTGGGATATGGCTGTTAAATACATTACTGGTGGCGTGCTTATGAAACACCGATCAGGATCAGGCTGTTATTACACTGACTGCTTTGTAAACATACAGTGAAAGGTGGTCCCTGCTTCATATACATCTGAGGCCAATTTTGTTATTTTCATGTGCCTGGATGCCATCCCCCGCAAAGCATTATGCAGGTTCTGGGACCCTTGATACACTCCATCATTGCTTTCTATGAGCAGAACTATGGAACACATGGCTCTTCTCCCTTTGAAGCAGCATAAGAAGAATGTAATCCCTCAAGAGGTGGTTTTATTAAGTAGTAGAAAGCCGAATATTGATCAATCTCAGGGACAGGGTTGAGTCCCCATCTTGGAAATATTTTTGTCCTAAAATAGTTTTTCATATCATCCAGTAGACTAAAAATATCTTCTGCTCCAGTGGATAATTTCCAAATTGAACAGATCTGACAGAGAAAGACTAGGCAAGTTTTTTGTTTTAGTTTTTTTTAAGTTTTGTTTCATGTACCACACAACTCTCTCCCTCCACAACTCTCTCCCTTAGACAATATTATTAAGACAGGAGTTTTCTATACAAAAGATTGAGTGTTCATGCTTCTAGAAAAAGGAATATCACCTATTTATGTTCATTGAGATTGCTTCTACCGTAAATGCAGTCTAATTGATCATCCACTCAAAATTCTCAACCTACAATAACAATAAACAGTTAACCTACGGACTTCATTGTTAAAATTGACCTATTAGTAGGATACAAACTGATTTTCAGTAAAATGTCATTTTAAATTACTTTTTCTGTCAAAGTAGCACTTTAAATTTCTGCAGTTTATAACAATGAATAATAATACCTTTTAAATCTATCACTCCTTTCAAAGGAAGGCTCTCAAAGTGTTTTACAACCATTATATAATTTGGTCATGCAGTACCAGGTATGAAGTTGTTGACTGATATGATACAGCAATCACTCAAACCAATGTTAAAATGTAGAAACCTCTTGATTTGAACCGACTAGTTAAACAGTACACAGCAACACTATATAACGTATGGCCTCAAGCGTATCACGTGTGCAAAACAAAATTGCAGATAAAAATATTGTATCCAATTCAAAGAGGAAATTTAGGAAGGGAACATTTAGTTATATGAGCTGGAATTTGACACAAGACATTATAATTAATATATTTATTCTTTTGAGAAGTGCCATGAAGTCTGTAATGGCCATCAGAATAAAGATCATCATTTTTATGTTTCATAGGAGAGACCATACCAACAGCATGCTTTCCATAATGCAATGCTGGCACAATGGCTTGCTACTGCCTCAAAAAATGAAACAAACCACATCCTCCCACATCTAAATATTCTTTTGTGATCTGCCATTCAATACAGATCTGGCAGCTCATAAAACAGAGGGTGCATTGCTTCCATACTGGAAATTCTATGTACAAGTCTAAATCAGAACCTCCTTCTGAGAAAATTCACTAGAATGTAAATGTGCTCAGATGTGAATTCTTAAAAACCATATGTAACATTAGCAATGTTGAAGTCAGACACAAAGTTCCAATATGTTACGAATAAAAGCTTTTTCTTCTTAAATACACCATACACAGCTAGAACCATTCTATGAACTGCCTAATCCAGAAGGAGAGATTTAGAAAAATTTCATTTTACAGACTGTTAACCAGCCTTAAAATGACATCTATTTTACCACATCCACTTTTGTGTGCATAATTCTCTGGATTGAAATTCCTGCTAACAGAGTCACGCTAGCAGAGTCACTCTAGCTTCCTACTTGCCAGATATCTATAGAACTTTCTGGCCTTGCAGATGAAAGGGGATGAAATATTGGTTAGCTCTATGAATATTGTCTATAGCATTTGCCTAGTGGAAGGGGGGGAAAAGCATAACTGTTTATCATCAGTATGGGTGTCTGAAGTGCAACAAATTCAGAAAGTGTAAAAAAAAAAGTCTTGGATTCATTAGCTTCTATTTCAAGAATAAGAACAGCTGAAAGAATTTAAAAAATCTCTGGAATCAATACAGCTTCAGATTTCAGGGTAGGGGTAGAAGGTTATTAGATGCACTTTCTGTGCTTGGATGTCAAGCAGCCTTCATCTCTACCTGAAACTTCTCCTACTAATCCACACATTTCATTTTATTACCTTCCCTGGGTGACTTCCAAGGATTGTTTCACTTCACCTGCCCTCACATTTTGATGTGGGAGGAAGGAAGCAGGTTTGTTTGTTTTTGTCAAAAATTGCTCGTAAGGTCATCAGGTCCAGCACAATGTGATTTACTCAGTGCAAGATGCCATAGGCCTCTACAGTATTATACAATAAAATAATGGAACAATTTTCTAGTTTGTACCACTCGCTTCTAGTATATAGAATCTGAACTGTGTCATAGGACCTATAATGCAGATAGCTAAAGGAGATATGTCTTTAAGCTCAGGATTTTGCTTTTGGAGCAAGAAGATTAAGGTTCTGTCTTCACTGGTGTTGAAAAGGTCTGGTGGGACATAATATATAATATACTGAAGAGGACTTAGAGGTAGAGATCAATTGTAACAATATTTCCCTTGCAAAATATAGCTAAAGATTTTTGTTACCCAATTGCACAGTGACAACTTTCTCAATCACTAATTCCTCCAATTATTTTGTCAAGTAGTAACCAGAACTGGCAGGTGTGAAAGTACAAATTAAATAATAATACTGTATAGATTTAGATCTTGTCATCAAAGTGCTCTACAAACATGAATTAATTAAGCCTCAGAACAGCCATGTGAGATGGAATCACAAAAAACTTAAGTTACTGCCCTCCTGCCCCAAGTTTACATCTAGAAGTCAAAACAGTATGTCATCATTCCTGGTTCCCATTTCTAAACACCATACCATGGTCCCTATCAAAATTCACTCACTAATTTGTTAAACAAGAAGGGTGGTTTTATACTACTATAAACTGCACCTGAAACATTGAAAGGTTCATGAACCAATTTTAAAAACTGGGGCATTTGATTCTGCCCTTATTTTTCTCACAGCAAAAATTTAGATTTTCGTAGGATGAAGGTTCGCAACCCTTTCCTTATTCCTATTCTTTTTGCCTGGGTTTAGAATGGTATATGCATTCACTCTGGCTGAGAAAATGCATTCAAAATTTTTATTTTTATATTTTTAATGTTTCTTTTGTAGCCAAGGATAAAAGACATCAGATGTATTTCAGATGGGGGTGGGGGAATCTAAGTAGTAATTAATGTTGTAATGTCCTAGAGACCTCAGACTTGTAAGTTTAGCTAAACAAGGCCTCAAGTTTAGCTAAACAAGGCCTCAAGCCTAAAGATTGGCTGACATGAGTGATGAGTGACCTTATATCCCAGGATGAAACAGATACATGAACAGAAGCATTAACTGCTGGTATTTAGGATATAGTTAGTCTGGTTAGAATATTTCTGGGATTTTTGCAGAAGTAGCATGTCAACAACCTGCTAATCACCAGCTGTTGTGGTGACTGAGTGACAAATGTGAATGTCTATAAGGAAACAACAATTGCCAATGAGAAACAATTAAAAAGTCTTTTTTTTTTTTCCATGTGTTCTTTAGTCTCTTATTGTAACAACATTAGTGGTAGTTATCTTGATGCTGTAGGAGCTGAGCAGACTGAAAACTTTTTGACCTCTATGGTCTAAGAAATTGATCAGCAAGCCCATTCATCAATTAGGCTACAGTGCAAAATGGTATTGATTTCAATGGATTCATGCCCATTTACACCTAGATCTGGTTCAGCATTTTGGTCAATTTCCAGGTTAGTTTGTTAACCAATGCAAAACCTGGCAAAAGTTCATAGAAATGTCAGGTAAATGTTTGACATACATTTTGATAATGAACATAAGTATGTCTTATTCTAGTTACTTTGGACAGATAGTCATAAAAAATCAACGAAGTTCATAATAAACACTACCATGACTGGCAGTTTCATCTTAAGACTCATGGAAGTCCACAGAAAGTTCCCAGCAGGCTTGCCAACCTTGATTTAACAAGATACCTAAACATTTGTGTAATCCTATTGAAATATCTTTCTAAATTGATACCTAGATGAGAATGATATTAGAGCAAAATGAAGCACATGATACCTTTCACCCCAGTCAGCCTTCTACTGAACAAGATTACAGACTTTTTACCAATCTTGTTCTGTGAGTGTGGGGTAGTGGAATGTGGGCTTTAAATGACAAAATATGACAATTGCTTTAAATGTTTCATATTAAATCACAGGATATTGACATTCTCCATTCAACTACTGTGAACTGTAATTTTCTTTTTGTTTTGGGCTCTTTGGGCAACTGTACTCCATACAACAAGATCACTAACACAGGAACCTATCCCTGCAACAAATCTCGTTGCTAACTCTACCGTCACAACAATTCCAGTGACACCATCACTGGACTAACCACATCAGCCATATCATCAGGAGCTCATTCATCTGCACATCTGCAAATGTGATATATGCCATCATGTGCCAGCAATGTCCCTCTGCCATGTACATTGGCCAAACCTGACTGTCCCTACGCAAAAGAATAAATGGACACAAATCAGATATCAAAAATGGTAACATCCATAAACCAGTAGGAGAGCACTTCAATCTCCCTGGACACACTGTAGCAGACTCAAAAGTTGCCATACTCCAACAATAGAACTTTGAAAACAGACTTCAGCATGAAACTGCAGGACTGAAACTCATATGCAAACTTGACACAATGAGACTGGGTCTGAATAGAGACTTGGAATGGTTCTCTCATTATAAAAAATAATTGTCCTTGTTCACACAGTCTCACCTTCTAATCAACTCTAGTGAATGGGCCTCATCTACCTTTACTGAATTGACCCTGTTAGCACTTGCCCTCCCCATTGTATTGTTTCTCACCCTTGCAAATGTATATATACACCTCCTAACTGTAGTTCTCGCTTCATGCATCTGACAAAGTGGGTTGCAGCCCACGAAAGCTTATGACCAAAGAAATGTGTTAGTCTTTAAGGTGCCACAGGACTTCCATTGTTTTTGCTATATACAGACTAATATGGCTACCCCTCTGGAACTTACCTACAAAGAGATCTTAATAAATGATATTACAGATCTTGCTAGCAAAATTACAGAGACCAGAAATCTGCTAATATTTGAATATTACATCTTTCCTCTCAAATTCTATCAGTACTTGCTTTGAAACAAAACATCTAACGGGGCTGCTGACCACTGATTTTTTTTTTTTTATATATCAGGATAAAAGAATGTCAAGAGTCACTGCAATCTTATTTATGAGCTTTAATTACATAGCAAAGAGGACCTGTCCTAACATGTGCCCTATGGCAGGGTTTTTTAAATAATGATTTCTTTCTTTCTATAGCTAGCTTAAAAAGTACTTTTCCACAATCAAATTGTGACTGATAATAGCAACAGACAAAGAAGCAGTTTAAAGTTGAACAGAAAAATAATTATGGTTAAAAGTAATTATTTTTCTGCATTATTATAGCATTGACACTTCAGAGTGCTTAAAGAAAGGGTCTACCAGAATGTTCATTATAATTGCAGTGCTTTGAGGAGGTTTATGATTTTGTTATGGAATTTGACCATTGGCTAATTTACTTGAACCACTCCTAGTCGGTGGTTTTAAAACTATAAATATTTAAGAATAGGTTCTTACAGGTTCTTGGTGCTATTTTTGTGCAATTAAAAACTGCTTCATTTAAATAAAGAAAGTTGGCAACAAATACACTAGTTACTAGCTCATATTAGAGTCACTTTTTTGGTTTTTTTACTGTGCTGAAAATAAAAACAGTTTCATTTAGTACGTGCTCGGTTAGAAGATGAGGACGCCATGTTTCTGAAACAAAATTGGCTCTTTATGAAGATAACTATTTATAGAGATTTGACTGCAACCAGCAGCCAAACCATAGGCAAACACATTGAATTCCTTTTGTCTCCTCCAAACTCTTCTGCAATCTGTGCTCTTCTCTCCAAGTTCCATGCAGGTTGCTACTGATATGATAGGTAACATTATGGTAGCTCCAAATCAATTGCAATCTTTTTCTTATTAATTAAGGGCTAGCTCCTTAGCTTATGTTAATCAGTGAAGCTCTTGGTTTCATTGGAGGTAGGAACACAAATATACAACACCTGAAGATCCGTCTCAATTTTTCAAAGGACTAGTCTTGTCAGATATATAAATGTTACATTTAAAAAAAAACACCAAAAAAACCCCTTAATATTCTTAGCAGAATATTCTTTGTGGCTTTATATTTTCACAAAATAAATACAATTTGAAATTAATTAAAGAACTTGCAAAATACTCTTAATACCAAAAAAAAAAAAAGGCAGTAATTATTTATATTTCAGCAGCAACTGAAATGTGAGTTGAGCTGTACAAACAAAAGAGAGGATCCATAGTCTTTATGTGTCTGCAAAGTAAGATGAAACAGTTGAAACAAATTTCAGTTGATTATCCTGAATATCATGTACAGGAGGTAAATGGATAAAAGATTGTCTTTCTATTAGATATGGGTGTGAGGGAGCTACATTACAAATTCAACTCTTCTCTGTAGAGTAAACCTTTTAACAAACCCTCTCCAGACCTTTAATGGAACAGCATAACTCTCGTTTTTATGACATTCCCATGATGTTCTGAGTGCCATCAGCCCTCAATAAGAATTGAGGATATTAAGCATTTTTCAAGAACGAGTCCCAGGGAGATCTGGAATTATATCCCCTCATACTTGTTGAAGGAAAGGTAATATAATGGGAAAGGTGGTTGGTACCAGACATGACAGAATTGTGAATTGTGGAATGCAGGGGTGGATTTTTCCCAAGATTTCACACTGCCAAAGCAAGGAGAATACTTCACAGGACCTATGAAAATTGTTAATGCATGGCATATCCCTAAGGGAGGCTGTATACTTGTAACTGGTGTGACATCTGGGAAGGATTCAAAGATCAATAATAAGCCCGCAACCCCCCACCTCAGAGAAAAAAGATAGCAAGTTAGAGGTGCCATTATTCATATTTTCTGTAGATATTCAGGTCTAATATATGCCCTCCCTCCCCCTTCACCCTCCACACAGACTTTAGCAGTATTCACACTGAGAATTACTGTATATGGTCCATCCCTGCAATGCAAGTTACATCCTTTCTCTTAAATTCAAGATTAGTGAAAACTTACTGGAAGCTTAAGTTTTCAAAATAAAGGACTGAACTTCCTGGGCAGCTCACAATGTGCCTGTGATGACTTGGACAGTGCCATCCTTCCCACATAGTCTCTCTATTGCTCGGTTATATTCCCCGTCATTTACGGAAAGCAGATGACTGATGCCTGTTAAGCTTTCCCATGTCTCCCCCTTGGAACTCCAATTGGCTTATTACGTTTAAAGTCATGGCTGAGAGCAGTTGCAAGACTACTTATTGTTTGAAGTCAAGATTTTTATTTTATTTTATTGAGCCTCACTAGTCTGGCATTTTCTTGGTAACATCAGCCTGTCATAGTAGGAATAGGGTTATTACCCACAATTCTCTTCAATACTAGATGCTAGCAAATATTTCTTCTTCTCAGAGAAGGGAAAGTATCTCTTATAATGCCAAGCCCATTGAAGCTAAAGGACATACCTTGTAACCTAAAAGAAACACTTTGCACTTGAAGAGCTTTGTGAAGGGTCAGAAGAACGTAAATGTGCTAAGCATGTTCTGAAAGAGCAGGACCAATCCTTCTAAACAGAACCATTGGCTATAGCTAATGTATGCTTACCCAGAACTAAAAGCTTAGCCATTGAACCAACTATCTCTTACTTTACTATGTTACAGAGCGGCTGCTTTAATCTCCAACTACGGGCCGGTCTACACAAATGTTGGCAAATTCACTGCCACCAGATTGAACTTCCTGATCGACTGAGTGGACCCATTCAGTCGATCAGGAAGTCAGTCCCTAAAAAAACACCCCCTCAGGTTGAGTAGTGATGAGTTGATGGGAGGCCATTTCCCATCAGCTCAGAGCACCGAAGACACTGCTGTAAGTAGCTCATTGGAAGTTAAAGGTTGATGCAAAAGCTATTTTAAGTAACGTGCATATCTCCATTTGACTGCTGCCAAAAACCACTTGCAGTGTATACCAGGGCTATGATTTTCATTTTTAAGTGACTGAGAAATGTGAAGGATAGTTTAATTTCCCTTCTTCCTCACTTCAGATGTTTGAATCCTAGATAAAGCGACTGTGCTCTCCTTAGCAACACAAAACATTATCCTGGGTTCTTTGGAATAAATATTCTACGCTGAACTGTACTGATGCAAGTAGTTTATTTGCACGGCTAGTGACACCACAAACAGATCTTTTCATTATTAACGGAAGCCACTGCAATAATCATTTTCATTTTGGCTACAGTTAATCAGTCTATGGAAAATATGAAGTTCTTCCCCTTCAAAAATTAAACACTTGTATAAAACTATCTTTCTTCACTTTAAACCTAATGGGAGAGGATGACATAGTATAGTTAAAATCGTAAGTGACACATACGCTGATGCTTCAAGCCTTAATGGGGTGAATTATACATACACAAACTTCACTAGAAATCATGAAATATTTTATTTATATTAAATGTTTTTCTACTGAAATGAGCACTGATTTGGGAATCATTCAAGAGCAATATATTTGCAGAAGTTAAAAGTTTACAATGAGGCACGAAAATTAGATAATATAGCACAATACATTATATGGCATTAAAATTTTACTACTGACACTTTAATTTCAATTATCTTCAGCCACATTCCCTTCACTACAGTGCATCACTCACCATTATGAAGAGCAATTTGATGCTGAGGAAAAATAGGAAGTGAGGCTAATGAGGAGAGTGGCACAGAAAGCTTGGACGGGAGTCTTAGAAAAGGCCATTTAAAACCTCTGGGGAGGCTATATTTCTCAAGATTCATCATTTATCATGCTAATAATGCAAGAGACAAGACTGGAGAGACATATAGAAAGGGCCACCAGAGAACATCTAAAAAAGCCAACAGGAACATCAAAGTCTCTCTGTTATCTTGGACAAATTTCTAGAGTGGACAATTGTCCTTTCCTTGATGCCCCTAGCTTAGTTTATATATAACTGAAAGCTCTTAAAAATTATGTCCAAGATTATCAAATAGGGATCTGTTATCTGTTGACTCCATACTTAAACAACTGCATGATTCTTAAAGGCCCAAAGGACTGAAGGGCAGCCACTGAGCTAGAAACTGTTGGTTGTTCAGCACTTCTGGAAATCAGGCAGAAGCCAAGATATGGATTTAGGGTTGGGATTTCCAAGTGTACCTAGTTGATTTAGAAGCATAATTCCCATTCGCTTCCACTTTCAAGAATCCCATTTTAGGACCCCAACTTTAAGCTTCTATTTTTTGAAAATCTTGGTTTTACGCTCCAGATACATCTCACATCACAAAACAAAAGGAGGATTTTTTGGAGGCACAGTATATAATTCCATTAAAATTAAAGTTTATAAAAAGCCTGCTCATTCAGCAACATTTTATTACTCTCTCTAAGAGAGAGGCAGAGAATTCTGATGGGGTACAGGTCTGGATTATACTGAGCCTAGATTGTGGAATTGTGGCATAGGATTGTTATTCAAGGAAGACCAAACTAATGGGCAGGATAAGGGGTTCAGATTTGATACTGCCAGAATCTGATGAGCTATTCTTGTAGGCTTTTGCCCCAAAATGGTGGATTGAAATAGCTCAAGGCACAGAATTCCAACCATCTGGGGGGCAAATTCTCATGAGAATGGCTGCACTCTAAAGAAATCTGGAAAAGTAGGGTAATTCTGGTTATAGCTCTGACCAAGAAATAAAAGTGAAGAATGGCTGGTTTGAGTCCTAGGACTAAGATCCAAAGCTACCAAATTCCAAGTAAGAATTCTCTCTTTGGCCCATCTGAAGTGGCCATGCAGAATGAAGGTGTAAATATCCTTCCCTTCATTCACCATGGTTATGTTGGTTCAGAAGACTGGAAGGCTATGTCTACACTGGCAAGTTAGTTCGAATTAAGGAGGCTAACTAACTAAAGCTTCCTTAATTCAAACTAAAGGGATTAATTCGAACTAACTAGTTCAAATTAACCAATATGGTCATGTTAATTCAAACTAATTTCTTAGTTCAAATTAACCGGCCAATGAAATGAATGGGGATCACTAATTCGAACTAAGCAAGTGCTTGCTTAGTTCGAATTAACATTCCAGTGTGGCCATGCTAGTTCGAATTAAGATAATTCAAACTAACTGAAATTAGTTCGAATTAGTTAGTCGAACTAACTAATTCAAACTAATTTTAGCAAGTGTAGACATAGCCGAAGTGACTGGGCTCATGGAAGGGTCAAAAGTGATGTGACCAATTATGATGCAGCTAGACTTTCAAAATAGTTCTAGTCTGGCAAGTTCAATACATATATAAATGAAGCTTTTATGAAATATACTCTATGTTGTCTAGTAGTTGATGTAAAGGACTGCTCAGACTTTAGACAAATCATTTAACTAATCTGTGACTCAATTTTCCCTACTTCCAAAATTGTATTAATTTAGTTCCCACATCAAACATTTAGAAAAGATTAAGTAACTAGTTTCTTCTCTAAATCTTTGTGCTTTTCCCATAACAGGTACAATGATAAGAAACACAGCAGTGAATCAAACAAGGCATCTAGTGGCACTTTTAAAGACTAACACATTTATTTATCGCATGAGCTTTCGTAGGAGAAAATCCAACTTCGTCAGACGCTTAAAGATGGAGATGAAGTAGGATTTTCTCCAACAGAAGCTCATGCAATAAATAAATTTGTTAGTCTTTAAAAGTGTCACAGGACTCCTTGTTTGTTTTGCTGAACTAGACTAACTGTGAATGACACAGATCTTAAAGAAGCTCTAGAAATGATCAGGGAAAAACTTGACATACTGCAGAGTGCCCAGCTTTTAAGAGACAGCTTAATTTGTATGTAATAATGGTATCTCTTCTTTATTACTAGCGTTCCACTCTGATGTTCCTCTGCAGGTAAGAATGTAATCTTGACAAGCCATGATAAGTGAACACAACGGTGAGATGCAGCTGAACAGTTCAGAGGATAAACACAATCTTACATGTTGATCAACCAGAAATTGAGGCTTGACCAGCATATTACAAAGCAGAAAATTTGCATAAGAAATAAAGGTTTAAAGATGCGACAACAAAGACATATTGCAGAACGACAAGCTGTAGAATGTGATAAAGATTTACAGAGGGGGTAAAACAAGCCTGTATACTAGTGATTCAGCTATGCTCACATGTAAACCAGAATATGTGGTACTTTCATTACATTTGTTTCATGTGTTATAAACCTGAAAGTGCTGGTTCATATTTAGATCATTAGCTTAATGAGAATGCTGCTCACAGAGAGATATGATGCCTGTCTAACTGTCACCATGGCACTAACAAATTGTTACAGAACATAGGGGAAGTTGTGGGGGGTGGGGATTCATTCTTAGACTGTATGTACTGGCAATTCATTACAGCAAGATGACGAAGGCAAACACAATGTCTCTGGAGCCTAAGATATACATTCATTTTTAATGTAATTGACTCAAATCCTAAATATACTATTTTACAACTCCTCACTTGTTTGTCAACATGATGACCAGCTTGAACATGGGAGATACAAGCATTTGCCCCCTTGAATATGCTGCATGACACTGTTTACTGAAAGTGGGGTGAATTTTGTATAGTTTCTAGCACATTGAGCATGAGACTTTCAGCAGGGCCTATAAAATACTAACCACACAAACACAGCTGAAATCAAACATATCTCCTGCTTGGCTTCCTGCCAACTCCAACATTCAAATGACAGAATTATGTTCTGTTAATGCCTTGTACAGCCACTCCGTTTTCCCAATATTCTAGCCTTATAATCAATTACTCTTCCCAGCCCTTCCATTGTCCCAGGGTAGGCTATTGCCCCTATGCTTCTGCTTGCCTTCTGAATGTCGATAATCATATTAGTATGCCTAAAAAAGAAACAAATATATATTGCCTATGAGCTTTGGATCAAACCCATTAAAGTCAACAGGATTCCTTCAGCTGACTTCACCAAGTTTGAGATAAAGTCCTATATACAAGGTACAGGAAAAGGAGTTAAGTTGAGAGCAGATAGTTAATGTGGTGATTAGTGTGTATGTAAAAGATTTTATATTTATTTTCAACAAGTTTTATTCTAGTTGGGACAGAATCAAGTTGTATTGCACCTAAGAATTTTTTTCTTCTATATTTTCTACTAATTAACTAAAATGTTGTACTAAATTTCATTCCTTTGTAGGGAAATTACCTCACATCTGTACCAGAGTGAGCACTAATTAACTTCTTGGTGAAGGAACAAACTAACCCTTTATTCTGTACCACACCATCATGTGTTTCTGACAAATCCCCCACTGTCTCTCAGGTCTCTTCAACTCAAGTCTCTCTCCCCACACCCCAGGCTCTTACAGTTTTTTGCTGCTGTTTAAGTTAACAGGACACATCTAAGAAAAAAAATTAGGGCATTCAAATGGCACATCCATATCACATCTCTGATCCTGGTCACTACACTGAGGCAATGCCCCAGTGAGTTCAATCCATCTGGGCTGTGTGCATCAGGGCTTAATTTTCTTTTTTCACCTCCTCTTGCGGGGGGTGGGGGACAAAGGAGCTGAGAGGAGTTCGGATGGGGCCATGGGGAAGGGTGAGAGCAGCAGGCATGGCGGGGGGGGGAGCGAGGGGAGCGGGGAAGGTGCTTCAAGGGAGGCCAAGAGGAGTGGGGAAAAGGGCCCCGGGGGAGGCTGAGAAGAGTGGGGAAAGGGCCGTAGGGGGGCAGAGGAACAGAGAAGCGGGGAAGGTGCCGGGGGGGTGAGAGGAACGAGGGAAAAAGGGGCCACAGGGGAGGCCGAGAGGAGCAGGGATAAAGGGGCCCGGGGGAGGCCGAGAGGAGCGGGGGGAAAATGGATGGGAGGGGCGCCAAAGCAAATGTTGGCTTGGAGCGCCACAACCCCTTTAGCCAGCCCTGACCTTCCGGGATAGTTTAAGGGGGTATTTGGCCCTGCCATGAGTGCAGGGGACTGGACTCTATGACCTCTCATGGGCCCTTCTAGTTTCTCTGATTCTATAAAGACCTTAGTGCATATTCTGTCTTGTGATCTCCAGAGAGATGAGCTTTTAATATATTGAAGTGAAACTTCATACTGCCATAATTCAGAGAGAGAGAGAGAGAGAGAGAAGGTTTCTAACTTATTCATTGGGGAAATTTAAAGTAATGTGGTGTCCAATCAGCATCTTCCACTTGGACAAGGGATAAAATAAGATAATAAATATATGAGAGAGAGAAAAAAATAAATATAAAAATTAAGCAATAGGTATGGGTGGCAGTCTGTACCTCTACATTCACTCCTTTTACAAGATTATGGTAAATTCTGTAGAAAGTATGCATTGTGAGATATCATTTTAAAACTCATAATTCATGGATCATTGCTGAAGAAAAAGAACTATATGAAGAGAGAGCAGACACCCCAAATTCTATCTCCACCCATGGCATTAACACTTGAAGAACAAAGGAAGCAGCACCGGACTGGGGAAGCGGTGTTGACTGAAAAAAATTAGTCAGGAAGACTGCTGCCACATTTGATAAGAAAGACCTTTGCTTTGAATTCACTTAGCTTGTTGAGTCAAGCATTCATTGCATTTTACTCTTATTCTGTTATAACCAATTCTAATGTTTATGACTCACTGCTTGTAGTTATTTAAAATCTGACCTTATTTAGTTAATAAACTTGTTTTATTGTTTTATCTGAACCAGTCTGTTTGGATTGAAGTGTTTGGAAAACTCCATTTGGGATAACAGGATTTGTACATATCATTTTCTATTAATAAAACGATGGACTTTATATAAGCTTGTAATATCCAGGAGGGAACTGGGTAGTACAAGATGTGTATTTCTGGGAAGTCTGGGACTGGGAATTTGCTGATGTTGCTCTGCAGTATAATTCATGAGTGGCTGGCTATCTCTCTCTTACAATATATCTGGGAATAATTTACATGCTGATGGCTGTGTGGGGGCAGATCAGGAGAGGTAGCTCTCAGTAAAAGAAACCCCAAATTGGAGAATTGAGGGAATACAGCTGTTCATCGGTTCATATTATACCCTGGAAAATGTCACAAAGGGATTGCGCATAGAAACCACTAGAATGGTGGTTGGACATCATTTTTTTCCTGCAAAGCCATTCATGGATTTTATCTCCCAAAGTAAAATGTTTGATACTTGACAACATTTCCCCAGTATCTGAGCTCTGCAAGGCTTGCTTAAAAAATTCACTGTAATCTGTGACAGTTAACATGTTGTTAAGAATGACTGATTAGGCTTTTTCTAGTTTTAAAACTAATTAAAGATCCAGAACATCTGATTTTCTTGCCTAGATGAACTCAGTTTGCCCCTTCTTAGACAGTTCATATATAAAAATGATGCATTTTCAAATAATGCACACATATGCGAGAAAAAAAAGAAGCATAAATCTCTTTATATTGTCTCCTGTTACCATGGAGAGTGAAACTATATCAATGAGCAGAATGTGTTAAGGTAAAACACTAGGCTTGCTCTGTAGCACTGTTACTGACACATAGCTATTGCCCACGTAATGAATACCTCTCATATTTTTATCAAATACAAAGAAATTCATACTTTATCACAACATAATGTTCTTAACTGTAACACAATGTTGTTATTAATTCACCAGTATCCACAAAATCCTTGTGAAATGTAAATATAAAAATTATACATAAATACATCCATTATACATCTTGATCAGTCACAAATTCAGTTCTACATACATACATATTTTTCCTATAAAATCACTATTACTCACTTTCTTATTAAATTACGTAGACAACATTTTCAAGAAACAGTACATACATTACCAAAATATTTCAATGTCTATTATATTAGCTGGACCAAGTTTTCCCAATCAGAAACATCCTATGAAAGAAATTAATTTGGTAACAAAAAACTATAAAATAAATTCCCGAAGATCCATAATCAGAGTTAGTTTTTCTGCTGTGATGAAATATGCATTTCTTACCATATTGTATTTAATTATGACAACAGAATATGTTTTATGATTATTTAAATGAGAAGATGGGAAATAAATAGTTCCGTGTTTGGGTTTTATAAATTATGTGATGAGTAAATACATTTTCGTTATTTGCAGCTTAACTCTTTGGGGGTTTTTTTAAACTTTTTTTGTGAATAGCCTGTGCTGGATCTGATTGTGACAGCATACCTGAGGCTGGGAGAAAGGTTTAAGTCTAATAGGAATTAAGAAGTTGTATTTGCTTTGTAATACCTCACAAGTTTCAGTTTATTAATTTTTCATGGAGTGCTGATGAAACCTGATCGATAGAGAACAAGAGTCTAAAAGTCACCATGATTAGAAATTTCTACTCCAGTATCTCACCTTTACCCCTCTCCTAACCCACTTTTGCAAGAAATCAAACACACTGAGCTTCATGTGCTGCTCCATATGCACCACAAAATGCAGTATTAGTTATAATCGATAGTGTTTATCTAACAATATGAGCTTTTTAAAGTAACTCAGCCAACAATAACTTACATCAGGGCAATTACACAAACCCAAGATACATGAGCTGAAGTCTCCCTTCCAATTCTTTGCATTTCCAATCATTTTATCATTCTTATTATTGATCAAGGCCTTGAACTCATAGCCTAGAAGGCAGTGAGACTGATGCCCAATTCCCCTATTCTAGGAAAGAAGATCAGAGAGTTTAGCGACCTGTTCCCCAATTTCACTCTAATGCAGAACTTTACAAAGCAACCTCAACCACCTTAAGACAAATTAGTCTCCCAAATGAATGTGACAGTCAAATGTGCTAATCTGTTCATATAAAACAGAATAAGGTTGCCATTAAGATTTTGAGTTAGAGTAAGCATAGGATGAAGCTAGGTTGCACTTCAGTCTGTTGGAAATAGAAATGAATGCCATCCACTTACAACCACAGAGGGAAAAAAATAAAATAAAAACCAAGCCAACTAATCACGCTACTAACCACTGCAGGAACACAGCAAGCCAAGAAGATTTCAGTTGTACTAATGTCATTTTGGTTCTGTAGGTGTTTTTCAGTCACAGTATTCCTAGTATGCTGATATATAAAGAGGACTATTCAAAATCTGATTTACATTAGCATATCTTTGTTTATCCACCTGGGCAGCTTGGCTGTATGATATTTTTCACTTCAGTAGCAATATGCTTGTGAGGAGAGTAGGAGACAGTAGAAGGCCACATTTATTCAGGCAGTACGAGTGACTGTCACAGATGTAAATATGATTTGGAACCATTCTATGAGGTCAAATTTCAATACCCTTACACTGAGTAGCAACTTATTCCCCAAGCAATTCCACCAGCTATAGGAACTTGCTGCACATTCCAACAAGAGGATCAGACTCTGGCTAAGTATCTGTTTAGGATTTAATAATACTTTGCATGTACAGTATCATTTATCAGAAGCATCAAATAAACCACATAATTTCTTTGGCGGGTGGATTTTATGCCTAAATTACACAGGCCTTGATTGATTTGCCCAAGATCCCAAAGTGAGTCTGAGGTAAAAATCAGGATTGGAATACAGGAGTGCTGATTAACCCTTTTCGTCTAACCCAATGGTTCTCAACCTTTCGTGGGTCGCAGCACACTTGATGTCATGTCATGACCCTACCGGACATATCAGCCCCAGGCTGAATCCAGGCATCTCCCTGGCTCTCTGTTACACACTTACCACTGTGTGGTGACACAGTAATGTGTCCCGACACAGTGGTTGAGAGCCACTGATCTAACCAGCTAGCTAGATATTTTCCATGGTTATGAACTTCTGATCATAGCCTGAGAGCGGCTATGGAAGTGAAGATTATCAATGTACAAAAATCAAATCCCTAGTCCTTTAGAGCTAATGTACGGCCAGACTGGGATGCTCTCCTGCATTGTCCCTACATGGTGGCGTTCGCACTCCTCATAGAGCTGAGCCATGTGCGGAGAACAAGGGGGTCATGCAGGGCTCCCAACAAGAGTGCAGGGAGTTAGCACGAGCTATGGCATTCTCTCCACCAACACACGGGCCAGCAGCACTGAGCCAACACAAGGATGGAGTTATTAATTTGCATCTAGAAGAGGGCTGCAAGGAGCTATTTCCTCCAGGGCCAAGGGGAAATCATTGGGCAGTTTCCAAACCACATTTCCTTCCAGGGCTCCTTCTGGGGATCAGTATGCCCCAGAGTGCTACATAGTCAGAGTTTATTATGATAATAGGCGATGCTGACAGAAGGGTAAACCATAAAAAGGAAGGGTAATCCAGTGATTAGAGCACTAGCCTGAGGCCTGGTCTACACTACAGGGCTCAGTGGATGTGAGATACGCAATCTGCGTGCCGCTGAATGTGCATCTAATCTGTTAGTCTTTAAAAGTGCCCCAGGACTCTGTTGTTTTTCTACAATAGACTAACACAGCTCTCTCTTTGGAATCCGGTCAACTTAGTTACATTGACTTACCGCGCTGTCTTCATTCGGCTGCGTCGACTGGAAAGGCTCTCCCTTCAATTCAGCATTACTCTAGTTGGAGGGGTGGAATTACTGTGTTGAAGGGAGAGCTCTTCCAGGATTGACTGAGCAGGTCTTCACCGGCCGCTCAATTGATCCTGCTGCGTGGATCTGTGAGGATCGATGCAGACTTTTCAGTATAGACAAGCTCTCAGATTTAAGTTTCAATTGCCTGCTGGGGTGCAGACCTTTTCATCCAACCTTCAGCAAGTCAGTAAGGATACATCTACACTACAATTAAAAATTTGCAGCTGGCCCGGGCCATCTGACTCAGGTTCATAGGGATTTTTAAGTGCAGTGTTGTCATTTGGGCTCACACTGGAACCCAGGCTCTAGGACATAGTGAGATGGGAAGTTTCTAGGCCTTGGGCTGCATCCTGAGACTTAATGTCTACACTACAAATGAACAGCCTTGGCCCAAGCCCTAAATCACAGAGCCGACATGGGCCAGCCATGGGTATCTAATTGCAATGTGAATATATCCCTAGTGTCTGCATGCTTCAATTCTCCATTTCTAAAATGGGATAATGGTGCTTCTGCAATTCACAGGTGAGGACAAATAATAAGGTCACATTAACACTTAAAACAGAGAAATATGATCATGTTTTCTATTAGCATCCATTGTTTGAATGCAAATTGGCCTGGCACAAGGTCTTCAGGCATCATAACATTTTGTTTTCTCAATGAGGGGCAGCAGAGCACTTTCTTAATTGTTCAGCTGTAAAGATAGCAATAGCAGGCATTAAGCAATAGTTGCAAGAATGGAAAGAGCAATAAACCACAAGAAATTGTTTTATCGTCAAGTGCTGTATAATGGAAGGAAGATTTTGAGTTAACCACTATGTAACTGTTACATGCAGAGGACTCATTACATAGAAGACAACATCTGATCCTAGAAGTCCAAAGATGACAATGTAACATGATTGTAAAATACTTTGCACTGCAGTAGAGCATAATCACTTGTGAATACTTCAATGCCTTCTTGGGGAATGATGAACAGTGGTCAGGCAGCAACTGCTTTACTTTTAGTGCATTCATCATCATTCCCCTTCAAGCTTCTGTGCATTGGTACTTACATCACTGGAATTACTATGGGTACCCTGTGTAACCAGCAAAACCTGAACATGGCTGAATATGTTTTTACAGGAAATAGCTTAGATTCATGTGTTTAGGTCAAGTTCTGCTCAGCGCAGGACTCAAGGGAGAGCAAAGGATGCTGTACCCCCACCTCCTTCTTGCCCTGATTTCAGGGCCAGCTAGGAGCTGGGTCAGCCTCCATGTAAGCTAGAGGAACTCCAAGGCTTCTTGCTTTAATTTGTACCCAGCCCTTGGGAGGCTCTTGAAACTGTTCTAGTGCCTTTTTTTGGGAAGGATCCAGGAAGAGTGAGGAAGAGTTGCCTATGATAATCCTACACCACTACATGAATTCCTCTACTCAGATAATCTTCAGGTGTGTGGCTCAGGTTAAGGAAGCATTTAGCTGTTTTCTGCTGGCTACAATAGGGGTCATGATCTAGTTCAAAGAGGGTAATTTAGAAGAGATCTGAGCCACACACACACTAATTTCTTGATGTGTGATGAGCTTCTTCTTAAGTCTGAAACCTTTATGTGTGACTACTACAGGAAAGGGCTCCAGGAGCATTACCTCTTAATACAATGCATTATCAAAATATTCCAGTCCAAAGAAAATTTGCATAATTTACTCACACCAACCTAGATTGATGCACAGGAACACTTTAATTTTCAATCTCTCATTCCATTTGCTGTGCTCCCATTTCCCACTGAAAATAATTCACTTCATTTCTTTGGTCAGAGAGATTGCCAAGTTTACAAAGTATTTTGGGTCAGGGTCCTTCAAGAGGACTAATCCTCCATATAAAATACCAAGAGGATTGATCCTAAATCTAATATGGGCCTCACAATCCAAAATACATGTACAAGTTTATGGAGTTACAAAGATGTGCTGCTCCACGCCCCCACTCCTCTCCCCATGCCCACCATCCTCAGGAAGAGAATATGCTCCAATACCCAAAGATTCAGCAAACTCTTCTAAAAGGAGAAAAATGCTTTTGTTTTATTATTATAATTTGTGTTTTCTTTTATGTTTGTCTTTCAAAGAGAGGAGACAATGGAATTTTATACATTTTTGTACCTGCCAAAGGCTCAGAGATGTATATATGTGTTGAATATTGGTGGTGTTTTGTTTTGTTTTAAATAACTTGGTTTATTTTCTAAAGTTCATGAACTTGAATAGTAGGTAACCAATGCATGTGTATGTCGTATGTCAATTTCCAACCATAAATAATAAACAGGATTGTATCAAATTTGTACAGTATGCTGGAAAATGTTGGATTCACAGCCAGTCATTGACTTCTTTAAAGGTATTGCCTCTGCAAGCATTCTTTCAGGCACAGAGGAGGCATCAAGACCTTTACCTGACTTAAAAAATAAATAAAAACAGAAGCTACTGTCTGAGGTACTAGGTTAGCCATACAGATCAAGAGAATTCCCAGATTACAAGCACTGGGGAAAAGGCTATCAGGTGCAGCCTCTGTCTGTTGGAGGCAGGAGAAGTTGTTGAAAGTGTGACCCTAGAAGAAGCAAAGTGATGGGATCTTCAGCACAGAAGATCCTGGGTGTCTGGATTGGGGATTTCTGAGCAAGAAAATTACCTATTATTTTTTCCTATTGTATTCAGGGAAATAGTACTTGTTGTAAACAAGCGTTGGACCAAGAATATAGCTGATTTATGTCACTGATTTCTCATTCTAATGGAAAACAGCCTAGCAAAGATCCAAGTTTTGGTGAACTGCTTGATCCAAAAAGGGAAATATGCTATAGTGCTTACTAATTCAGATAAACATCACTAGGAAATAGCAGGCTGATAACTTATAGCAGGAAGCATGACACCACACAGAAAATATCTGCAACACTGATTTGCAAGTGTTCACATGGAGACTTAGCAACTCTTTTATCTTTTGTTCTTCTCTGTTGTTATTTCAGAGACCCTTTGCATTGTTACTATGACAGTCTGTATACAGAAATTGCCTCCAAGGATGCCAGGTATATTCAGTCCTCAGTTATAGTCAGAAAATGTATTTGTGTCATTTTCAGAGTGATCATTCCAGCACTATATGGTGGCTGATGAGGTTTTACAGCAAGGCAGACAAATCCTACTTAAAAATAAAGCATCTCTGCAAGTACACTTTAAGGAAAAGAAAACTAATTATATATCCAGCCTTGAATGCTGACAAATAATGTTCTTTGCCTGAGATTTCCTTCAGACAATACTGCAAATTAGTCAGAGCTACAGGGCTTGGGCCTCAGAAAGAATATTACCTATACATGTGTTCTTGCCTCCACTGGGGCTATGACTCCTAGTAATCTGTTCAATTAAAAAATGTGTGGAGTCGAAATGTTCAACTGTATGTGTGGTGATCTGGCCCAGAGTCAGAAAGCTGCTCATTTACCATATGAATGGAACATATTTAACTTCCAAAGATGGAGCCACTATTTTAAAAATGTCATAAGCCACGAAAAGCTCTGCAAAAGTTACAGATTCAGATGCAGGGACATGAGGGCAGAAAGGACCATTAGGCTCATCTGGTCGCACCTCTGGCATAAAACAGGCCAGAAGAATTTTACCAAGTGGGTTTTTTAGTCAGTTGGTCAGAGGCAGTTCCTGTAGGGTGTGAGTAATAAACTTATGGGATGCACAATAATGAAATTTGGTTTTACATCTTCACTCAGGGAAGAAAATATTTTATATATTCCATAAGTCTAAAATTCATAGCTGGTGGGATAATTGCAATTCGTGGCAAGTGAAAACAAATACACGCAGACAAAACTGAAATATTCACCAAACCAAAAAAATAAATCAAAATTAACTGTCACAAATGCCCACAACCTTCCAGAGTCCTAGTTTTCCTTAGCTTATGCTTGACCCTTGCCTTGTTACCAGCTTAGATGAATGTATATTTGTTTGTTTTTTCCCCATAAGGCACCATATTCAGGACATAGTATTTTTCATCACTTCTGAAGCTAACAGCTGTGACAAATTAACTTCAGATTAGCTCAAACCAACTATTTGCCCCTAGGTAGGGGTCTTAAATAGGTGAGAACAGATAGCTCAACAAAGAAGAGTTTCCTTATCCAGTTCTATCTGCCACAGAAAGGAGTGGCAGATTCATCTGAACTGCTTCCCATCCACATTCTCTTGCACATCCCCCTTCTTAGTCAAAATGGGATTATGCCAGTCTGCAAAATGGCTCTATGGGAAGATACAGAAATAAGACCCTGTGTAGGGTATGTCTACACAGCATTTTGGACTGAACAGAAATGAGGATCCTAGCCTGGTCAACAGACTTAGGCTACCAGAACTCACCCTAATGCTCTATAAATAACTGTAGAAACAATTCTTTGAAGTTGTGGCTGACGCTGGTGCTCAGGAGGGGACATAGGCTTCAGAAGCACTGATGAAAGGGTTATTTTTAGAGCATTAGCACACGTCCCACTAAGTCAAGTGTGTCAACCGGGCTGGAAAGCTTGCTCCTGCTCAGTGCAAAATGACGCATAGATATAACTGTAGCAAATCTGGATTACAGGAGAATGCAACATAGGCATAGAACAAAGCAAGTTGAAGAGACGCAAGTATTTTTTTTAAACATGCAATTCTGCCATTTTAACAAATATTCATCCTTTTGTTACAGTCTAAAATGTGATCATTCAGCGCTTGATTCAAAGCCCACTGAAGCTGATGGACATCATTCCCTGGATTTTAATGGCCTTTGTATCAGAACATTAAACTCTTTTTTTCCAGTTCTCTGGTCTCACTCATATACAACAGTATCTATATTTACATATGCAGTGTTTCCCTCCACAAACCCAACACACACAAAAATCGGGGGTACGGGGGGATTTCGGTTATATCAACGCATCTATTTTTAAGCACAAATTCCAATGATAACCACATTGATGCTGCCATATGGTCCATTATTTGTTAATTTTATAAGACATCCTTACTCTGGTGACATAGTTACTCTATAGTATAAGTGCAGTAGTTACACCAAAAAAAAACACAAGGCATTTTCATTAAATAAGTCCAGTCAAATTCATTAGAGCCAAGTACAGGACAGATCAATCAACTTCTGTTCTAGCTTATCAGATGAGCTCCTAATTTTTTTTTTTAGCCCCAAATTGGGTCCAGCTAGGGTTTTGAATTAGTTGATGTTACTAATTACTACAGAAGTTTGTTAAACATTCCAGCCACAGTTCTTCGGAATCACATATTGTATTGGTTTTTAATTTGTTTCTAAATTGTGTGTGGGATTGTTGTTGTTGTATTAAATCTCTCGTTTGTCTTGTAAATTACTTTTGAACAGGGATATACACATAATCAAGTACACTACACAAATTAATTTTGGAGGGTGGGGAATAGTATGCCTAGCTTAAGGAGAAACAGCACTTTTCATTGCAAACAGATTTGTTTTTATGGATTGTATAAGAGTTTACAAATAAATCAAACTGGCACAAATTTATTTAAAGATGAGTCAAAGGAAAATAGTGCCCAATAGATTAAAACAGCCATTGTGAAATCCAATCTGTTAAAAACTACTAAACACAACTGTCTGAAAAGTCTGCCAAAGTGACAGATGTTGCTAAAAGACTCTCTAACTTAGCATCTGGATTTTGGCTTGTTGTCTACAGAGAAAGAGAAGGAAGAGTGATGTAAATTGCCAGTGAAAATGCTGCTTCACTTCTCTTTGCAGAATATTAACATATCTAGATAGTAAATTGACTAACTATTGCAGTGTTCTTCATTTGGTTGGACTGAGGACCTCATGTGTGGCTTTGGACAAAATAATTCACCTTTCTCAGTCTGTTTCACATGACATTTGACTGTCTGTATGTTCATACAGCACCTTGCACAATATGGTACTGGTCTCAACTAGGGCCTCTATGTACTCATGAAACAGATAATAAAAGACACTCCCATCCAGCTTTAGGAAAATAATTTGGCAAACCTTTTGGGATGGGAACCTCCTCATTATAATACTAATGATGTGCCCACTGAAGCAGAGCAGGTCGAATCTAAAAGAGCCACTGAAGTCAATGAGAACGTTTCCATTGACTTCAACAGGCTGTGACTCAAGCCTAGTATGTCCAATAGGGTTAATTTTGTTCCCTTTTTGGCCCCTTATATATTCTATGGAGATGAAAGGTCAAACTAGCATCTAACACTAGAGGTTTAAAATCCTGTAAGTCCAAGAGAAAGCAAAACTCTTTACAACCTGTACAAGTAATTCAGTGTTACGTTTCCTCGAATATAATGAGAGCAAAAAACTGCAGTGAACACAAGTATGGCTACCCATCTAAACAGGCACAGTGACAAGCGGTGTAAGTGTTTGCAAAACTTCAAACACCAAGCTAGCCTAATATTTCCCTACTTTTTGCCCACCCACCTGCCCCAAAAATCATACTGAATCAAACTAAACTAACAAGACTCTCTGAGCATTCTTCTACAAGCATCATCTCTCACTCAGCAGTTCCTTATGAATAATTTTGGACACACAAAAAGGATTGTGGTACCAGTTTTCTTCAAGTGATGTGAAATATCTTACTGATAGGTTATTACTAAAATAAAGCCTGCGCTTATAGGACCAGAGTTCCCTAATGCATTTCTCCCATTTGGGATATTATACCCCAGAACAAACTGGATCATTGCTGGAAGGCCCCACTGTCTAGGGGTTAGCACGTGTTGGGACTCTAGTAACCTGGGATCTAGTCCCAGCTCTGCTGCAGATTTGGGGGAAAATATCTCAATCTCTCCATCTTCTGTGTCTGTAAAATGGAGGAAATAATGCCTGACCCTGACTAAGCAATTTGAGACCCTTGGGTGAAAAATATCACCAACACTTATTATTGTTCCTTTGCTACTAAAGATGGGTAAATCCATTATAACAAAATAGTGACTAAATACTTGTCCCAAAATCCAGACTGAACATTGGAGATTTGAAGAAGTGCATTTAATATTTATATATTAATCCTCATTTGTTTTTTCTTCTCTCATTTTTTGTTTTTTGGTTTGAGATTTTCAATTCCACCAGAAGTCGCAAAAGCATTTACAAAAAGCTTTTCCTGGTGATGTTTCCTTCTTGACATTTAAGAGCCAGAGAAGTATGGATGAGCTTCAGATGAACATTTGAATGTTTCTCTTTATATAAAGGAAAAAGCAATATATAGCTCAGCATTCAGAATTACATATCTTGCTTTACCATGTCTCAATCATGGGCAAATAACATAAGAAATAAATGTCTAGTAGAACCAGTATGATTCTGACTAAACTGAACACTATGACTGTTTGGAACATCCCTGCATGAACAAGTATAGAACTCGGAGCTTCCTGCTCCAAAATTCCCTGAGCATATGCTACTTGAGCTAAAAGGAGACTCTCCTTCAGCTGCTAACATGGCTTCTGGCTCGCAGTCGCGCAAGTCAGATTCTATCCTATGGAGTGAGGTAGTACACACAGATGCAAATTAGTTTCTGCAGAAGTAACTAAACTGTTTAGAATCATTACTAGCTCATACTTCTCCAGTTCATTCATTCATCCTAAACAATGCATGTTCTTTACAAAAAGCTTACGTATTTTTCTTTGTTGGACAAAATACTCAAATATCACGCTAGTATGTTTGTGACTCTGTAGGAGTCATGGACAGGCTAAGAATTGCCAGTACATTTCTAGTTTGAATGGTGTTTATCCTCTTCCAGAAGGCTTCCCAGTGACTTAGAAGTTATATGAACTAAATGTAGGAAGTGCTTCATTCACTGCTAGAATGCAGCTGTCCCAAATGGCAGGTGTTTAACAGCAGGTAGCAATGTTATGCAATGATTTTGGACAAGGATATAAATTTAATTTTTAAATCTGAGTAAAATATAATTAGCCATACTGCAATTTGGCTCTCATACCACACTTAACATTTTGTTTAAAGTTCACCATTTCTCAAAAGTGTAAAGGAAACTCATCTCAGTTTAACATTTTATCTAACTGTATTTCCAGGTAGCAAAACTCGGTAGGAGCACATTAAATCAGAACTATGTCTAGTACTGATTTATGATATTTAATAGTATAAATTCAGACTAGTTACCTTATGGTTTGAAATCTAAGGGATTTGCCAAATCTTGCAGTGGCTGCTATCTTGTATATAAAATAAATGCGTATTCATTTGAAGTGTTTGCTTTACTGGACTTAGCGGAGAGAGAGGGAAAATTGAGGTTCTGAGAGTAAGTCCAGAATGAAAGATTGGCTGGACAAGGAAACTGTATGGTAGGATGACCAAATGTCCCAATTTTATAATGACAGTCCTGATAGTCAGGGCTTTTTCTTATATAAGCACCTATGATTCCCCTCGCCCATCCTGATTTCTTCCACATGTGCTATCACCCCTGTATTGGGACTGAGAAACCTGAGGAGTAGTGCCTGGGATGGCTTAGTAAAAAGAATGGCATTGTGAGCCAGGGATGAAGAAATGATGGGCCTGGGACAGGGACAGGTTGAAGGGGAAGCCTAATAATATTCTTTTTCTGCAGTTGTGTCTGTGATATCTAATAGCTTCTTCAGTGTTCTATTGATTGCTTGCAATGGCTCTGACTTACCCATGAATCTGTACACGTACTGTGAAATGTAGGTGCTAAGCCCCTCTACTAATGCATAGAAGAGACAGCCTTGTGGCAAGCTGCAGTTTTCTTCTGCATCCTCTAAACAGAATCTCTTCTACAGGCCCAAATGTAGTTCAGTCGGCACTCCCAAATTTTGACATTTCAAAATAAAAATGTGTCCTAGATTCCTTGAAAAGTACTTGAAAAGTTCTTGGAGCAGAGTGTGTAGATCTGCCCAGAACCGACTCAGGACTGGAGCAAGCCTTGACTGGTAACAGAGGCAATGACCCTGAGCTGGGTACACTTTTATGACACAAGCATTTTGTAGAACAGTGCTGTACACCAACGATACCAGTGCACTTGGAAGACCTACGTTTCCCAGTTACTCCAGTACTAAAAAGAGTTTCAATTGACCTGGCCTTGCTAGAAGCTGGTATAGTCATGATACAGAGGACATTTGGACCACATTTACCTGTGTGGATAGCAGGGCCAGAAGCTAAGCAGGTGTAAACTCCCATAATTTCATTGAAACTCAGATATGCTGATTCTTACCAACTTAGGAATTGCCTGAAGTGTTTCACAAAGATTTCAGGTGCTTGCATCAGAACTGGGAATGCTGGAGTTGGCTTTTTAACACAAAACTTTCCCCTCCTTTGGCAAAGAGGAAATCAGCAAGCCATATAAGGAGGCTGTTCGGCTCAACAGTGTAATGAATATATTCTATGAGAAGGGCTCATTTCTAAATGCTCTGTAACAGTTAATGAGGATATTGCTGGCACCACTTTTTCCCAGAGGCACAGGTGACCCTGAATTCATTAACTGTCTACAACTTTTTCCACCATTGTGCATAAATCAAGAAGTTACTAACCCATTTCTTCTACTTTAGAGAAACTCTTCATAAACTATTTGTGTACTCAGCCACTTGTTCCTCCGGGGAAAAAAAGGTTTTGATCTTTATAGATTAAAAACTTTTGAAAGGCTTCCTTAATCTTTTCCTCTTCTCTCTTCAGTTCTTTCAAATTTTGACTACACAATGTCCTCAGAAATACTGAAATACTTCCCATTTAGAAACAAGATGCATGCTATGTTTTTAGCTTTACAAGACAAGCTTCATTCTTAACAATACCTGGGCCCTATAGCCTTTGTTATTTCAGTGCAAGTGGCTTTATTCTTTCCCAGCTCTATATTCTGCAAGCAATCCCTCCAGTCCGCTCTGCAGTTCTCTCTTCTTTGTTCTCTGGGTTGAGGATGGAGAAAAAGTCCAGCTGTCTGAGTGTCTCACACTGCGTGCATCTACACTTACAAATTAAGTCCACTTAATCTTGTTTAAATCGACTTAATTTAATCTGCGTCCACACTACACTTTCCTTAAGTCGACTTAAGCAGCTGCTTAAGTCAACTTAAGGAAAAATTAAGTCGACTTTATAAAACTTCATTTTAAGTTGACTTTGCTGGCTAAGTCAACTTTAGAAAGTCAACTTAGCCACTGTGGACGTGGAGTAGCCCTAAGTCGACTTAAACTTAGGGGCCTTTAGGGCTTCCCCACTGCCCTCCCTGCCAGGGTGGCTGGCACAGCCACAGCCTGGCATGCCCCCCCCACAGTGCAGGGCAGAGCCCTGCCCACCCTGCCCCTATGCCCTGCCAGGGTCCCTGTCAGGCTCAGCCCCCATGGAACCATGGTACAATGGAGCAAAGGCTGAGCCCCCTGGCACCTGGCAAGGGGTGCCCCCCCTGCCATCATGGACCTGTCCCAGGTCCACCTAGCCCCTAGAAGTCGACCTAGGCATCCAGTGTGGACGCTCTAGGTCGATTTGGTAGGGTCCCCTCTAAGTTGACTTAAATTTTGAGTGGGGACATGCTAAGTCGACTTAAATTAACAAGTGTAGACATAGCCACAGTCACATTAAAAATAAAATAGAGGTACTGATAATTAGCATCCCAAGCTAAATTAGGGAAATTCAAGATAGTTTCACCTTTGAATGAATTCCTTCATCTGAATTTCTAATTCATTAGAAAGCTTTCATCCTGAAGCATTCAGTATACTTCTGGTTTAAAATCAGTCTCCATTCCCATCTCTCCTTGACCTGTACGTCCATACACAATGAGGCCTTGCCTCCCTGGACTTTAAAACAGTAACCACTGTCTTTGATGGCATCTCTTCACGGTTACCTGTGCCCCTACCTCAGAGCTAACTGTGTGCACATCTCTGCATTTATTGCAGAAGCAAGAGTCCTATTCTCAAAGGATTTGCACCCCAAAAGGCTAAATATTTTTGTATGAAAATTATATTGACAAACCATGATATTCCACCATGATAACTCTAACCTCACACAAACACTGTAAATGTCAGGACTAGGTCATCAATACGAGGGGCTCAGAGGCAGGAAACAAACTAAAGATCAGGAGCCAAAGCAGTCAGGACGCCAGGAAGGAACGCCATTTGGGGCAGAGCCTCAAATTTGGGGCTGGGGTTTCCAGCTGTCAACAAGCCACCAAGTGGGAGGTTGAACCATGGCTGCTCCTGCAAACCTGTGGACCTAGATTCGAGGCCTGAGAGTCATGCCTGTATGTGGATGAGTGTCCCAGATGTTCTTTTATAAATACTATATAAGCAGCGTAGTTCTTCTACTGTGTAAAGGAATAACAAATAATTGATGAATACAGCTCTACCCATGAAATTGAACTTAAATGCATTTGATTTTAAGAACCCTGCATTGTCATAATAAATGTGTGTATGTCTACCTTAAAAAGCCTCTGCCAGCCAGCATGCCCTAATATAAACAGAGAATATGCCCACACAAAGAGTTTTTCTGCTGACAGAGTAAAACGCCCTCCTGAAATGATATTAGCTATGCTGACAGAAGGACTCCGTTTGCATAGCTGAATCGAGATTGGAAGTTTTGTTGCCATAGCAACATACGTGACATAACTAGTGGGAAAACTGAAATGTAGACAAGGCCTGGGTCTGTTTATGGGGTTGGGGAAAGAAAGGGGGGCAATTACAAGAGCACAGGGGGATGAGAGGGTAGATATATATCCTCTCTTCCATGGCCTCTCCTTCCTTCAAGGTCCCTGCTGCTCCTGCTCCTTCTTTGAGCTGAGCTTATTTATTATGTGCCTTTCCGGTTCCAGGATGACTGAGAAGGTGGTGGTATCCGCCACTCAGCTTTCTGGGTTCATTGATATCTCCGTGGGGACTCAGGAAGCTGAGTAACAGATACTGTCACATCACCCACCCGGGAACCTGCATGGAACATAATAAATAAGTGCAAACTTCTGGAGAAAGCCCACTCCAACCTCAGCCAACCCTTTCATTGACTGCTATGACTTGGGCCCCCAAATTGCTCTCAGTGGCTATGTCTACACTTGGAAATTTAAGGCGACTTTAACTAAGTCGACTTAGTGAGTCTACACTTAAATTTTAAGTCGACTTTGGGGGGAACTTACAAAGTCTACCTAGAGCGTCCACACTGGATGCCTAGGTCGACTTCTAGGGGCTAGGGGGACCTAGGGCAGGTCCATGTGGGTGGGTGGGTGGGCGGGCATCCCTTGCCCAGTGCCAGGGGGCTCAGCCTTTGTCCCATTGTACATAGGTACAATGGGGCAAAGGGGGACAAGGACCCTGGCAGGGGGGCATGCCAGGCTCCCCCTGTGCACCTCCCCGGCATTAAGTCTACTTTATTTTCCTTAAGTCGACTTAAGCAAGCTGTAGTGTAGACGCAGGGTAAATTAAGCAAGCTTAAGTCGACTTAATTTACAAGTGTAGATGCAGCGAGTGAGCCTGACTATGCCTGTTTCTTTCATCCTCCATTCAAAAAGGTTGTAAAAGTTCATAGAAATACCTTATCCACTCCTGCACCTGGTTATGGACTGAATTGCCTAGCCCTATTTAGCTGCGCTATTTGTGCAACAGCCATTAGAAATCTTTCTTTGGGTCCCTCTTGCTTCATGGGAGAAATAAGTTACTGTAACCCTTCTTAGCGTGCAGCTTATTTTACCCTCATACACATAGATCACCTTTGGTAAGTGATTCGTTTTTTCCTCTAGTTCTTAATTTGGATGGTCATTTAACACAAGTTTCAATGTATTCCTACTTCTATTTTGGGAAACAATAGACAGGAAGGGGTCTTTTTGTATTTAACAAAAATGACTTCATTATCTTTAATTCATTCTCATCTCCTTGCTTCGCACGTACTTCTCATTGCATCTTGCACAAGTTAGAGCGTCTTGACACACGCACAGTCCTACGCATCACGTAACACCAGTACCACATGGAATGAATAAGGTTTACATGGGGCTCATGTGAACTTTCTGCACTAAGTAAATCGCTCATTATCACCAATTTTATGGCAACTTATTTCATGATACATTTATAACCACATATTGAAGTTTCAGAGGGGTAGCCGTATTAGTCTGGATACAATAAAATGAGAGTCCTGTGGCATCTGAAAGACTAACACATTTCTTCAGGCATAAGCTTTTATGCACTCCCACCCACTTTATCAGATGCATACTGAAGTTTGCCTGAATTCTGTTTGTGCCCATGAATTTGAGTGGTGGAAAACTGCAGGTAGAAGTAGGAAAATAGAGGGAGTGGGGGGAAACTAGGAGAAAAAACAAATGTGGATGTTTTAAAAACATGAACGTGGCTTCATACAATATAAATATATTTGTCTTGCTCAACTTACTCTTTGGCTGTGACTCCTCTCATCTCCTCTCCCCTTATTTTTTTTAAACACATAAGGAAATGTTTTGGCTTGGAGGTTTGCTTACAAAACCAGCACAGACTATTAAAACTGATATTACACATTTGTAAAGACTCTAAACACTCGTCAATGAGTTGGCTCTTATATGCGATTTGCAATAACTCTCTCTCCCCACCCCTTAAAATGAATCCATTTGGCCTTCCTGTCCAATTCAGTACCTAATTTTCCTGATACTTACACTGATTCTCAGTAATATTAATTTATTTGTTATAAAAGGCAACATATCCATAAGTTTAACACCCATGAAAGTTTCCAGTGCAACAAGGACCCTATTCATAGTGACTAATAAACAGGCACTCAAAGCCAGTATTTATTAATGCTACATTTTCCATTTAATGGAAATTCTCTAAAAGCAAATACATCAGAAGGCTACAGTTATGAGCTGTAAGTGACTAGAATTTGTATGAAAAGCCATTTAGTAATATATTTTCGGAAGTCTGAGTGGAGGGGGGGAGAGAAGAAAAGAGCATCGCCTGTTTGATCAAAGATTTATCAATTCTATGAACACTGGAAAAATTGGAATTCATCCCAGTATTAATTATGTCTATTGCATAAAGAGTTCACAGATCCATTTCTCAAACTGCAAGTGATTATTAACAAGATGACTGTTGAATGCACACTGGCACACCCTAATTTTCATCTGATATAAAAATTGCACACTATTGATAATGCATAATAAGAGTCCTGGCTTGTATTCCAGGCTTTCATGCAAACATTTCCTTCAGTTTGGTTTTAAGTGGGCTCATACTGAGTTCTGTTCGAAGTTTCACGCAAATTCTTAAGATGACGGCAAACTGCAAATAAATCCTGCAAATTTTACCAATTTCACGTAAAAAACCCACAAATTGCATATTTTTTTTCTATGCAAAACAATAGATCGACTTAAATTTACCCAAAAAGACCATGGCACTTTTAGTGAAACCTCAGCCACATTAAGTTTGTAATAAAACCACAAAACCCTTGAAGTTTCTTGTAATTTTGATGTTGGCTTGCAAAGCTTTCATGTAACTCCAATCAATGAAACTTTTGAAACAGAGAAGGTAAATGAAGTAGTAGCTGAACAGAGTCTATATGGTAAGTGTTCTTAATATGCCATTTGACAATCTGTGCAGAAAAAGGATAAGAAAAAAGGCATATTGCAGTGTAAAGCCAATATCAATCACTGCATTTAATACAAGCATGAACACAGAAATTCAATAATTAGATAGAACGCAATTTCAGAACAGGAACTGCAGGGATGAAGGCTCCTGTAATAGAACCTCCTTGTTAATTAGGAATTCTCCATAGTGATTCATTGGGAATGGGCTGTTCCAGGAGACTGGTCATGAGCTATGGACCCTTTCACCTCCAGGTCAGCGATTCAACTCCTTCCATGGTAGCAACATCAGCAATTCAACTGCCTCCCTGACAGTAGTTATTAATTAAATATGAACTCAACAGTAAATACTTTGAAATCCACCCCAACACATTATCTATAATGCACCTGACAAAGTGAGTTATAGCCCACGAAAGCTTATGTCAAAGAAAATCTGTTAGTCTATAAGGTGCCACAGGACTCTCGTTGTTTTTTGCTGTACACAGACTAACACGGCTACCCCTCAGGAATTATCTATAATATAGATTCTATATACATTATATAGAATCAATGGCAGGATGAGAGGATGTCATGTGGGCATTACATAGAAGAAAGCAACAGATAGTCTGGGGGGGGCAGAGAGAGGTGCACCACAAAATTGTGCACCCTCCGTGGTGGAGACCTGTATTCATCTTATCAAGATTGTACCTCAGGCTCATTCATTTTCCCAGCTTGGACACATTGTTGCCCCTGTTTTATGTAACTACAAACACAGCCAGAGTTTGGGCCTCACGAAGATAGAATTAGAAACACGTGATCACAATTTTGAAACATGTCTAGCCCTTTTTTTTGTGAATGCAACCTTAAAAATATGACTCACCTATAACTGAGTGGCACTTAGGAGGCTGGGGGGCAAAATCTCTTCCTCCCCCACATTTTTAATAGGAGCCACTTGTGTGACTAGCAAAATATTTTCTTCTATCATTAAAATGGCTTGTCCATAAGTACAAGTTCTGATATCTTGTTTAATCTTCTGTCGCTTATTCTGCAATTATCATCAATTGACTATATACATTTCTGGTCCATGTCTGCTCTGAGCAGAAAGTATCAAACAGTTTAAGTCAGATTTTTGCAGGTTGCCCTACTAGCAATTTAAAGACAAAACATGTGACCAAGGATGCAGTTTTCTCTGAGCTGTCTCACTGTATTGTTACATTCTGTCCCCAAAAAATAAAATAAAATCAAGCCTTCATGCAAGTCCTCTGATATATGCAAATCTGCTCAGGCCGATACAAGCTCTGTAATGCTATCATTCAAAACACAATGCACCTTTCCAGCACGGGCATTCTTCATACATGTAAACCCTGCTTTGACATTTTTCTGCGATGCAGTGGGAGTTGCAGAGGAAAATGGGTTGGATTATAACAGGATCACTGGAGTTACACCAGGAGTGAATTTGGCTTATTGTCTTAGAGGGTATGTTTAAACTACAACTGAAAAGCCGTAGCCGACACAGACTCGTACGGCTCGGGCTAAGGGGCTGTTGAATTTCACTGCAAACATTTAGGCTCAGGCTACAGCTGGAGCTCTGGGACCATCCAACCTTGCAGAGTCTTAGAGGCCAGACTCCAGTCCAAGCATCTACACTGCAATTAAACTTCCCCAGAGCCCAAGCCCCACGAGCTTGAGTCAGCTGACGAGGGGCAAGAGGGGGTGTTAAATTGCAGTGTAGATGTGCCCTAAATGGAAATGGCATGACTCTAAATGGAAATGGTCTGGAAAAAACAGTAGGTTGAATTCATCCCTAGGTACAAAACAATTAATATTAATACAATTAAACCAGGAATAAATGAGCCAGTGTGTCTGCATGCAGTTATGTTCAAAATTTCAAGTTCATTGCTCTACCAAAATGTCAAGTTATGTTTCTAACCACGCTGCTGTTATGGATATTGCTTGAACATACTTCACTTCGGCTAGTTATCCAACCAAACATGTTGCCTTTAGGCTGGCTTTGCTCCTGCTTGAGGCAATAACTGATAAAAAATGATGTAAACATGTGCTAGTTGTCTGGTTTAGGAATAAAGGTTGATTTTTAGCAGTTTAGAATGCTTAAAAAAAATCATCTTGCAGATTTTCTCATGGATTCCTACTTAAATTATATCTGTGGTTACAACTGGTCCCCCGTGTTATCAGCTCAATATTGCTGAGTGGGCCTCTCTTCTGCCCTCAGATGTAAACATGCAAGTACCACTGAAGATAAGGGTGACTGTGTGTGTATCTACATGCAGGATCGGACATCGTTTAAGTCAACACGTCCTACTAAAATTGCCATGTATATGGAAAAACACTGGAATAATGGTTCAAGGAAGAATAAGATGTGGCTAGTTTTCAGCCAAAAAAATTTACAGAACCTATTTTGAGATTCTGAAGAGTTTATTTTCATCCTTGGAAGTATCAGAGGGCTCATCATCCCTTCCCCTCTTTACTAAAGTTAAGAGGATGTGGAGAGATTTTTTTTTTTCTTGTAATGGTATACTAAAGCCATGTGGGGGGGGGGGAATAAGAATTGTTCTCTTTACTGGCTCCTAGAATCCCTCATCTGTGGGTACCATGGGCTCCCTCATCCAGCAGCTAACCTTATAGACTCACCATTTACCCCTCCATTCCTTGGCATGCAAGAAAAATGTTACAGTAAGGACAGTGAAAGCACCCTCAACCCCATTCCTTCCCATGCATATGCAGTTCTTGAGGGTTGGGAGAATGAAGGTACTTTCCCCCAGCACATCCACCACAATCTGATCTCACATAAGGTACTTTATTTACCCAATCCTATGGAGGTGTATAAGACAGCATGGTTCTTAAAAGTCCTGCTACTGGCAATCCACATTATAAGTCTAAACATAATTTGGGGCTTTTGCCCATGATTAATTTGATATTACTTCTCTGAGGTCTCAAACTCACCCCGTACCCCTGATAGTACATATGAAGCTGTGTGCGCCGGGATGGTCATATCTACTTTTGAACAGAAATGAAAATTTCTCCATTTTTTCCTCAAAGACCCTATACAGACCTCTGGGCAAACCACTCATCATACAGACATATAATGGGCCTGGAACTGGGTCTGTTTATCTCAGCTGTAAATAAATAGGTTGGCTATTTATTACAAGTAATGCACATTTTTATTTTACTCAAGTGTAGATTTATTTGAATTATTATCTCATTTGCAGAATGCAGAGATATTACAAAATGTAGTTTTGAAGGAGAGAGAGTTTGTGGATGAGTGAGAAATTCATGACTAGACAGAATGTTGAATTCAATAGCTTTGTTGTAGAAAAAAATGTAATGCATCATTTTTCATCAATTGCACATTCAAGCCATTTTATCGTATTTATGGCCAATTGTCCTCGCAGCACTAGAGCTAATAGAACAATTTGTGTTTGGTTGCTCACACAAAAAGTAAATTTAATTATTGACTTCTTCACAAATAAAGTTACTCATTATGAAAAAAGAAGTGCAATTAAGGCCATTTTTTTCTGGAAAATATATAGTAAGCTCTTACTAGAGGAGAGAGTGAAGTCATGAGAAAGACGCATAGAGTTCAATAACTATTCTTAAAAGAGAGGGGGTGGAAATCCACATTTTTCTTTTCCATTGAGGCAGATAGGAAGCAAGGGAATAATTAAAAGATTAATCTTGAAATTTATATTTGTCTTTCACCCCAAAGTGCTTTACACCATATCCTACCTTCCACACCCCTCAAAAAATTAAGATGTATCTTGAGATCGCTCCACCCTCCACAACCTCTCAAAGACAATCATTATGACTGAAAAGCAGCTGCTGATCAACATAGTGATTTTATGGCCACTGAATCAACAATGTTAAGACTCCGATTCACTTCAATAGGCACAGAAGGAGACCCCAGCAAAATTACTCAACAGTTTAGAGAAATAAAAAGAATACTATATCAAATTGAAACTTTGTTCTGCTTTTTCAGATGTGTTTAGTATACAGGATTGATTGGGTTCTAATGGGTAGAATATCACAGAAAAATTACTAAAAACATTCAAATTCACTGAAAGCAATGGGGGATTCCCGAGATTGTACTGCTATCTTTCTAATCAGTTCAGCATGCATAAAGTACTTTATTTCTCACTATCAGTTTCATTTACCAACATTGAAACATTCTTAAAGAAGAAGAATTGTCTGTGGGAACTTTCAACCTTTTCCTGAAAGGACATTTGAGAAATCTCCAGGCAGGAAAATGAAAGCACAAATTATTTTCACCTGAATTTCCTTTGGAAAAAATTGTAACTACATGCACATACAGTATATTAAATGTAGCTGCTTATCAATATTCATCTTTTTGTAGCAAAAGCAATTAGTTCATATCTGACTTAGTTATTGATTGTTATAACAAATGCATGTTTCATCAATATTTATATTTATTTTCCTTTTGCCAGTCTCACTTTCTCATCTATCTTCCTTCTCTCACAACTCTAATTTGGCCCATTCTTTTCCTGCTGGATATTTCCTCATCCATGTCACTATTTTCCATTCATCTCCATGTCATGCCATTTTCTCTTTGGGCATAAAATATAAATTCCACCATGATGTATTTTTAACAAACTGGCAGTTCATTTTGTCTCCTTGTGCCATTTTGATGTCTACTATTTAAAAGATCATTTGAACACAGTAACAAAACAAGACAGAAAATAAGGTGATTTAAGGACAAAATTATCTTCTCAAATTCACAGAACAAATATCAGCCAGTGATTTGCTGTCCTTACTGACAAAAGCTCACAACAGTGATGATGATTTGGGCACACCAGGAGAGCAAATCATTGTTGTCATGATCCACTACTGATCTGGGAGCAGGATTTTGCCTTAGAAAGGAGCAGTGCTTAAAGAGAAAAAAGGGTGCTGAGGGAAACTATTATATGGATAGCTAGCCCTAGAAAAAGATTTATGGATCTAGGCCTTACAGTAACAAGCCAAATTCTTCTCTCACAATCCAGGAGAAGGGTGATTTTGTATTTAAGACTCTGGACTGGGAGTCAGAAGATCTAAATTAAATTCCCAGCTCTCTCGCACACTTCTTTTGTGATCTAAGCCATTTCACTTCCTTCCTTTTTCTCTCCAGTCTCCATCAGTAACATTGAGATGATATAGCTTTCTTTCTAGTCTTTGTCTTCTCATTTATATGTCAAGTTCTTTAGGGCAGAGACTGTCTTGTATATTTGTACAGACTAGCACAATGAATCCCTGATCTTGTTGGGACTGTTGGGGCTATCATAAAACACAAAACAAGAAGTAAACAAATGGACATGAAGGCAGAATCGGGTCTATTATTTCCAATATCCAGTGGAACCCAAATTGAATTGGGTGAAAACAGATTTCTCATCCTGTAATCACTTGAGTTATTGAAAAATTTTCCAGTCCCAAATAAGTAAAAAAATTTAAAATTTACATTTTTGCAAGCTAAAAATCCAAGAAGTTTCCATTCAGTCCCGTTTGAATGTTTCATTTCAATCAATTTGTTGTTTTTTTTAATATATCAATTGCTTTAAAAATGTCCAAATACGAAAAAATGTTTGAAAAGTTATTGTCAAAAAAAATTGAAAAAAAAATTAAAACTGACCCTTTTTGAGAAGATCTTGGTTTCTATGAGTCAGCATTTTCCAGCAAAACAAACAAACACTGTTGGTAAGTTTCTGACCAACTATAAAACCAAATGATTTTAATAATCATTATGGTGTAGGAAATTTCAAGAAGTCCAATTTTGCCCCTATATAGTTTATAAAGCTTTAACATTGCAAATAAACTAGAGCCATCTTGAAACCATGTATATTAACATTAGTCAGTCTTCTGTATTTTAGATGAGTCATGAATTTAATTTTGCCCTGAAATGCTCTTTGGGGATCTTTCTAGTCATTTTAGTAGTCCTAGTTTTAAATTCATTTAAATGTATTTGTTCACTTTTAGACTAAGCTTATTCAAGCATTTATACCACACTAATGAATTGTAAGACATCTGTGTATACACAGAAAGAAATGCCTGGCTTTTCTTAAGCATGTATTAGCACTCACTGATTTATAAATTCAGTAGTCAAGTTCATCGGCATGAATAGAGTCACGGGACCTTTGCTAAACTAGGACATTTGATGATGACTATTTGCATAGATGCACAATAAAAAGTCCTTCCTATTTTAACAGCAGGAAATCAGAAATATTTTAATGAATTCCATTCATTCATCTCTATAAAGGTTTTTCAAAAAAAGGTCAGTATTTAAACATTTTATTTTAAAATGCATGCTGCCATTTGCCTTGCTTACTATAAATACAAGTAAAGTTCCCCATGTTACAGAACCAAAACAATCTTATGGGACACTTTCTATGCCTAATTATCAACAAATTTCAGCATACAAAAAGGAAATGAATTTCAAGGTATAATGAACATGATATCACAGTAAAATACTCAGTATTAAACGTGAATGCTTTCCCTCAATTAAGTGCTCCCTAACATATTCTGAAATCTAGGGTGCTCTTCCCATTCCTATACAGTCATCTGTACATGAGTAGGTGTATGTAGAAAACACAGGAGGACTGGATGGTGGGAGGCTGATCATTAGAGCTGTAGAATACTGTGTGTGTGTGTGTGTGTGTGTGTGTGTGTGTGTGTGTGTGTGTGTGTGTGTGTGTGTGTGTGTTTCAGTTTGATCTGAAGCACAAAAAGGTTTTTTTTTAAAAAAATATATTTCTGGGGAGGGGCACAGGAAGGAGAGGAAAGGAGAGAAATCTGCATTTTGGTTGAAATAATATATTTTGTTTAGATTTTAGGCATTAATCACTTTTTTAATTGAAAATGAAGAACATTTAGAAATGCCATTCACACACACACACGAGTTGGTGATGCTTCACCCCTCCACCCTATACCCCCGTGGTTAGAACACTCACCTAGAAAGTTGGAACCTGGTTCCAAGTCCTCACTCTGCCTGATTTGGAGCAAAGATTTGAACCTGGATCTCTCCCATTCCAGACGAGTAGCACCACTTTCATGGATAGTGCCCCCAAGTCCCCTTGTGAATCCAGACCCAAATATTTTGGGGCCCCGAGGCTATCTGGCAAATTCATAAGTAACATGAACTGGCTTTTTCAGTGAATAAAAAAGGTCAAAAAACAATTGTCCAGTTGTACTGGAGATGGGACATGCCTGCCTTTCATTTCTGAATCTCTTGTTCAAATCTGCCCAGATTGGTAGTAATGAGAAGTTGTTACCATCTGATGATATTTGGTGGCCTTTGAGAATAATTTATTCAGCTGGGGGACTCTCAGCATTCAAACTTTAGAGTTGTCGTTTTGGTAACTTTCGTGGCAAGCAATATCACCTGCTAATGAAATACATGTATTGGTATGTGGTAACCATACCCAACAACTCTGGATCAGAGAGCTCACCCTATTTTACCATAGGCCCTGTCTGCCAACTACAAGACCTCTTAGGATAGAGATTACAGACCTCCTCCTCGCCTTTTGTGTGTGTGTGTGTGTGTGTGTGTGTGTGTGTGTGTCCTTTGCACCAATTGATCTCTAGATTTTTTTTGTTCTTCCTGTGTGGGTGGAACCTCTTTCAGAGCCATTGCCAAGAATATCCTGAGACTCTGGAAATGAAGAAGCCATGCCAACAGTCGCACATCATTTACACATATACACTTCCCAAACTAACCCAATGCTGTTACTGTTGCTGTCAACTATACCCTCGTTTAGGAGAGCTGTGGACTAGGAAACTATGTGTTACAAAGATGAACAGATGGTAGTGGCATTTTTAACCACTAACAACAGTGTTCTGGTTCATAGATGCTCCATGCTGTGGACAATTTCTTGTTTACCCAATGGCTGTGTTCATCCATCCAGGAATAAACTCTTCTAAAAATCAAATGAATCCCTTGGTTCTTTTTTCAAGCAGCTCCTTCTGTGCAACCCTCCGAAGGCCTTATCCCAATACACATCCTATCTAAACCTAGATTTAGCATTGTGAGTTAAGGGGAAAAAACAGTTATATGATCTGTTATTAACTGAGTTCACTGAGAAGTCAAAAACAATTTAAATGTGGTCAAAGGCTGATACATATGCAGAAAAGCAAAAATGTATTGATAAAAATGCACATGCAATTAATGACAACAGAGTCCTGTGGCACTTTTAAAGACTAACAGATTTATTTATTGCATGAGCTTTCGTGGGCTCATGCGATAAATAAATCTGTTAGCCTTTAAAAGTGCCACAGGACTCTGTTGTCTTTCTACAATAGACTAACACGGCTACCCCTTTGGAATTTGACTACATGCAATTAATGTAACTTATCTCAATTAATCTAAATACAAATAAATAGTTTTATAAACAGATGAAACTTTACCTAGATTTGGATTTTAGACAACGCATAAAAACTTAAGAAGAAGGTTTCCATGGATCATTCGAGTTTATTTAAAAGAAAACAAGAAAAGCATTCTACAAAACAATTTTAACCCATTGACTCTGTTAAAGCCTGAAACCATTTCTGAGAAGGAAACCTACTGTTTCTCTGTTCAGGACATCATGTTTCTAGCAACATTTAAACAGAGACATTGTATTTTTAAAAAGGTATTAATCTCAAGGTTTTTCTGTACTTAAAAATTGGGTAAACAGAACTATCTCCAGCAGGGGTGTGAAATGAAACAGAGCCCTGACTGACAGCTAAGGCATTTCAACACCTAGGATAGTTGCAGCTCTGCTGATGGAAGAATGAACCCAGCAGTGTAGCTAATTTTGTTCAGGGAGCTGCTATTCCTACACAGATGGAGAATGGCGTCATTCCGTTGGCGTCAACTGCATCTGCACTATGGGGCTAAGCCAGCATAGCGACAGGGTGTAGCTTTGCTAGTATATTCTCTATAGTGTAGCTACACACTCAAGAAGTGCATGTACAGGGACTTTTGGAACTGCTCCAGAGACAAAATGGGTGGACAACTTAAACACAGTGTCTCATTAAGACAATTACTGGAGTCAATAAAAATTGGCAACATCGAAAAGGATTCATTAGGCTGTTTGGTTCAATTTCCTCTTAATTCAAAGACAGATAGGTCAACTATCGCCTGCAGCCATCTCAGCTGCTTCCTGTGGTCCTGAGAACATAAAGTTGGTAGTTACTTTGTTTGCCATCTGACTGTACAGCTTACTGGGTCATAACAGAGCACTGATATCTTACTTTCATTATACATAATATAGTTATGTCAATGAATGTTTTCACTTTCCTGAGTTAGGGACAGCAATGGCTAAGTGACAAAGACAAGCAATCTGAACAACACTTCTGAATATTTCATGTCTTGCCAAAAAAAAAGTTAAAAGTTGATCGTTATTAGGAATATATTTCATACCTCTTTTTCTGAAAAACCAGGATCTTTGCATGCCCCAAAGGGAGACGGACATGTCAAGTTATCAATCTCAGAAACATGTAACAGTTATCAAACTCAGTCTTCCTACACATATTGAACACCCAAAAGAAGAATATTCAGGGACAGGAAGAGGGGGGTAAGAGATTATTGAGGGTCTCTGACACCAAGGAAAGAATTCCGGGAAGATGGAGCCTGCTAGGAGAGATGATAGTGTAAACTTGCAGGGCATTGTGACATTTTGAGATCCAACTAGACCAATAAGGTGTTGTTTTTTTATCTGCACATCCATGAGTGCAGAGGCCAGTTCCATGGCTCAGAAGCTGTATTAAGGTAGCCCTGGACAGCTGCTGAGCCAGCTGACCCGGGGATAGCCCCAGACTAGCATAGAACACCTTGCACCTGTCCTTTACACCAGGAAGAATTTAGTGCTCAGAGGACATGATATATATGGGTGGGATAGGTAAAGATGCCTGCTCAGTAAAAATCCAGAAAGGGAAAATCAAGTCCTGGCACAACTACTGTAGCATGAACAATGGCACTCGAGTCCCACGGTATACTTACAGGCTTCAGAATATCAATTCATTGTATGCCTCTTACAATTTGAATCCCTCTAAATGCATGCAACAAAGACAGGGCCAAGTTAAACGCACAGCAAGCAGGATCATTTAAACTCAGTTGTTGAATTATTGCAGCTGTATTATTTCCTTCTATTTCTCTCTCCTTTAAATGCAATACAACCCAAAAAAATTCAATCATAAAAGCAAGGTAAATGATAGGCAAGTAAAATCCAAAAACTTATCCAAAAAGGGGTCATTAATTTTTCCAACCTCTACCTAATTTTTCCAAGTTAAATAAACAAATGCAGTGCATCAAAAAGATGGCTTTTAAGTGTATCAGTTTAAAAGGTGCCTCACACAATACAAACAGAAAAGATAACAGTTCTCTCGGTGCACAATGACTATAGCATTGAAAGATATGTGCAGTCTATGGGCCAGATGGTGTAACAGTTATTCCCAATGGTTAGTGCTCATTCATGCAAGTAATCTTTTTGCTTATGATTCAACTCTGCCTGTCAACATTAATCGTATATACAAGATGACCAAAAAGAACCAAAGTATTTATTAATATATAATCTCCACATACGTGAACATCTTCTCATGATCCTCCATGTAATCTGAGATGCAAATGAAAAGCCACTAGATTTATAGGTAGTCATCCTGCTGGCCAGAGATTAATCCATGAGGGGAGATGAAGAGACAACACAGTGCATAGTTCCTCTACTCTAGAAGATTCTTCCCCTTTTTAGTCTTTTGGGTTTCTCTTTCACCCCCAAAAAATAGGAGGTAGTGGAGAATTGATTGCTGGTAGGAGTTAAGGTTGTTTGCTTGTTTTCTCCCCCTCACCTCTGAAAAACAGTGTGCCAGATACTCAGATGATGCCAATCAGCATAGTGCAAGTAGCAGATTTACACGAACTGTGCATTTGGTCCCTGTTGTTTACAGATATTATCATTATAATGATTTATTTGTATTACAACAGCACCTAGGGTGCGTCTACACTAGCAAGTTAGGTCAACTTAAGGAGGCTTAAGTCAACCGAAACAAAACCACGTCCACACTGGTCTTTTATTAAGTTGACTTAAGAACTTCCTTAATTCAACTTAAGGAAAGCTTAAGTCGACTTAATAACACCTAGTTTTAGGTGACTTAAGCCTTAATTCAACTCCTTAAGTCAACTTAAAGCCAGTGTGGATGGGGATTAGTGCCTAAATCGACCTTATTAAGTTGACTTAAAGCATTAAGTCGACTTAGGCTATGTCTACACTAGAAAAAGTTAAGTCGACTTTGTTAAGTCGACTTAATAAGGTTAACGTTACGTCAACTTAAAGTCGACCTTATTAAGTCAACTTAACAAAGTTGACTTAACTTTTCTAGTGTAGACATAGCCCTAGAGCCCCCAGTTAGTTATATATGCACAGTATTCACTAGTCACTGTATACACACAACAGTCCTTGTTCGACAGAGTTTACAGTCTGACAAGTTGTTTTAATTTATGCTGTGACTTCTATGAAAGGGTGTATTTTATAAATAAAAAAATAAATAACTAAATAGTTCTTCACATGTATATTTATCTGATGCCTAGAAAACAAATGGAGGCGGGGAGGTTTATATGACTTTAAATCAATGCAGGGAGCTTTCCTTCCCCCAGTCTCCTTGCATCTGTCAGAGAATTCAGGTTTAATAGTATGCACCACACTTTGCCAACTGTTCAGGAAAATGGGTTCTAAATGTAGCATGCTTCACTTAATTTATATGAGAGCTTTGAGAGTTTGGAGGGTAAAAAACCACCTGGAGAGCAAGCTTTTCTTTTTTTATATTATGCAGGGGGGAGACCGCATAAGTTTGCCAATCTTATAAAGGTTGGGAGAGCTGCTTTAAATTGGGTGAAGGAAAAAACACAGCCAGATTCTGTTCAGATGTACACTATGGGCCCAGTCCACTGGTAATCTAGTGCTGCTTTGCACCACTCTATCATCACAAAGAAGTTTTAAGGACAATTTAGCTGCCCACTGGAGGATTCCTCTATGAAGACAAACCAGCAAAGGAATTCCTGTGCTCAGTCGACCCACACTGGCCATTAAGGCCCCTGATAGCTGCTAGTAGAAAAGATTTTGCCTAAAACGCAGAACTGGGGGATAAAAGAGATACATACACAGATATGTTAATCATGTCATGTCCCCCCCAGAGCAGCATCAAGTGCTTATTTGCTTTGTCAGAGAATTAGGGCCATAGATCACAATCAGATCTTGTAAACTTATCAACTAACCACACTTAGATAGAGTAATTTTACGGGATACATCAGTTTTTACAAAGAGTCAGTCCTATAAAGATGTGTTTTGCCCACACGTCAGGTTTCCATCTAGAATTATCCATGACCTAATGTAGCTTGCAAGATCCTAGAGCTCAGTTCGGAGAACAAATGAGCTGTTCAGTTGCATGGCCAGGCTACAGTAACTCAGTGAATCAAGGCAGTGCGGAATCATGACAGGCCTAAGGGTGGCTTGTGTGTTTGTGTGTCTTGTCAGAATTAGGGTGGAGAAGAGTTAACTATGTTTGTTGTCTGCCGATAATCCCATCTGACTAACAACTCTACCATCCCAGATATTGAGATCTAGCATAGGGCTACCCCTACATGTCTGAGTGCTGTCCATTTTGCTGTCCAATAGTCTCTAATCCATTTTCCCCCTGAATGCTATTTTTAAAAATCACTATCGTTTTTAAGGATATTGATGACTCTAGGCAATGACCTGGGTGTCATAATGCAGGATGTGCCTCTTCCCTGCAGTAATTATCCAGGGCAGTTTATAGAGAGTGCAGTCAACTTTTTTGACATCAGTATTATAAGTCATACTGTGTGATATAAATGGAGTCAAATAGGACCAATTATGGGCCCACATGCAACTGTGATGGCATAAGGAGCGTATTACGGGTCAAGAGAAAAATCCCCCAGTGCAGGAATAGCATAGAGCTGAATAAGCATGCCTGCCCATCTTTCATCCCAGCAGCACAGGGGATATACCTGTTGTGTGGAGCACAATAAGGAATTCTGAGTAGTGGACTGGCCCAAGTAAGTTTGTCCTAATTTAGATTAGCCCCTACATCTGCAGTCCGATGGTATAAAGCCATGTGTATCCCCTCCCTCTGGACTGAGACCTTTGTACTGCCTGCCAAGGCAGAATGAGCAAAGAACCTTTTCAAGGAACAACCTGAACTGAAGGCCTAGGGGACACAGCAGACATCTCTGATTTTTTGGAAGACTAATCCCCATCAGAGGCCCACTCCTGCTGATTTTACTCAGGCACACACTTCCATAGACTGCAATAGGAATTTTGCCTGAATAAGGCCTATAATAGTAGCTACTGGGCAGTGGCCATGAGCCCTGCCAAATATCAGGCATATTAACCTTTTGTGACCCCGACTCATTGCATATGACTGGGGACAGAATTTACAAGCTCTCTACTAGCATCCCTCTCTTTTAGCTCACTCCCTCCCTTCCCCTCGAATTGCTTCCATGATTTTTCTCGGACTGGCCTCAGATACAGTAACTGAAACAGTATCAAACATATAAAAATAGCAGATCTTACTTTTCTTGCCTCAAATCCCTCCTCCCCAGCAAAGCAAAGGACTACTTCTGCAAATCCTCATAAATGTCATTTTTCAGTGGGAGCCATTCATACAAATAAGGATGATGTATGTGCCCAAAGACTTGTAGGATCTGAATTTCAGTAAGTGAGGCTTGGGAGGTAATTTTCACCACAATGAATCTCTTCTTCACAGCTCAATGCAGCTCTGAAAGATACCACTGTCAAGACTTCAAATATCATAACTGATTAAGAAAAAAAATGACTTATTAATCGTAGGTGTGCATTAAATGCCATGATTTATTCACCAGGTTTAGGGTGGGGGTGGGAAATTAGTAGAATGGAATGGGAATTTATCTTAGACTCACACTTATCAGTTTATACCATTGTAAAGTTTATGATATAGCTAGAATTCTGCTACTTTACCAAATAATGTCGCCAACTTATTTATGATGTCTACACAGCTTGCATTATTGTTTCTAAGAAAACAGTGCAGTTCTACTGAGAAACATACATGAGCCTCATGTAAATGGCAAGCGGAGAGCCAAGCAGTACAATTCTCAGTGTAACCCTGGAGTTTATTACTACATCTTACAAATGGCGTTTTTAATTTGGCTTTATAGAACACATTCATTGCTGTGACACATAAACCTCAGGAACAAAACGGACAAGGTCAATGAATGTACAACAAAATTAAAGATTAGATTGTTTTCTCTGAAACATCTGCCTAGCTATTGAATCTGATGAAGTGGGTTGGAGTCCATGAAAGCTTATGTCCAAAGAAATCTGTTAGTCTTTAAGGTGCCACAGGACTCGCATTGTTTTTCCTGTACACAGACTAACCAGCTACCCCTCTGGAAATTACCTAGCTATTATATTTTTTTTTCTTTTTATTTTTAAGGTGTATTACATTTATTGTGATTTTATGCTGAATAAGGTTTTAAATGAGATGTGAAAAAATACAAAGAATGAAAGAAGAAAGAGCAGTTCACAGCCTTAGTTTCATCAATGACACCTTTGTAGTAGCACAAGCAGATTTTCTTGTTTTTCTGAACTACACAGTGTCCAATCTGAAATTCACCCTAGAAATTTGGATCAACTGTCAGATTAATTCCCTAACCTACTTCAGAGCTTTAAGAGGGATAAAACAAGGAGAAAGAAATTTATCACGCAAGAATTAAATCTGGAAGTATCAAAAAGGGGCAGAGGGGAGGGGTCAGAAAAATTTAGAACATAAACACCAAAGAAATAAAATCCTGTGCATGAAGGAAGCACCCTCACACTACAACACCTGCAAATGAACTGGTTCAAACTGTGAAATGGCCGATATTTTTGATAAGCTGTTGCAACATCTTTCACAGTCCAAAGAATGATTTGCACTTTCACTGATTTACTGTTCTGGGGTTTACTCTCTTATTAAGAATGTGACTAATTCATTAGCTTAATTAATTGGGAGTTCCACCCCATCATCAAAAACATGCTGGAGCACTGAGACTAAAAGTTTTGCTCTAATTAGTTTTGAGCACCGAACAGCAGTAGGGGTGTGGTAACTAAGAAATAATAAAGAAAAAGAAAATATTTAAGTGCATAGTATGTCTAGATGTCACACCACACTCCAAACCATGTGCACGGCATCTCTTGATACATGTGCTCCTCATGCTACCAAAAATGCCTATCCACAGTTGTTGGGTTGCCAATTTCTGCCCCACTTTGTTCACTCACCCAGTTTTCCATTTTGCTCATCTCTAGTGGGAAGTTTTCTAAGATATGTCACCTTCATTTTCTGAATGAATTTGTGCACAGAGGTGCTCTTCTTAAGGAAAGTGGTACAGTGTTTCTTTAAGTAACATGAACATTTTTATACTGTAGCAAAGTTATACACATCACTGGTGAAAATATGATATTTATGACTTCATGTGATGCATTCATTGCTTTGTGGACCTAATGTTCTTCAGGGTCTATGGTATGCAAACACACATTGTTCTTAACTAAATTTAATAGGATTTTTATAGTACTGCTTTGGATTTCTACAAAATATTCCACCAAAGATCTAAAAGGATCTTGCAGACATTAAGAAATTAAGCTTCAAAACACCCATGTGAAGTAGGCATGATTTCCTCACCCTAAAAAGCTGAAACAAGTTATTTTTCCATTTGAAACAAGATGCAGCTTCCTAATGTCTGCTGTCATGAATGCCAAAAGCATTGGTTTATGGTGGGTTGGATTTTTTCATTTATCTTTCTGCAGTCAATTACTCAAAGATGGGCTTTCACAAGCTGGTCACAGGGAGACTTGTCCTTATTGCCCTTCAAGGGGATAGTTACTCCTTGACAGCATCTTGCAGCACTGGGTGATTTCCCAAATGACATACAGCTGGACTATGTAACACAACCATGGTGTGTGAGCAGCCTAATCACAGGCAGTTTCTTCAGCCCTAACCTCATTAAGTACTAAGATTTAAATTCAGTATCAAAAAATGGTCAAGTAGTCAAGGGTAGCAACTAGACACTGGGAGCTGGGTCAAGAGAAACCTACTGGTAAAAGGCATAGTTAGAAGTGAGCAAACCAATCAAGTGGGACAAATAAAGGGTTTATCTGTAAAGGGACACTCAAGAAAATTAAACTGAATTAACAAAAAGTGTGAATTTACAATGGATTAGTTAAACTGCAATAAACCTCTGTGTGGGCACATTCATTCAGAATTAAAGGGCCCTTAATTCAATTTAGCTTAATTCAGGTTAGAAGTGAATTAAACCCAACCTCGTAATTACATGCATTCTATTTCTGCACACAATACAAACTTCTCTGGAATTATTTGAAAAGTTATTACAGATCACTAATGGCATAAGAGACATTTAAAATTTTACAGTATTGTACTCTTATTTACTCTTGGGAATGTCCCTTGAACAAGCACAGGTGTTGATCCTTAAGCAATTGTAGCAGGTATATCAGGCTATATCAGGCCAGAGCTAAAAAGCAAATATTACACATACAGGCCCCAGTTGCCTCAACTGATATTTGGCCAGGCTGGGACAACACTAACTTTAGACAGGCCATATGTGGGTCCTGCCGTCCACCACGTGTATACAATCAACAAGGGGCCATAGTCAATATTTTTATTATCCAAACCTGAAATCAAACAAATGAAGGCCCAAATCTTAATCCCACTGAAGATACACAGTTTAAACATCTGTATTTAGAGAGAAATCAAAGACAGTAGTGAAACTTACATGGATTTCAGTAGACACTGTGAAAGCCACTCCAGTCTGATGACTAACTTAGCATTATTAAAATATTTATGAAATTAGAAAACACTTCACATATGAACTGCTGATTCCTGTCTTGGTTGTCCAATACGGAGAGGATAAACCTGCAAGGCAGAAGTTCCTCCTCTAGCAGTGAATCTCTTGCAACACAGGACCTAAGGCTATGTGAATAAGCAGCTGTGCTGATGGACTGAAACTGCCATTATAATGCACCAGCTGAGTCACCTGCTCTGTAGTATGTGTACAAGCAGATGTCAAGAAGAAAATGTCTATAATTCCTCTCATGATCCATGCTGTACTCCCTACTCACCTGACTATACCACTACCTCCATGTGTAATCATGCATGTTTGGAGAGCTAGTTTTTCAGTGTTGTTTCATTTCCTTCTTCAACATTCCAAAATAACTTGTTTCAGACATTTGAAGGAATATGGACAGGATCAGTTAATTTCAGTGAGAATCTGAAGTCCGGCCATGGGTGTCAGTGAAAGAGACATATGTCAAGACCTAAGGACTTCAAGTGAACTCGTCACTTTGCAGGAGACACCATGCACCTTTCACGATCAGGCTCCTAGCTCAGCCTGGGAGAAATTCATTTCACCACATAAAACCTCAGTATTTATTTTCTGTAACCAGAATGATGTGTTAGGTAAAGTCCTCAATTCCAAATTTAATTACTTTTGAAGGCTTGGGTCTTCTGACATTTTACTTATTTAAAAAAAAATAAAATTAAAATTAAACAGTAATAGATTTAAGTCATATTAAGTCCAGGGCTCTATAGCCCCTGTAGTGATGGTTGAAACAGCCTTTATCAGACTTAGATAATCAGGAAAGGCTGAGTCTTGAAGTTATTACTCAAGCAGACAGGAGGTTTGGAACCATCACAACAGATCAGGCTATTTAGTCTAATATTTTCTTGCTGACCACAGCCAGTACCAACTGCTTCCAATGAAGAGGCTAGAAAATCTGTACTAAGTGATTATGGAATAATCCGCACATAAGGGATATTCCTTTCTAATTCTGCTATTCAAGGCTTTTGTGTCCTGAAGCATTAGGATTGATAGCCATTATTTATTTGCACCTGCGTAAAGACTTCAGGGATAGTGCCCATGGGTAACTGCATCAAGAAACTGCTGCTGTAATCATCACATATGAGGTTCTATATCCATTCTCCCACCGTAATATCCAGATCCAAAGTTTGCAAAATCTGTGTCACTGGCACAGTCAGAAGAGGAAGCTCACAACTTAGTTTCAAATCCTGGGCTGTGTTTTCAGAGCTAGCTGGAAAAGGCATCTTTTGGCTTTTAAAGCAAACAAACAGTATTTAGTGAGGAAAAAGACAGAATAGAATCCCAACTTCCTTTACAATATCATATGGACACTGCAGCGCTAACACTGGTAAACACCATTTGAGTCTGACAAATAGGCGCACACCACTCTCACATGGGCTACAAACATATTGAGTGTTTAAGTGCTGCTTTTTAAACCAGGCCAAATTCTGCTGTTAGCTATGCCAGTGGACTCCCTCTGATGAAGTTAGTGGTGAATATGGATTGGGCATTTCTCAGCTGCCAACTGGCATTAAACCTACAGCTGAAAAGCCAACGTTTGTCAAACAATAAAAGTATTGACGCTCTTAAAACCTATGTATCCTTCTGGGATATTCGTCCAACAAAGTCTTTAAGTAATCCTGGCCCTGGTAGGGGGCTGTGACTTCAGGGCTTCCTCCCTAGAGACACTCTGCCCATTCAGTTCTGTTCTGGCCCTAACTCTCCAGCTGAGCCTCTTAACTATTAAGAGCCCCTTCTGGAGTTCTATCATTGTCCAATTGTAGGCCACTTTCTCAGAGATTTATGGGCCTACCCAATATTCCAGGTCCCAACCTATGTACCCTAATAATAGCAGCCACATGCTGCTGTGTCCTATGAACTAAACTGCCTTCAGTTCCTTGGGCTACTTCCGTGCAGCTCCAGCTTTCATCAGCGCATCTCCCTTATCTCAGGGCTCTTCAGTGTTCAGGCCCACCAGCCAACCAAGAGCTCTTTCTTTCTCCCCTGATCCCTGCCAGCACTGAGCTGTCTGTAGCTGCAGTCCTTCATCCTAGAAGCACCACTTTAACTCCTTAGACTCCAAGCAGCAACAGAGCGTGGGCTGCATGCAGCTCCTCTTATACCACCCAGCAGCCCTTTGATTGGCTAACTCCTTGCATTGTCCCCTTGACTGGCTTCTCTCCTGCAGCCTTCTTCTCATTTCTTGAGACATATGTGGCAGAACCCTGATAACTCCAGCAGAGGGCCTCAGGGCCCAGTCAGCCACTACACCTGGAAATGTGTGTGAACTACTCATGCCAAACAATCTGTTATAGCTGCCATTTAGCTGTGACACTAAATACATTTCCCAGACCTGAAGGGCTCTCTTTAAGATTGAAAGCTTGTCTCTCACCACCAGAAGTTGGTCCAACAGAAAATATTACCTCACCCATCTTATTTCTATGGACACCAGTATACATTTTACAACAATGTAAATGCAGAGGGATCTAAACAGAAATACCTTCTTAACTCCCAAAACAATCTATGAACCCATCCACCCACTCAAGTGTTAGAGAAAACTTAAACCTTGCAGTTTGCCCTGAATGTTAAGAGATTTTATCTGTCAGAGCAAGTAGGGGAATGAGTTTCAGAATCATGCCTCTGTTGCTAAAGCCATGGCCCTTTCCCATTTAAATCAGAAGCCTGTTAGTTCAAGTGCCTCACATGATCACAACACAGGGAGAAAGGCAATATTTAAGTAATAGCACTACAAGGAATTTTTTTTTTTTGCATACTTCTGTGTTCATTTTAAAATACTCTAAAGACTTTTGCTTATAATGCCACTTCATCCCTTTGCAACTCAGGCCTTAATATAATATGCTAATTCCCTGACCTAAAAATGACACAGCAAAAAGTATGAAGGGTGAAAATACAAGCCAAGCTGTGTAAGAGCAGCGTCTGGTAACGCTGCTGCTGCAGTTTGAGTCTGTTTAAAAATATAACATTAAAACACCAAATAAGATCCGTCAGATGAAGTGCTTACCCTCTGAAGAATTGAGATATGCCCCCCAAAATCAATGACCTCTCCCTGCCATTCTGTAGCAGACTCATTTTTAAAAAAAAATCATTTCTTCCTGTCAAAACATGCATTCTAAGGATGCACACACATGAGCTAGTGCCAAATAATACTTTTCCACGTGCATTGGAGTCGATCAGGTTCTGTAATGATAAAGCACAACACTCGTGAGCCTTGACACCCCAACCTCGCACAAGTGCTAACATGCTCAATAGTCCCTGGGTTACAAAATAAAATAGGTCATGTCAGTGAACTTTGGCTGTGCCATCTGTGCAAAGATGCTGCATTACTTCACGGAGACTTAGAACTGTAGAAGAAATTAAAAGCCTGCCTGTGTGCAGAGGGGGATCAGAGAAGAGGACCTTCTAACCCATGCCTGTTATTTTTAAAATCACTGTCAGTTTGAATCTTTTTTCCAACCCCAGGTCAGTCACAAAGTCACCTTTTCTCCCTATCTCTTTCAGAAAAAAAGATCATCCTGCTAATAGCTGCAAGATATGGGCACAATTGTATGGACTAAGCTAAAGGCATTGCAATAGAGAGTTGCTCCATGCAGCTAAGATTTATGGGTGAAATTCTGTGCTGGGGCTCTAAGAGGCACAGCTGGTGATGTGCAATCTAATAGAAGGAGGGACTAAGTCACCTTTGCACTCTCCATGTTCTGGAGCTGGCCACTGGCATAATTTACAGTTCTTCAGAGCCACCTAAAGCTATAGTGGCTTCCTTACTTAGGCTCCTTCCAGTTTTCACAGCAGTAGTTGTGATGGTCCTGCCCTGGACACTCTCCCTCCCACCTCCCAGGTCCTTGTCGCAGGGCTTCAGAGGGCAGTCGAGGTAAAACTGCCACCACCAGATCAGTTCTTGAGGATCCATTGAGCTGATGTGGAGACCCACTCAATCGATCTGGAAGTCTATTTAATAATAGCTCATGCACTGGGGATCCTTAGATCCCTTTTCTGCTGCTCTTCTCCCTTTACCTGGCATGGAAGGACCAGAGCGGGGTGAGGAGTTTTGAGCGCAGTTTGCTCACAATACTGCAGAAGGCCCTTATACTGAAAAGACTTACTTGCATGCTTAACACTATGCAAATGAGTAGCCCCACAGAACTGAATGAGATAAACCTGTGCTTAAAGCTAAGCAAGTAAGTCTTTGAAAGATGAGGGTCTCTGTGATTTATTGTCATACAGCCTTTCTGCTGCCCTTTTCCCCCCTGCACTCGGTTACACTGGTGAAAAATCCAGAATAACTTTGTTGCTTGCAGTGGAATCAGTACAGATTACACCGATGTAACAGAGCAGAATCTAGCCTACACTTTCTAGCATGTTATCTGTCATAAGGAAACAAATATTGTTTTAAACATCTTGTTTTTCCTCTCAAAATTCTACATTGTCCAGAATGCTTACCCCTCTGCCCAATCACTGTGAATACATTGGATACCAAATGGATCTAATTACATGCTTCATATCTTCCAATATTATGATCAAATTCATCATTCTCCTTCCCCTGGGAGATTCTGAATTGTCACTGGTTGAGATTCATTTGCATACCCTATAAATAGGAATAGTGGCATCTGATATTATGATTCATTGTATTGTGTTGGAAGGTTTTAATGCCTTCAGGGAAAACTGATAAAATATGAAATGTGGTATGTAGTTTTACAGTTACAACTGAGGCTCAAAACATGAATACTTCTTTCTATAAAAATTAATGTGTGAAAATGACCCCTCTACTTGTCATTTAAATTGGTCACTTTTCTTCTCTTCAAAGAGCTGTATGAGTTGCTACATTCTAATACGCACATTTCCATCATCAATGGATACCCTGACTCTATCTTAATCAACTGCTTGGCTTTTCTCCTTCAACTACCATCTTCTTTCTTATAGGCCATTCTTTATGCAATGTCTCCCCTGGAAAAAAAGAAATCCTCCAAACCCACAACCAGATCTTTTCTAAAATCCCTTCTGAGACTCATTTGTACTATGATGACTACAGACAGCTGTCTGCTGACAACAGCTATGCTGATAGGTACCAGAAACTACTGTTACTGATACGCTTCTTTGACTCTTCATATAAAATAATCTCTACTTTCAAATTATTGCACATAGCTAATCTATGAAAAATGGGTTCATTTTACTCTGACTTCAAACTCTCATCCATACGTTAATTTCATCCACATATAAATTTTCTATCTAATATTGTCAACTCTTTGGGGCAGGGATGGTTTTTTACTGTAAGTCTGTACTGCACCTAACAAAATGAACTAAACAATAATACAGTAAAATCTGTTGATTACCCTTCCCCTTGTTAAAATTGTTTAATTAGAACAGTATGTTAAAGAAAATGCTTAAGATGGTAAACAGATTGTTAAAAAATGTGAAACCCAATTTGATAAAAAAATGGCAAGATACTAAAATTGTTTCCATTTCACAGGCTTCAAAACTGAAGCCTTTTCATGGTGTTGTCAATTTTTTAATTAAAATAATTCTCAATTTTTTATTGATATAGTTTTGAAATTATTGAATTTTGTCATTTACACAAAGGTCTGAAAAGACATTGCAAAATGTTTCCAAAGAATATTGATACAAATATGCTAGGTACTTTCCACATACAGAGGATGACTCTATCCCTGCCCAGCAGAACACATAATCGAGTGGATTCATTCAAATGAGTAATTTGGCATCTTTTTATATTGCTAACTCCAATCCAATCAGATGGAACTCTGCAGTCAGGCAGGGCTCCCTCTGTGCAGATCTGATTGAAGGATCAAAACCTATGGGACAATATCTTGTTTTCCCACAGGAAATGTGATGAGATGGAAAAGATATGAAGGAAAACTATTTTAGTTTGTGAATCTGTAAACCCATTAATAGCTATGTTAAAACACATTAGACAGGCACTATAGAATTTAAATTAAAACAAACCTAAGAAGCGTCTTTCCAAAGCATACAGATATTCCAATGCCTGTGGGGAAACTGTGTGGAAGACTAGTATGGTTCTTTAGAAAGCGAGTCTCTTCCACTTAACCCCCAGCACTCATAAAAGCTCCATTACACCATGCTTTTCTCACCTCTTCAGGAGGGGGTCAGAAGATATACCATAGGAACTTGCTGACAAGGCCACCGTTAATTTTCATACACCTGGAACTCATCAAGAACAGAGTGGTTCTTCCTTAGTTCCAGTCATCTCTACTCATACAGGCAGAGCAACGGCCAGAAAGTGCTACAGGACTGTGTGTTTTTCCAAGGAAGAAGCTGCTCTTAGGTTTCTGTCTTCTGTGCTTTTTGGTAGCTGTCTCTGAATGCATCATTCTGCCAGTGTCTGTGTTCAGAAGGGATAGCACCATTCCAAAAGTCTTAAACCAGTGACAACATGAAGCAGCAGGGAGATGAAGGAGAATGAACAGAAGAGAGAAAGATACTGTGAAAGTTGCCATGGGCCTGATCCAAACTCCTTTTGACTTTAATAGGCATTGAATCACAAACTCTGTGTCAAGTTATGCTGATGCTTAATACTTTTATAATTTTATTTCAAAAAACAAAACAAAAACAAAGTGATAAATAAATCCATCTCTGTGCCCCACCTCCTCTCATTTTAGCATTACAGTTAAGATGTATTCCTACTCTGTGCTGCATTAGCTTTCCTTCCCACAATCACATTAAGGCTTTCTTTTATCCATGCATGTATCCATATGCTAAGCATAACAACATTGGTGCTCTCAGAGTACTGAAGAGTTTACAGAAATGAGAATATATTCCAAAGTATGTAAGGGATTTAGAAGCACAAATCACACTGATTTTCAAAGGAAGTGTGCTCCCAAATCCCTTAGTGCTTTCAAACATTTCCCGCTTTTGGACAACCATTTCCAAAAGAACAAACATTGGTAAGGAAAGAAAATATTTAGATTAAAAAGAATAACTGTCTACTGACAAGTGAGGAATTATACTTGCTGAAGACAGAAGCTAAGGCAATAATTTATTTAGAAATTTTAAGCATGTTTGTGGATTCTAAGAGAGTCCAAAATGTATTTTTACAATGTGTTTTTTTAAAAGCGTTGATTTCCCCATGTTATATACTTTCATTCACTGTGTATGTAAAATGGATGAAATATTTAGTAATTTTCTTCAGAGTAGCTACTGAATTTCATGGACACTAAATTTGTAATAAAAGTAATTTATATTACCCCACTAGTGCGAGGTAAGAGTAGTGCTGTAAAAACATTGTTTTCAAATCCATTATGCAGTTGAAAATAGCTTTCCAAATGGATCCAATTTTATTTTTATATAGGAGGTTTATTTTACAAATTGCCATCATCTTTATTGGCATCTCCTAAAAGAATTTCAGTCCAAAATCAATGTTTGATATATTTAACATATGCATTTATATTTACCTTCCACACTTCAGGTATATCTATTCAATTTTTGTCCAAGATCTATTAAATTCTTCTTTTATGGTAATGTTTACTTGTCTAACATCTTTTTATATTATATTTTATATTCGGTGGACAGAGAGAATCTGAGGCACAGAGACTAAGGGTAACATGTTCAGAAGTGATATAGGAGCCAAAAACTCATTTTTTAAAAAGTTATTTAAGTATATAGACTTTGAAAACACTTTGACTTTGAATGAATCGTAGACTCCTCCATGCCTAAATCATTTTTGAAAATGGAACTTCAGTGCTTTTGAACATTTTACGCTAGCCTAAAGTGCCCAGGAAAGCTGTGGAAAAGCCAGCAAATGAGGCCAGCTCTCCTAAATTCCGGTCCAGTGCCTTACCAACAAATCTATCCTTCTTTAGCGGTGATGTTTGTGTGTGAGCCACTGACTGCATCTCTCAAAACTTCACTAAGAATTTGGGATGAGAAGTTATAGAGGGATATGGTCTTATGGGACATACCTTCTTTGTGCCTACCCCCCTCAAAAACGCCATGTTATTCAATGGAAGTGTAGTGATCCAATTTTGACTAGTGCATCGATCTCTCTTCCCCTAAGAGAGTTTCCCTGTATCAGAGTGAGCATATTAGCCCATACTCTGGTTTTGAGCTACCTTTCACATCAGAAGGATCTGTGCATGGACCTGGAATTAGAACACAGTTCATAGTAGTATAAACATAAGATATCCAGACTACTCTTACTATGGCTTTGATGATGATGTAAAACAGTGATAGATTAATTACTTGTCTACACATAAAAGTTATCACATGATAAGGTAGGGTGTGAATTTGGAGTAGATTAACTGTTCTTCATCTTATTCTGTTTTTCTTTTCTTTTTTTTTTAATGTCATGTGTGGATACTAAAATGGATTACAACAGGAATACCTATTCCAGAATAGCTCATCAGGTGGAAAAGCACTTAGGGTGATATGCAGGAGAGGAAAGGAGGTGCTCTTATTTAATTACATAAAGAAAATTAGCAAATTAATTGCCCAGTGTAGATATCACACTTCATTTTCCACCAACTCAGCCAGGGCCATCACAGTAACTGCATGCATGGATGAACTAAAAGTGAGAAGCGTTCAATCCCTGTTTACTCATGCTGATGCACTTGATGGTATCAAATGCTTCCAAACCCCTGCAGCTGATGCCAGTGCACAGTACAAAAAACTGCATGTTTCCCTTTATGCACAGAATGAGGTGAATAATGTCCCTCCAGGAGGGAAAGAATCATAAGATTTAGTTCACTGGCATCATTAATGAGATGCACCAAGTTGTCCCTAAACTGCATACATATGGTCCTCATAGAGGGGTTAAATACAAGGATCCTCTGCTCTCCCCTAAAGTCTGGTGAGGGAAAGGTAAACAATGAATGGGATTTTTCTTTGCAACAGCTTCAACAGATGGAAAGAAAGCACTGATCTGCGTGATGCTGAGGAAGAGACTGTGCTTGCCGACTGCATAAAAATAAATGTTCAAGAACCATTCATCCATGTTAAAAATATAACCCCTGTAACGTTGCCAAGGTCGGTGAAACCTACGTGGAACACGTGCTGGCTGCTCAGGCTAAAGCTGTTTGGGGAATGTGTACAAGTTTCCCCCAAGATTAACTTTCTCCCTGTCCTATGCTCATTTGTATATTTGGACTGTTTTCCTTCCTCTATCCCTTTTTGAGATATAAAAAAACTTCCCTTCTCTCCACTCTGCTGATGTTCGGCAACAAATGGAGAGAAAGAGAGAGAAATACAGCTCTAGTCGCACAAAAATGAGCTTAAGGAAGACAGACCCCCGCTATAAAATATGCAGTCAGTGAGATTACACAGGGAATTTTATCTCTGACTGTTCTCAGTGCGCTCTGAGTAAAGATATTCTTGAATTGTTTTCTTGATCCACTATTTGTAAGTTTGCACTCAGAGATGTCCCCGCCTGTATCCAAACCCAGTTACATAACGTCAGCCACACGGGGATTTTGCAGACATTGTTCCATTGCCTAGAAGGCGCCCGGTGCCACGATTTGCTGGGTGGCTAAGGCCGGCTGCTTGATCGCGGTACAGTAGCGTGTAAAATCCTAAACCGCTGTTTAACTGGGAGCCCCTCCTAAAGCCCCCCCTCCTTCCCCAGCAAATGCTTCGCGTTGCTAATTCGAATCCAGCGTGAGCCCGTTCGGTTCTCCGCGGCTCCCTGTTATAATCCAGTAAAACGCCTTGCACGAGATGAATACATTATTCCCCCATTCAATCTCACTCCCCCCCCTCCCCCCAAACGAGTTGTTTCTATTTTGGCCAGCTGTGGGACCGCCTTTCACCCCGGCACAGGGGATTAATAATATGAAGGGCTTCGAACACGGCGCAAAGTGGGTTTTACATTTGAGCAGGGGGAAGGGCCCCCGGGGGTGGCCCTGACAGAGCCACTCAGCGCTCGGGGCGGGGAGCGCGGCTCGGTTGGGGTCTCCGGAGCCGGGCAGGCAGCTGGGGAGAGGCTCCGCCGTGATCGCTCCGCAGAGAACGTGAATTTGCCGTCGCAGCCCCCGAAGCCCCCATTTCCAGCCGGGAGGGGGCGGACGGCACTTGCCTGTTGCAGGGAGGATGGGAGCGAGCAGCTGGCGAGCTAAGGAGGACGTGGCGGGGTGTCTGTGCTGTCACTGAGCGCTTCCCAGCCGGCATCCCGGGGCGATCTACACGGGGCAGCCGGCCAACCCCGCCCCACGCCAAGGGAGATGCGGGTGCTTCCTTCCTTGGAGGGGGAAGAGGGAGTATAAATCATCGCGGAGCCCACAGCTACCCCTCCCTCATCCCCGGCCTGCCCCATCCTCTCTGCCCGGCCCAGCGGGCTCTGGGGTCCGCATTACCCCGGCACCGGCGCAGGGGGGGCGCCCTCGAGCTCAGCCTGGACGGCGGTGGGAACGGAGCGGGATGGGGGCAGACAGGGGCGGCGGCGAGGCGATCCAACTTGCACCGCTACAAGTTGATGCGTCTCTCCCCAGCCCTGAAACCACCCCCCATTCGGCTCCTCCAGCCGGTCACAATCTGCAAATTGGACTAAAAATGCTGCATTGGGCTCCACCCTCCCTCGCTGTCTCTTCTGCCTTCTGCTCCCAGCACAGCAGATAGAGCCATGAATGCCGACGCTCCTCTCCCCACCCCGTCAAGCCGAACAAGCTGCTCCTAAGGGACCGGATCCCTTCCAAACTCTTCGGCGGAGGGGCTGCCCTCCCGCCCCCTCCCCCTGCCGGGTTCAGTCCCCTTCTCCTCCCCACATACACACTTGGCCGGAGACCGAGGAGAAAAGCAAGTGCCTGGATCCCAGCCTAGAAGGAAAAACTTGGGGCGCTTGCACTCTTTCAAGATAGGGCGCAGCGCAGGGACCCGCGCGGGAGGGCTCGGAAATATCAGATCGGATTCATCTCTCTGAATCAAGCGTGAAGGGGGCGAGAAACCCACACAGAAAGTGCTGCCGCCGCAGCATCTCACTAGCCCTCTTCTTCACTCCTCCGATGGCACTTGAGGGGGGAATTGAAGCCCACAGGACCTGTTCCCTACCGTCTCCCTGCTCTACCTCGCTACGGGCTGTGAAGATGCGAGGTTGGCTAGATTAAGGGTTTCAGTTGCTAGGGTAGAGTTGGGGGGGGGTGTTACTGCCATATATCCCTCACCCCGGAGGGGTTGTTACATTTTCTCCCACATTTGAATCGCGCTTAGAAGGCAGGAGAGGGTTTCCGAGCCGGAGTTCGGCTTGATCGTCCACCAGCTGGTGGGAGAAATTGTATCATCTCCTTTCAAGTAGATCAGACTGGGGCTTATGCTTTAGCTGGAGGAAGTTGTCTAACCGCAGACCGACTTCTGGGGCTACAGAGCGGTGAGAGGAGGGAAAGGAAGAAAATCTCAAGAAGCCATGGACCTTAGATGTGCCCCCTAACTAATGCTGAACTCGTGGGGGCTGTTCGGCGGAAGCTGCCGTATACAAACGTGTACTCATCCAAACCCTTGAATATTTCATGTGCAAAACCAATTCTCTGCGCCCCCGTTGTCTTTTACAAGCACGCTTGCCGAGCCATAATTCACCCTCATGCAAACCCATTTCAATCACTGCCTTGTTTTTTTCCACAGATTGCTTCTTGCAAATGGGGCAATAAATCCAGAAAGTGTCATGGGGGGGGGGGGCTTGGTAGAAGAGAGGCTGGGGGAGCAGTGGAATAATTTCTTACGGGAATTAAATGGAGGGGGGGACATCAACATGAAAATGGGGAGCGTAAAAATTGCACCGCAGCTCTGCCAGCTCCTGCTACCCTACCCCTACATCAGTGGGGAAACTCCACCACCGTGTACACGACGAGGGAATAAAAAGAAAATGAACCAGTCCACCCCTTTCACCAGCAAAGGCGGAATAGCCCCTCCAAGCAAGTAGGTGCCTCCGGCGGCCCTACCTGGAAGAGCCGTAAGATGTTGGCCACCATAATGGACACTGAACTTCCAGATGCCCCAATCACTCCAACTACTTTTTCCGGCTTGACAAAGACCGGTGGCTCCCCGTTGGTGCACCTCACGTCGGAGGTGTCCTTCTGGATGAGAGCCTGGACGAAGGTGAGGGACTGTTCCAGCGCATAGGTGTCCCTGGAACAGGTGTCCAGGATCCGAGCCCCTAGAGTGACGTTGGGCAGCAGGTCCGGATCGCTGTTGATCTGGTCCAGCGCGTACAGCATCGCCTCTAGCCGGTGGATGCCGTTTTCCTTCTTGATGTCCCCGCAAGGCACTCCGGTGGGTCCCTTGGCGTGGACGGGGAAGAGGCCCCCCAGGGTGATGTCCCCCTCCAGCCGGATGGAATGGGGGGCGTACATCTCCTGCCCCTGCGCCACCGCAGAGAGGAGACACTCCAGCAGGCAGCAGGGCAACTTCATCAAAGTCAGCAGATGGAAGAGCCTCCCCAGCCGGATCATGGTGCTGCCGCCGCTCAGCCGCTGGCCAGCGAGCCGGGGCACCCTGACGCCTGCACGGATCGAGGAGGGGAGATTCCCTTCGGAGGGCGGGCAGGGTGGGGAGGGTCCGGCTCCCTCCCTCTCTGCTGCGATCTCCAGCAGCACAGCACTGGGGAAAGGTAAGGGTTTGCTATCGCTTTAAATGGTCGCCCGGCTGCTCTCCTCCTCCCACCTCCCCTTCCCCAGCTTTCTCTCCCTGCGCGTCATTACGCAGGGATGCGGGTGAGGTAACGGGAGGCAGGCGGGCAGCGAGGAGATGGGGGCTCCCGAGGGTGGGGTGAGTCTCGCCCAGCGCTTGCTGCAGCCTGGCTGGCTGAGCGCTCCGGGTGTCAGTCTCTCCCGCCTGCCCAGCTGGGAAACCTGCCGTCTTTTCACCACCCCAGCGGGCTCCCAGGGAGGTGGAGACAGCGGGGAGGGGGAGAAAATACAGCTGGAGCCACCTGTATCCTGCTGGATCCTCCTGATTTTTGGCCCCACACACAGCGTGAAAATAGCGAGCAAGTCTAGCCGCTGCTACTTCACCACCATAGGAAGAAGAAAAGAATCCCCAGCCTGATGCATCCGGCCATAAAACGCCCTGGACCTGGCACGCGAAGCTTGCCAAATTGTGGCCCTCGACTCCTGAATTCTAATGCCCAAATAAAGAGAAAACAAATCCAACAGCTGCCAGTGCATTTAATATAGCCAGACCTCCGGAACCAAACAAAAACAAACAAACAAAAAACCCATCGGATCTGATTCTGCCACCGACTCCACTCTCTCTCTGCTCCCAGTGTGGCACAAAAGGGAGTGGATGCCAAACAAACAAACCCCAAACCAAAACAAAACGCGCAACAACCTTGAATCCTGCCAATTTCTGGCAGCCACCATTCAAATTCTACTGTCAATGATGACTGAATGTAGCCAGCCCCTCCTGCTCCTGGACCTTGATGCATCCTGGCATAGTAGCACCAGCACTGCTTCTGGTACATGGATCCCTCTTGGCAAGTTTCCATCTCTAAACAGACTACAAATATAACTGTTCCTACTTCACTAGAAGAAAAAGCAGAATCCTGATTTGTATCAGCTCAGGAATACATGTGTGTGTGTACACTCTCTCTCTCTCTCTCTCTCTCTCTCTCTCTCTCTCTCTAATATAATGTATGTTTTGTACCTGGATCCTAGAAATATTTCGTCCCAATATCCAGACCTGATAAAATGCAGATCATGGCCACAAAAACATTTGGCATTTAGGGTTTTGGTTTTTTTTTTTCAAATATCCTTAGAATTGAAGTGCAGCTGTTCAAATTCCACTCCAGAAATCCAAAGTCTGATGCTTCCCTGCTCCAGAGTCCAACGAAAACACATAACCTGCATCTGGTGGAGCATATCATTTTAAAGTTCCTATCCCTTCAAGTGTCAAACTAGATAGACAACACATGTCATAACTCCTTATAGACCAGAAAAATCCATGCTCTGACATCACAAGTGCAAGGTCAACAAGAAAACTCAGTTCTGGCACCTGAGTCTTGCCGGTTCCAGCACATTTTCTTCCATAAAACTCTAAATTCTATTGCATAATTAGAGTTCAAGTACAGCTGCTTCTCAGCCACTACAATAATCTGACCCAGATAAATCCTGGTACAAAAGCACTTGAAAAAAAATCCAGATATGGATGTAGGTACAAGCAGAGAGTTGTGTGTTTTTTTTCACCTAGATCACCATACTTTTTTTCTAGGTAGCCAGCAGATAAATTTGTATCTAATGCATTGTCTTTCAGCAAAGCCAGAGCATCTCATATCTGACATCTCTCTCTGTTTAGATACAGCCAAATTTCATCCCATAAAATCAAAATTTTGCTGTGAAACTAGTCTAGCAGATGTGGATGATCATAACAAATGTGATTGTAGCCAAACAACTCTTGATTGATATTTTCAAAGCGGTGTAGGGAAATCAGACATGGCTTTCATTAATTTTAAATGGAAGATGTGTTTTTTTAAATCTTGGTGCATTGGCTAAATTGGGGTCTAGATGTGAGACTTTGTAATTCTGAGACTAGGTTTTTTAAATCGAGAGGAACACATGTACTAATTTGCAACAGCGCCTGTACTTTTTTGGATGCACTAGTAGCTGCTACATTTTTACACTATTTAAAAAAGTATCATTTAGCAGAAGTTGATGATTCAGGTAACAGACATATCTACAGCTGATATTTCAGGGGGTGGGGTCCAGATTTTCCAGTTAAGATATATTGCTCTCTCTTCATGTAGTGGAATTTGGAGACGAGGCTAATAAGTGCAGGACCCAGCAAGATTGAGGTACTGGATCTGAACTGTTTGAATATGAGGTTTGGGGACAAAATTTTGAAGGATTTGGGACAAATACATTCTCTTACGATTTCACTTTATCTTGTCTAGGTGGTGGTTTATTTTTTTTTAATCATTCTCAGACCCCCCAAAATTATACAGTAATGAAGGAGTTCAATATTCATCAGCTGTATGTCAACTACTCACAGATCTATATGTTTAAAAAGTTGGATTTATTATTAAAAGCCAAGTCAGCCTTCTCAGACAAATATGTTACAACCCCTTGACCACACCGCTGTTCATGCGTGGGATTTTTTCCCTCTCCTTCTCTTTGCATGCGTTGCACACAACTGGGGCAAGGTGGCAAACCTAAGTAGAAGAAGCAAGGAAGCCTGGGACAGTGGCATAAACAGGTCTGGTGAAAAATGAGGCCAAAAGTGTCAATGGGTATTTCACATCTGTACAGGAACTTGATTGCTGCCTACATCACAGCCGAAGATTCTGACTTGCATCTACTTCCCAAATAACCAAATTACAACCCACCTACTGCCCATTCATTGTCCCTCACTCACACATCCTAACCTATTAGTCAGTTCAGTTGTTGTCCAATCAATTCCGACCTTGTTCACTCACACACACACACACACACACACACGCGTGCGCACACACACACACACACACGTTATTATACCCTCATGTTGTCCCCAAAGCTCGCATCTAGAATCAAGTGATATTGAGAATACTTTTTTCTTTAAAAATGAAAGCTGAGAAATGTATAGTCCTCTTAATAGATGGGGAAAATTTGAAAACATGACTGAGCCTATCCTAATACTGAAAGACCTGAAAGTAAAGAAAGAGGTTGGGGTTTTTTGGGGAATACATGAAGTTGAAAAATCTGCAGTTACATTCCCCATTCCTGTCACAAAGTTACAATAAACCTATCCTCTAAGGTCAGAAGGGACCAACCAGTATGATCATCTACTCTGACCTCCTGCACAATGCAGGCCACAAACCTCATCCACCCACTCCTCCAATACACCTCTCACCAATGACTAAGTTATTAAAGGCCTCAAATCATGATTTAAAAACGTTAATATACAGAGAATTCACTAGCAAGTGAGCCATTCCCAAAGCTACAGAGGAAGGCGAAAAAATCACAAAGCCCCAGCCAATCTGCCCTAGGGGAAAATTCCTTCCCGATCCCAAATATAGGGATCAATTAAAGTTAAAGGTCTTTAATAAATTAAGGTATGAATTGTGACAGAGACCATCTCATCACTTATGACCTTACAAAATATCTTCACCCTAAAAGGACTCTATAGTGGAGACAAAATCCCAGATGAAGATGCAGAACAGTTTCTAAGATCAAAAAACAAAACAAAAAGCCCCAGAAGACTGTGCCCAATCAAAAGCAAAACTCACTCTTCCCTCCACCAGGCTTTTGGCAGGAGTTTAGGATTAAAATATCCCAAGTCATGTTAAAATTGTGTCTGTGACCAGTATCAAATAGCCAGCAACTGGCAAGCCATTACATTATCCAGCAGCATGGGCTAACAGGCTGTTTGATAGTAGCACCAATTTAAGTGGTGATAAGAGCAAACTTCTCTCTCTTCTTCTACATATTCTAGTTAGGATGAACATTTCATATTGTCCACCAGTCATACTTCTTCTGTACATTTTTGTTTTGTCCTGAGAAAGAGTACAGCCCTTGACTATCACTGGATAGTTTTCTTTGCAAGTCTTAATTTGGCATAGTCAGAGAATTGCGCTCTCAGCACTGACAGATTTTGGACTCTATGATGTCAATTGAACCATTATTGTCCTGTTACTAAGGGGAGACTACGCTGGGGGAGGAGGGGTTGCATTTCATTTTTAATACATACTAGCACACTGGTACGTGTAATATTAAACATGGACTCAGCAAAGGTCTTTCACCACGTATTGGCACATGTCAAATTTTACCATGGTTTTGCATAGCATGAAAATGAACTTGATGCAAACCTTGAGCGCAGGAAACAGATGTGTGGGGGTATTTGTTACTGGAAACTGGGGGTGCCAGTCAGTTTAGTAGTTGGAGGCAGAGCAGAACAGCAGGAAAAGACTTTTCATAGTAGTGTTTTCCAGAGACTTGACACCTGAAAAGAGTGGGATTCAACACAATGGAGCAAGGCTGTTAGAGGCCTCACTGCAGAGGAGGGTGAGGGGAAGAGCCTCAGAAAAATGGTTCCAAGAACTGCAGAGGTTTTTAGACGGCATGCGCGAGAGGAAGGGAGACTAAATGCTGGGAGTCAAACACACGTGGCTGTATCACAGCCAGAGAGAAGCAATGGATGGGAGTTTCGTTAGAACGGGTAGAGCTGAATGCAGCAGGACAAGCAGTACGAGACAGACTTGACAGGTCTGGGAATGCTGTTTGACACCACAGTTCTGTATTGGAGCCTTCTGATCTCTGAAGGATATCAAAAAGGTGCTAGTACACATTAAGGATTAAGCGACTGAACATGCTTGAGGCCTTTTAAAAAAGTCTAAATCTTCTACATGCAAGAGCTCAGAGAGCTAGTTTCATACAACATAATTTAGATGCATGGAACATAAAGTCTCTAGGTCACAGATTTAAATCAAGCTCAGAGTTGTGACTTTAGATGATTGGGGGGGGGGGCATTTGTCCTGCCTGAATATTGTGTTTTAATCCTGAAGTGGTGATAAATTGAAATACAAAGATTAGAGAATGAAATGAGGCTTGCTGCTCTGGTAGGGCCCAAAATGAGCCTGACAGAATATGGACAACAACACTAGGTAGTTGCACCCTATATCTGCTGCTGATTGATGCCCCAGTTGAGGAAAAAGCATGTTTGAGAGCTATAGCCATTGCTTCAGGCAGAATTTAAATGAACAGCACTGCTCAGGAGAGTTATAATTCCTGAAAGAAGGTTAATCTCCCTTTAACATTGATGACTATAGTATTATTATGGTACTGCCTACAGGCCAACCAAATTCAACCCCTTTATTCTAGGCACTGTGCAAACATAGTCAATTATACTCCTTTCAATATAAAGTAAATCTATGGTAATGCTCATGTTCATCCTCTCTACATAAAAGAACATTACTGCTACCCTTTAAAAAATAAAAAGGATGGCCTTTCCTTGAAAATCAGTATAGGAATTTTTAGGAAAGAGGTCTTAGTTTGGAAACCTTAATGCTGAAGCTGAGCAGTAAGTTAAACTTATCCAAAATACGGTCCATTCTAACTCGTCTGGCGAACAAAATGATGGATTCAGCTAAATTTCTACTGGATAGGTGCAGACATTGCTAAAAAAGAAGTCAGAGTACTAGTTGACATCTTTTAATGAAAGTTACCAAAATTTATACTTGCCAAGGATCTAGCCCTGTATCTATTACTGAAGATGGCTTTAAAAACAAACACTGGCACTGGTTTCTATGCAACCAGCCAGCAGGGTCTATTAAAAAAAAGAAGAAAATTAAGAGACCAGTTGAAGCAAAGCAGACTATATTAAAAACAAAAAAACAAAAAACAAACAGAAAAAAAATCAGTAGTGTAGCATGACAATACAGCACAACACTGAAGGTTGTTTCATACTAACTGAATGGATGTGGTACAAGCAATTAATTTTTTGGTTGCAGTCAATGGTAGGACATGAGCCAGGGCTCCTGATTATCTGGCATTGAACAAATAATGATTTTGACACTGAAGCCAGAATTTAAAAGAAAAAAAAAAAACCAATGCTGAACCTTGATCCTTAACTCATGAATTAGAATGGCTATTCACAACTAGAGCACGGTATTATGGTCCCGGTGCTAGAAAAAACAGCAAATTCTCTGAGGAAACAACATCAAAAGATCCCAAGATTGATTTTCTATTAGACACACTATTAAACAAATAATAAAAATGAATGTTAAAGACCTTGTATCTACAAAAAAAGGGAAAATGAACTTAACACCAAAACACAGCTTAACCTGGACCAATTTTATATTGCAAAACGCTGTCCATGGTACTGTAGAAAAACATTGCAATGGATGGATGAACCAGTTAAGATACAGCAAGAACAAACCCCAGCTTTGCTTAGAACATGCAGCCCACAGGCCAAATGCAGTCCACAAATCTCTTCCATCTGGCCCGTGACTGCACTCTGCAGAACCACACAATCGCTCTAACAGAGTGGGGGAGGTGGTACTGCAAAGCGCAGGTATGCATGCACAACACTCCGCAGTGCCACGGAAGTGCTGTAGTATTTTGATTTATGGTATGTACGGTCCACTTGAAGTACATTTAAGTCAAACCTGGTCTGCCATAGCAAATGAGTTTTATAGCTCTAAGTCAGGGGTGTCAAATTTACCTCTCAAAGTTTGGATAATTACATACACTACATTTTTTCATCATCTGTCACCCCTGAACTCCTAGATTCTGTGTCCTATCCTAGAATAGTTAATGCCCCCTCCTCCCCAATTTAAGTGGAGTACTGGCAGGGAGATAAAACCTCAGTCTCTAGCCATGAGGAACTATGATGGTACAGATTAGCCTACATCTGCCTCCTGCACAAGGGCCAACATGCATATGCCTGAGGACTAAAAAGGAGGCCCCAAATGTTTACTACTGAGTTTGCTTTCAGAAGTTATAGGCATCATGGAAACAAACCTATACTAAAGCAACAGGAAAAAAACCCAACTCAACCCTCGTGTTTATGCAAAGTACAGACACTCAGTGTTCAACTATTTTGAAGAATACAGGGCATTTACATAAAACATTCCAGTCTGATCTATAGAACCCTCCAGGATAAATGGGAAAAAGTAATGTAAGTGCTCGAAAGCTTGGGCTCTTCATTTAATTTGGCCAGCATTTCAGGCCACAATGCATTGGCCAGGTGGATAAATTAAATCAGAATGTCACTAAATATAGGCTGGCTATTTTAGTTGCAAGAGACAGATTGGATACCTGCTACATTTAGAGAATTAGAGTTGTTACCAATTGTGTCCACGTATGTAGCATATATTTAAAAGAGAGGTTTTCATATAACTCTCATTCAAGATATTAAACATGATCAGCCATATGTAGTCAGAATTTTTAACCAAAGGTTTAAAAAAATTATGAGTCAGGCCCACAAAAATCATGAGTGACTTAAATAATGAGATTTTAAAATTTAATATATTGTGTCATTTCTTTTTTTGGTGTTTGAATCTTGGGTGAGGGTCACATTTTCAACCCCTCTCCCACAACTATGATAGCTAGAAAGTCATTTTTAAATGAAAGCTGAGATTCCTATGTAATCACGACACTCCAGAAGCTGGGGCTTTAAAGAAAACATTAAATATCCCAGCACTCATCATAAGAGAGGAACAACTAGGAATACCACACGATCAAACAGGTAACCCTGTGGCTCTTTTAAAGACTAACAAATTTGTTTATCGCATGAGCTTTCGTGGGTGTAATCTCACCACATCAGAACACAGCCACCCCTCGGAAACTTGTCACACTGCATAATCAATAGTCCTTTGGAGCCAGGAGCATGTCCCTCCTCTCTTTAAAGCAGCCTGTTCATTTAAGGTGCTGCTCATAAAAAAAAATCCCACCACAAAAATAAATGTTTTTCATCTTCATTTACTCAGTCCCTCTCTTGCAGGGAGGGAACCGGCATGTCCTATATCCTACTCTGTCTGATACACTGTGTGAACAGTTGGAACTTGAGGACTCTTTTACAGCAAGGATTTTACTGACATAGCTATGTTGGTTATGGGTGCAAATTTTTTGATGACACGGTAATGTCAGTAAAAGCCCTCTTGCAGAGGCAGCTGTCCTGGTATTAGAGCTGGTAATGAATTTGACTGAACATTTGTCCTTGAAATAAACCACCAATTTATCAAAGCTGAAACTTCTTGCAGGAAAGTCAATTTAGACTGATTTCTTGACGTGAACAACTTAAAATTATTTTGCAATTTTCAAAACATTTTTGTTTTGATTTCAATGAAAAACTTCTTTTCTAATTCAAAATCCAACATTTTCAAAATTTAAGTGACTATAGAAAAAAATAAAATGTTTGCAATCAAATGAGAACATTTCAAAATTATTGAAATGAAACATTTTGATTAATTATTCTCCCCACCGAAATCCAAATTATTAAATTAGAAATACAATCATCATTTATTTATAATGTATATGTACAATAATTTATAATTTCATATATTTATAGTTATTAACAGTTTAATAGCAGTTATTGATTATTAAATATGAAATATTAAAATATCATACATTAACACATTTTATGACTGTTTACTCAATATATTTAGGCATCTCTGTATTCACCCTCCATGCAGGAGAAATTTTTTGGCATTTTTTCAGACCATGAAAATGCATGTCCCCCTCAAAGTCACATCAATGCATGTCCCACTGCTTTGAAAGCCATCCAAGCCTTTAAAAAGGAAGAGATCAATCAATTATGCAGGAGGAAAAACCTCTAAAACTGTTCCTTTGAGATAGCAAATATTTCAAAACAGGCAGGTAAATTAGATGAGCGCTTGATCCAAATCAAAATCATTACAATCCTCTGAGAACAATATTTTTTCCACAAACACATACAGTTATCCAATGTTCTTAGTAAATTGGGAACCAAGATATCAATGTTATTCACTCCTTGCTTGAAACACTTCCTTAGCAAATGAAGGAAGCTGATTTTTTTTCCCTACAAATTATATAAATTACTATTTCTGTGCTTCACCATCCCTTCTGCAAAGTCCGCCAATAAGTGTAATTTGCGAAAGGATTGCTTAAAATCCCACAACTGTTTTCAGCATTTTCAATTTGGATCCTCATCTAGCATCCCACATACCCTTGTCTTGCAGTCTATTCCTGACATAAGCCCAGTTCTGTTCCCCATATACAGCTCAAGCCCCGTTTAATTCAATACAAGTTTTCCAAATCCAAAGAACAGAGAGATCTTAGAATTGAGTCTACAGACCCTTAAATGACTAATCCTTATTCATGCCAGTAGTCATTATTGGCAGAAATGTCAATTCTGCTAATCACTGGAGTACTTGCCCAAGACTACTCATACAGGTATAAGGATTTTCAGGATCATACAGTCTGCTATGTGAGCAAATCTTTATGTGCACATGGAATCCAGTTCAAGTCAATTCTGACTGACATGGATTCAAGCATCTATCCAGAAAGATTATCCTTGCAGGATTAAGGTTTTAGATAAATTTAAAGTGTCAGTTCAGATCAAATGAAATTTTGGGTGTGAACCAAAATATTTCCTTTTGATTTAAATCAAAATTCAAGAAATTTCAAAACAAAGTAATTTTGTATAAAGAAACAAAAATATTCTATTTTTTTTTAAATAATGGGAATTATTTGCTCCCCCACCCTGAACAAAACAATTTGGTTAAATGAATATGGATCCATGAAGTGTTTAGGTAAACCTACATCTGAATTTTCAACCCCCTCTTCCCCCAAAAATGGATAGGCTTTGGAACAGACCCAGAGGGAGAAACAGAACAGTGGGGTCCCTTGCTATGAGGATCCTCTAGCTCAGTCTCTCTCAACTTTTTTGATTCCAGGGACTGACTTCTTGCCTTCCTAAACTGTGTTAGGGAAATCTGAGGGAGCCGTGTGGGTCCATGGCCCGGTTGTTGAAAACACTACTCTAGCCAGTCCTCTGGATCCTTACATGGAGCTACTTTAGTATGGAAGAGCAGGAAAGGTCCTGTAGTGCATAATGCCCTGAGAAAGGGGTAGTGGCTATAGGGAAGCTCTACTGCAGCTACCAGGTGTTGAGGTGGCCAACCTAGCCCTTTTGGACTGTGCCGTGTAGGTCCTATGAGAATCATTTTTATAAGGGCTGTTGTCAAACTGTACAGTCTCTCTATGTATTTTCACTGCCTCTGTGCTTTAGAAAGAAAGAAAGAAAGAAAGAAAGAAAGAAAGAAAGAAAGAAAGAAAAAGGATTCTCCCCAGTCCACTCAGACACCTCCCTTCTCCACTTCACTTGCAGTTGTCTAACACAGAGACATTTGAAAGCACTTTTAAAAATGAAAATACACTTCAGGCTATGCCCATAAATCACACTCAAAGTATTGAAATTGCCGCATCAGAAGTGACAACCTAGCAATTTTAAGATACTCTCCACATGCAGGATGTGCTGCATTTCTGTATGGAAAACATTTAACACTAATTGGAAAGGTCTCTGATCTATCATTTTTTGCAGTATTCTCCCCATTTGGTTGAAATTCTTTATTATAAAGATCAAAATGAAATAGATCAAGTGTCATTTGAGAACAGGGAACAAAAAAGCTCCTGCCTTAGAAAATCTTGGGCCAAGAAAAGCTTGTGTATGGTTTGTTCAAACTACCATGGTGTGAAGAGGAACTTTAAATAACGCAGGCTGAAGTTACTATAGAACAAGAAATTCATTAGTAGCACTCTTCCCACTAAGAACAGCAGGACAGATACAGCTGATTTAATGGGATTAGGTAACATCACTTCAAGACCACACAGTCTGAGCTGTTGGACTGAATGGGGCAAACTATTATTAAATCAAGTGCCAGTTGGCATAGCTATTTAGAAGCCAGTCCTGCTTCCACAAAAGTCAATAAATTGTCATTAATTTCACTCAGAGAAGAACTGGGCCTCAAGTCTGAGTACTACTAACAAAGAAAGCAGGGATGAGCCTGAAAAATTAAATATTGCTAAAACCAAAGACAATCTTTCCAGTCCTCCTGAGTCTGTTGCAGAAGACAATACGTATCTCAAATCCTGAGAAAAATCAGGGAAAGCTACAATCCTCAAGAACTAGTATTTTTACTACAACATCAGGATTCTTTCTCCCACATGTTCCCATGATGTTTCTGCATCCAGAAAGAGCCTCTTCTAGTGCAAATCAGTGGAGCTTTATTGACTTCAGTGACACTACACAGATTTACCCCAGTAGAGGATCTGGCCCAGCATCTCCCACAACATGGACTCACTTAATGACAAGTTTAGGAATTTGTTCAGCACTGATTCAAAGGGAAGAGTCCCACTTACTGCATCACCTCCAGAACAAAGGGGACTCATTTTTGGACGAGATCTTTGTTGGCATGGACACATTAGAAAATAAGTCACTGCATCCCAGAAAGAAGGATAAAAAAAGGTTGCAACTTATTGGGTGTAACCTGTACAGACTCTGTGAGGGACCGTGGAACAGCTCACTACAGCTGCCTGGCAGAAAGAGTCCAGTGCAATTTTAACAAGTTACTATCCTGCAGAACTGTACTAAGCCAATCCAAGACAAGTATAGTCTTTATAAATCTAGAATCCAGTTAAGAAAAGCCATTTTTGCACCACACATTAAAGTTTTCTCCCCATCCTGCAATGTAAAGTAACCCACCCCAGTCAAATGTCACCTAGCTGAAGTGTTAAATTGCACCTGCAGTTGAAAACACACACACACACACACACACACACACACACACACACACACACACA
>ML685770.1:14359709-14380384 GCA_007922175.1 Pelusios castaneus
CACACACACACACACACACACACACACACACACACACACACACACACCCTGTTCTCACCTGCAAAAAAAGTTGAGACTAAACAACAAAAATACTACTCTTTCCACATTAAGCTAAATATTCTGTGAGCACACTGAAGAAAGCAAAAAACCAACATGGCATTGCATCAATTCTGAGAAAAAGAGAAATACTTCTTAGCCCTGAAAGGAGCATTGGTAGAACCCAAATCAGAATGGGAAGCCACGTACAACAAAAACCAGAGTAATAAACCAGGGGATGAGGGAGAAGGGCCAGGAAAGTAGAAGGTGAAGAATAATTTGAACATTGAATGTTCCACCCGCATAAGGAACCTTTCAAGGCAGCTTTTCAATTCTCTTTGATAAGGGGGACTCAACCAAAAGAGGCCCCCTAAAGCCCTAAAAGTAGACCAGTGAGATCATGGGGAAGGCAAGGAAGGATGCAGGGAAAGAGCATCACAACCTCTATCAGGTATGTCCATTGCCTGCAGATCCATCCAAACCCTTGGCAACGAAGGCTGAATTGGAGGTTGCTGTATAATAAGCAACACACAGAGGCAAAGACTGTGAACAGCTTTGTTTGTATGTGCAATGCCTGGATTCTGTACATTCCATCCCGGTAATTCATTCCTGTTTTCCACACACTATTCATTTTTTTTTGAAGATGACTATTTTCATCCTATGCAGTTGCCTTTATACCATTATAGATGCTAAGAACAGCTGTGTCGGAAGCTACAAGTTTTCACTTTGTCCATCTCCCAGTGCAGAACCTGAAGCATTCACTATTTCTGATGGCAATTCAGTTTCCATCCTCTCAAAATCCTGATAATGTTCACTAATGTCAGGGATTAAACTAGCCTAAACTTGTTACATCTTAATAAGGCTGATGTTTTTCTGGAGAAGAGGAGGGTAAAGGTGTTGAGTTCCCTACTTTACATCCCACAATAAAAGCTTTAATTAAAAAAAAAAAGTTTCTAGCCATTATAGTTGCAGAGAAAAAACTTCAAAATTCTTAACCATGTGTAATCAGATGACCTCTGAAAGCATCAAGTGACACTGAAACATGACATGTCAATTACTCACTCAGTGGGTTTAAAAATCAACATTGTTAACTATTTCACTGTTGATCAAAGCAAGAAGAAAAGAAGAGGGACAACATTCAGCCAATAGCAAGCAAGGAAATAGAACTGGGAGGATCATGGTCATATTATGAAGATCTGTGCAATTTTCTGTGAGTGGCACGTAATTTTGGACTCTAGTGGGTGGATCTTGCTTTTGTAGGTGTCATTACTTTTCTGTCCTAGTTCAACCCTGGTTCAGTGCTTTCTCAGTTTCCAAACCTATTTCTCAATTTTTGTAAGAGAGGGTAGAAGATTCAGCTCACTCCTGGTGTACTTTATGGGTGGCCACAGCATAGGAGGCTCTAGCAAGCTACCAGTCCCACCGTGGTCTGCCTCTTCTTGTGACTGGTTCTCTGGTCAGATCATGGTTAGTTCTACCCCTTCCAGCATGGCAGATCATCCAGACAATCCAATGGATTTATAAGTCTTTGGGACTGACTTGAGGCACCATGGTTTTTATACCCTCTTATCTCAGGGTTCTCAAAAGTTCTTATCCCGTATGTCAGAAGCTTTATGTCACCATCCCTGGTGACTAGTTGTGGAATCCAGGCCTAACTAAGCAGGGCTTTAGCCCAGGAATCCTATAACCAGCGGGCAAGGACTATTGCCTCAAACTCCTCACTGCTGCCTGTGTGGGCTTCTTCCTACTTGAATTTAGATAAGTTTTGGGGAGAAGGAGGTTAATTTCTGCCTACCTTGGGATCAACCTTTCGCACCTATCAAATTCCTTCACCGAATACTTCCTGGAACTCACTCCCTGGAAATCCAGAACCTGCTCTTCACCACTGAACCTTGCTGTATTCTGCCATGGCTGCTCTCTCTCTCTCCCTTGGTGCTAGACCTCTTTATATTAGGAGAGGATCCCAAGGCCAAATGCCTCCCTAGATTTCATCCTTTACCCTCCTGGTCTCTCCACTTTCTATTTTCAGAGAGGCTGCAGAGTTTCTCCCTATCACTGCCTTTTAATCTGTACTTCCCTTTACAGTCACTACCCACCTCATGAGTCCCAGCTGGTAAAGATGCAACTAACTTGGCCCTCCCCCTAAGTGCTGCTAGGTAGCACACTTGGCTTTCCATTGCCTGCAACCCCACCACAGATTCGATTAAAACAGGACTACAGACAAAATGAATGTAATGAAAGGCATCTGAATTACAGACCTGAACATTTCATAAGTATCCAGCATCCAGGTAAACATGGCCAGCAGAGAACAAGGCAAACTTACAACATTGCAGTTCTTCAGCTCTGCCTGAAGAGATGCTTTAAGCCTATGAGTCTATTTCCCAGCATGGGTGGGTGGAGCTGTAAGTGAACTAGCGCACTGAAAAGAGCAATGTGCCTGCAGTCCCAGCCACCTGCACACACGCCCAGGGGATTAGGCAGGTATGTACTCAGGTGACTAACTCAAGCCACCATCCATATCACTGCAGCTATGCTATTTTTAGTACACTCCCTGTGCAGAGCTAGCATGTGTCTAGCTACCCACACTGGGAAGCATGCTCCCAGCTGATGTGTAGAGACGTACCCTAAGAGCAGGAAGCAGTAGATACACATCGAGGATAAAAATCTACATAATTCCATTGAAGTCAGTGGAGTTGTGCCAATTACCCCCTATCTGTCCTGTTTTTTCACGCTTGCTATCTGGTGACACTAAGCTATACCATTTAGCACCAACTAAGGATCTGGCATTTTATATTGATTTCATCCTTGGCTTCTCAAATGAGACTGCCAACAAGGTAGCTAATTAGTGCCAACAATGATCATGATTTTTTTGCATGTATGATGAGAACATGTTTCCGCTAGGGACTGCACTGAAATCATCCAGATAGTGCTGTTAATAAGTTTGGTTCATCTCCAGCTTCGATTAAAAAACCTCCAAAAAACTAGAGTGACCGTGCATTTTAATTAGGACCATCTATAGCTTAAAAAAGGGAACACAATTGCAGGGTTGCAGTTACATTTGTCTTCACAAAAATCCTCAAGCTACACCTGCAACCTTCATTTCATTACCTTTTGATAACATTACCATGAAAAAAATAAAATCAACCCTCAAGATTTAGAAACTAAGCAGAGAGTGTTACGGTTGCACTTCTCCAACAATGCACCCCAACTCCCTTAACTCTTCTCTCAAAGATTCTAACTGATCTTTCTCTCCTTTGTATGAAAGCTATAGGCAACGTGCATTGCAAAACATTGGTTTTCTGACTTGTTTTTTACATGCATATCTGATACAAAGCACAAGGATTTGTTGCTGCTGTAGCTTTTACTCTTTTCATGTCACTTCTCCAGTAGGATGATTTGGGCATATGTTTATAAACAGCTTTATGCTATATCTAGTGACATTTGGATGCAATAAAAAATGAACATGAAATCATAAGACCTATCATCTGGCTTAATTTAGCATCGTCTCTAAATTATTTGATCAAATGCTCATTGAAGTCACTGGGAGTCAGTCAAGTGATTTCAACAGCTTTAGAATCAGGATCTTACCTGCCTTCGCAATGCTCTTTTCTTTATCTGAGTGAAAACTTGTAAAAAATCTTGTACGTGGTTTTGGTATGATCATAAAATGACCTAATGTCTGTGAGGATCAGATTGACACAAATTGTTTCGTGAGCACAGATGAAGTTAAAATGGCTAAGAATAAATTGCATATTTTTTTTTCCCCAGGACATTGTTGAAGGCAGTAATACGATGCCTTGTGTGAGGACTGTAGACTTCTGTGGGGGAATTTCCTGAATTTTATTTTTTTAAAAAATATTCTGCAGGGTGGGTGACTAACGGAACCATAAAGGATTTGTGTGGGTGACTAGCTTCTATTTGTTCTGTCTGCCTCCTGAGTTGCCTCACTAATGCTCATCTCTTAAGAAAGGATTCACCTTCCTCTGTGTCATTGGAGTTTAATTTGCCAGGAGGGCAATCACACATGAATCAGCTGAATCCCATGCTACTCTTGAAAATTAAGATTCTCTCCTTTGTTGCAAACTCTTTAAAACAAAAATATCAGGCCTGTTTATGTCTAAGGGATTATATTTTAAAGTCCAGAGGAAGAATTTCAGCTAACTTGTTTAATAAAATATTGTGATAAAATTTACATTAGATTTCTTCTAGTTTAGTACAATATATCAGTTTATTTCTTTTTAAAGATACTGGAAAAGAACCCATATCAAAGGCCTCAATGAACTGCCGGTAATCTAAGCTGTGAGACACAATACAACTATCTTGCATATTCATAAACCCATAGGGTCTGCTTACATGTACATGTATGTTCAGGACAAGGACCAAAGAAGTTAATTCTCTCCTAAATATTGTTTAAAATATCAAAATTCACCAGCACCTGAAGATAATTCACAGTTAATCACTTTCATCAAGGCTATTGAGGATCTTTTATAATCTCATTCATTTGTATTAAATCCAGACCTTTGTGGAAACACTCCTGTTTTCTCCCTATTTAAATTAAAAAATTGAAGGCTCCCCCTTTTCTTTTCAATTAACCAATCTAATAATATACCTAAATTATCTCCATGGTTATACATTCTCTTGTATTTTGTTTCCCCACTTGCCCTCTGTTAAATAAAGTTCCAAACACTGGGTAAAAATATTATTGATACTTTCCAAAACAAAAATGGAGATGTACAGTTGGTACTTCTGACCAATAAGTAAAAACTTCTAAAAGAGGATTCAACTCAAGAAAAAACTAAAACTAAATTAAAATGAAGAACAAGATGGAAGCAAGCCGACAACCTTCACATGGTGCTCCTGTTAAGTATTGACGCTTTTCATGCTCTGTGCAAATTCAGTAACATATCACCATCATTAACAGACCACTGGACATTCCATTACTGATCTCCCATTGAAAATAACAACAACTATATCACACATGTATTAAATCTGATTATTCCATTGGAAGGTTATTTAAAGATGGTAAAAAAAAATGGATCTAATTCTACTAGAATGGATTGGGCCTGAGAAAATCTAAGTTCAATTCCAAGCTCTGCCACAAGTTTCTGGTGTGACCGTGTTTAAAATGGGGGTCATGCTCTTTCTCCCGCTCATTGTCTATCATATCCATTTAGATTGTAAGCTTTTGGGGCAGAGACTCTCTCTGCCATGTGCATGAACAGCAGTTGGCACAATGGGGCCATAATCTTGACAGGGGAATCTAGATCCTGTTGTAACACAAATACACAATAGTCACAGATCCACACATGGATTTACCTCTCCAGCGCAAAAGAGGGGGAAGCAGCTAGTGCAGCAGCATTTCTCTGGATGCTGTGGAAGGGTCTGGGAATTCTCACAGGAGAGGAATTGAGAAGGTCCAAAAGGCAGGGATGCACACTATCATTCCAGCGGCCCGGTACAGACTGCTAGAAAAGACAGCATAGTTTCAGACTGTACTGAATATCTGTGCTCCATGCCTTGGTGCTGAGTCATCTTTTGGGGGGCCCTGAGGATAGTTATGGAAGGCATATGAGTGCCACACAGTGGAGTGATGCTGTCACGGTATCACTGTCAGAGTTTCAACAGAAGAGACTGAGGGAGCCCCACATCAGAATATCACAGAGTCTGGTGGCAGGGCCAGCCTTAGCAGTAGTCAGCTGCCTAGGGCCGCCGATTTTAGGGGCTGCCTAATTTTGAAAAAAATATTAAAACCTCCGCAGCCGGGGCCAGGCTGTTGGGGGCTCGAGTAGCCCGGGATGGGGGGTGGGGAGGTTCAAGCAGGGGATAAAGGGGCCCAGCAAAGCAGCAGAATCAGGTGGAAGGCTTGTTCTGCCCTGTCCTGCTGCGGCCAGGCTGGGGAGTTTCAAATCTCACAGATCTTCAAATCAATTCAGACAGAGCATGCTCAGGGCGGGAGTGGCCACCTGGCCAAGGAGCAGCTCCCAGTCTGGCCAGTGGGGCGTCGCTGTCCCCAAAATAGGCTCAGGGCCTGGGCCCGGAGGCTGGATCTGGGGCTTGATCTGTCTGGGGACCCTGATCTGTTCCCTGGGTCCCCAGCTGGGATGTGGCCAAATCATGCTCTTACCGCTGATGACCTGCGGCCCAGCCCCTACCCATCAGGCCAGTGGCGGCTAGGCCTCTGATCCCGGTGGGAGCTCGATTGGGGCTGGCAGTGGGCGGGCTCTGAGTCCCCGGCCCCGGTGGGGGCCAGATCTGGCCACTGGTGGCCAGGCCCTGGATCCCAGCTGGGGCTGCATCAGGCCAGCAAAAGCCAGGCCCCAGATCCCGGAGGGAGGCCGCATCGGGCTGGCAGTGGCCAGGCCCCGGATCCCAGGCCTTGGCGGAAGCCTGATCGGGCCGGTGGGTCCCCGCCAGCACCAGCAACACCACCCCTGCAGCTCTGGGCCTCCGGCCAGGTAAGGGGGGCCAGAGGATCGGGGAATGGGCTGGGGGGTTTGGGGAGCTGGAAGTCCGGCAGGGAAAGGGCCGGCAGGTTTGGGGGGCTGGCAGTCGGGCAGGAAAGGGGCGAGGAGTGGGGAAAGGGCTGGTGGGTTTGGGGAGCCGGCAGTTGGGTGGGGAAGGGGCCACAAGACGGGCAATGAGCAGGGAAGGGGCTGGTGGGTTTTGGGAGCCAGCACTCCGGCAGGGAAGGGTCCGCGGGAGGGGCAAGGAGCGGGGAGCCAGCACTCCAGCAGGGAAGGGGCCGCGGGAGGGGAAAGGAGCATGGAGCCAGCACTCTGGCAGGGAAGGGGCCGTGAGAGGGGCAAGGAGCGGGGAAGACACTGGAGGGCTTGGGGAGCTGACAGTCCGGCGGGGAAGGGACCGGGGGGGGGATGACTACCAAGAATAAATTTGCCTAAGGCTGCCAACTGTCTAAGGCCGGCCCTCTCTGTTGGTTAGAGTAGTCATCTGAGGTGGCTGCAAATACCTATTCAAATTCTCCTCCCTCAAATGGAGGAAGGACTTGGCTCCCTCATCTCAAGTCAGTATCCTAAAAACTGGATTAAAAATGAAGGGAGGTCTTCCTCCCTCTTCCCCTGGTTGTTTCGTGTCAATTCACCTGAAGGCCTTGATCCAATTAGGGGCAGAGCTATGGCAAAGTCATGGCCCACCCGATTTAAAAGCAGGCACACGCAATCAGATTTTAAGCAATTCATCCCATGTTTTCATCAGCCCGTTTCACTTGTGAGACAAGGCTTGTGCCCACCCGTGTCAACCACAGGTCCTGCCAGAAGAAATCAGTTCTAGCCAGGGCCAGCGCAAGAGTTTTTCACGCCCTAGGTGAACTATGATTTTGCCGCCCCGCCCCACTGGTTATAAGAAATAACATATTTTTAAATAAAGTAAAAAATTCTCTTCCATCTAATTTGGTGCCCCTTAAATTCTGCAGTAGAATTAGAAGCTGAAGAGGTTTAACACCTGCAGGGTTCAGCAGGAATTTTGGACATTGCAGTGATCCCAAAACTGGGATTTTGAAGCCTAAAAAAAGACACCTACCCCTCCCCCCCAATTCCTTTTGTGCACTCATGCCCCAGTGCATATGAAAAGCAGGCCATATGTATTATACTAAGACTGTCACATGTCAAAGTTTAAAGAAAAATCTTTGGCTATGTCTCCACTAGGAAAAGTTAGGTCGACTTTGTTAAGTCGACTTAATAGGGTTGACTTTAAGTCGACCTAAAATTTACCTTAAGTCGACTGAAAGTGGTGTCCATGGATGTGTACTAAATCCACTTTGTTAAGTCGACCTAACTGCCCTTAGGTCGAATTAACAAAGTGGACTTAAACGTCCACACTGAGCTTAGGTCAACCTAAGGAGGGTTAGGTCAATTTATCCGGCGGTTCTTATTAAGTTGACTTAAGCTTCCATCAAGTTGACTTAAGGAATTTCTTAAGTCGACTTAATGAAAGCCTGGTGTGGCTGCAGCTTAATTTAAGTTGACTTAAGCCTCCTTAAATCGATTTAATTTGCCAGTGTAGACATAGCCTTACAGAAATATGATGGGGACTAGCCTCTGCACTGTCTACTCGAAAAAAAAATCCTCCCTTTGCAATTTCAGTAGAAAATCATGAAACATTTCAAAAGGCTTTATGATGAGAATACTAACTAATTTGTAAAAGGATGGCAATTTTCACTGGGACCTCAACTTCAACTTGCATACGGGCAACTTTGCATGAGCATACACCAGTGTGCACTCTATTCCCTGCCATTGCTACCCGCTTACTACTTACTTGCATCACAGCAGCATCAGGAAAGACAGATGAAGTGTGTGCTTGTGTTAGTATACAAAAGTTGTGCATGAACAGCAGCCATTTGAGTGTTGAAAAAACGAGTCCCTATAAGATTCTTAGAAAGGATATGCTGGAAGCAGAAATTGAGCAGACCGGAACCTATTCTTAAAACCCTTTCTGGAACACAGATAAACTCCTTCTGTAACTACTGACCACAGTTTTCAAATCTAAAAACCTTTTTCCAAGTACATTTGATTGATCAATTGGTTATAAAGGTGGATCTGCAGTATACAATAGAGACCACTTAATTACCACGCTGAGTGGAGAAGAATATATTGATTTGAATGGAAGATTTGCCAGAGTAGAAATACAAGATCTGATCCACCATCAATCTTTTCACATCAATTGCTATAGATCAGCATATACACAGTATGCTTTTTATTCTGCAAATCTACCTTTATAATCTCTGACCAATCAACTGGAGCTATAAAGGGTATATCAGACCTAAGAACTGTGATGTGTAGTTATTACTAAAACCATCGCATTTTTCAGAGAGGATTGTAAGGAGAGGTTGCAATTTCAGCAACGTGAATTCTAAGATTGTTTCTATTACAAAGTTGTATTAGGACAATGGAGTCCAGTGCCACTTTTAAAGACTAACAGATTTATTTATCACATGAGCTTTCGTGGGAGAAAATCCCACTTCGTTAGATGCTTTGTAGAAAATTGTGGGACCATGTGATAAATTGTAGAATCATGACTGTGTGAATATTTATAAATGCTATTTGTCATCTAATCCAACACCATGGACTTTCAAACCCCTTGTCTTTATCTGTATTTGTACTTTTTAAAAGAATTGTTTCCAACATTCATAGACTTTAAGGATGATTATCTAGGCTGACTGCCTTCATAATACAGGCCATTGAAATTCACCAAGTAACTCCTTCATCAAGCCCATATTGGCTAAGTGAGCTATAGTATATCTTTTAGAAGATATCAGTCTTGATTTAAAGTTTCAAGTGATGAAGAATACCACTGGAATACTTAGGGACATGGTGTAAAAGGTAATAAATACTTAGTATTAAACAAGATGCACTTTCTCTACTTTGAATTTGTTTAGTATCAGATTAAATTACTGTACACTATCAGACACAGGCATAACAAGATCCAAGAGTCCTGAATCAAGGGATTTTTCTGTGATGGTCCTCAGGGGTTCTGCGTACTGGCACCTTTTTTCAGAGCGATGCAGCCGCAGCTCCTACCGCTGCCAGCCCCAGGTCCCTGGCTGAGTACCAGGACCTTTTTGTTCTATTTATGTATTTATTTATTTTAACAAAAAAAAGCACTGTCTGAAACCATTACCAAATGAAGTTACTTTTATAGGATGATCAAGTCACATCTTAATCTCTTGAATAAACTAGAGTTTCTTTAGCCTCTCACAGCATGACAGGTTTTCTAAGCCTTGAATCACTGCACTAGACTTTTTCCTGAACCTTTCCAGTTTATCACTGTTCTTTTTAAATGTCTATCTTCCTGCTCTTGCGATCGTACAAAGTGAATGTAAAGTTTCAGGTACAGCAAGTTACCAATTATTCAAAATGGTTTTTGAAAATATACATTTTAGGTGTGATTTTTAACCATAAAACACAAAACATAAAAAAAAAAAATCAGCTTCTGAAGCTGAAAATTGATTATTTGTAACTTCCCCTCAATCATTCCCTTTCCTTTTTTTCTCCCCTTTCTCTACCCTTTAAAATAGTATTTTTAAAAAAGAGAGAGAAAAAGGTAGTAGGGATGAGTGCAGGGAGAAAGAAATGAGGAAAAAAATACATTGGAAGACTTTTTTCTGGCTTTCATTCTATTAAATTTGAAAACTTTGAGAAAATGACCAGTGAGTTCTCATTATAGCAGTATAACATCCCTTCCTCTCTTATTCTCCACTTATGCATGTACAATGTATACAGCATCAAGTCCTTTTTAGCTTTTATACCTTCCTGCAATGAAACTGTGCCAGTATTACTGTATCAGACCTGAGGGATCTGGAGATCCAATATACTGTGAATTAAAGATTTTTTAAAAAATAGTTTCAATGTGTATCTCGTGTTCAGAGTAATATCAATCCAATTAGGATTTCAAGAAGTTTAATTATTTTTTTTCCTTTCTTATAAACTTTCAATAATATCAGATCCTTCAGGATGTCAAAATAAGTACCACACATTTCATATTTCCATTAAAAATAAATGGAGTGAAACAAAGAAAACAGGCTAGACTAACATGAAGGGGAACTTAAATTTATAGGTACAATAGAGCAGTAAAAATGCATACCCCACAGAGTATATTCATTCTGACTGCAATTAAAACTTATTGTATGGGATAAAATAGTATAATTGTTCCCATTTGCCTAGATATAATTGTTTTTTATGCATTATTGGGTCTAAATTTAATTTAACCAATACATTTTCCAAGAGAGGTGGAGAGTTAAATGAGCCATTTCCATTAATGTTAATGGGAGCTGCATGACAATCCTCACATAGAACGTCATCCAAAACCTATTAGAATCCATGAGTCTTCGATTGGGCATGATCTAAAGTCTTAGCCCACTGAAAGTGTATCTACTATAATTAATAAACTAACAACCAAAACAATTCAGTGATACATTTTTCTATTCATCCTTAATTTGTACACAGTGCCCAAGTATTTAAATAATGATATAAGCAGTAGTCCCTTAACTACCAAGGGTAATTAGCACTGACTTTGACAGGGTCAACACCCCGGGCCTGTTTGTCCTGGAAGCCACCGGAAGAATGTTAATGGAAATATTTAGGCACACATTGCAATTCAGAGCAAGCAATCCATTGATTACTCATAAATTTGTAGAAAAATGTACATCTATAGATGGATATATTTTGCCAATGTACTTTAACCTAAACATGAATTCTGCTTCAAAACTGTGGCACATTGGTTTATGAGCAAAAGTATTTTACAGTAGACAAGATTAAGATGCGTTGAGCATTAAGGCAACATAATCAGAGTAACCAAAGCAATTCTTCTGAAAACAAAAACATTTACCTTTGCTGTATATTACCAGAAAGGAGAAATGTGTGTTTTCAAAATATAAACTTATCATAAAAGTACATATCTCCCTGTTTTCATGAAGTCCAAGTTATGAATGAATTTGAAACACAAAATACTTTGAACTGGTTTTTAATTCCCATTTAAAAGCCTTCTTTTCTAGATCCAAATATTTCAGAGTTCATATCTGTATTCATTAAAGACTTTTTGCTAGAGGTTTAAATATTTTCAGTTTTAAGACATTCCTTAGAATAATTAAGGCAAAGAAAAGATAGACAATAATACAATCAGTCTTTGTTGGGTACAAACTTATTACATCACAACATTGGACCTCTCAACATAGTTTCCTAATAAAAAGTTCATGGTATCTCAGCAAGACCTCACATTTTCAGTCAACTGCACTAGTTTTCCATTCTCTGAATCAGAAGTATATGCCTTGCAGTCAGCAGTTTGGAGCCCTATGGGCGGAATGGTAGGTTCAAACTTGGCTCAACCCTTGTGCAACATTTAGCTTTCCAGTCTTCAGTTCAGTTGTGTGCAATCTACCTTAGAAGAGTCTCAACAGTTCCAGATCTCAGAAGACACCAAATCACACTGGGGTGGAGTCTGGAGTAGATCAATCTTTTTAGCAGGGGGTTGGACTACATGACCTCATGAGGTCCCTTCCATCCCTATTGTTCTATGATTCTAATCACTACTGTAAGAGACTGTGCACATTTTTAACAGAAGCAACAAACAACAATAGTTCTTTCTCTGACAGGTTTCAAGCTCAACAATGAAGGTGGTGATCTGACGGTGGAGAGGGAGAATGGGGGTGCAGTACATGCTGCCCAGTGACAAGGTAAAGGCCAGCATTGTACCATCAACAAAAGGCAAGTGCCTTTACGGGAAGTCCCTTATTGTACTATTTCCAGTTGTATTGGCAATTATTATTTGTAGTAATTTGAATCTCTGAAGTGGTGGAACTTCACAATCAGCAGTAAAACTGTAGAACTAAAAGAAAAGCAAATGAAAAGTTCTGTAAGGCCAAGTACCCTACAGTAGACAATCAGAAGTAAATACTTTTAACATGGGACCTGATCCAAAGCCTATTGAAGTCAATACTCCAAAGCTTATTTTCATTGACTTAAATGAGAAGAGCATATAATTAAAAGTAAATAGATGTTGCTAACAATTTATCAGTTTCACATCAAAGCTTTCTTCTGTTTGTTTTAAAGCTGTGGTTCTCATAAAAAGCATCATTATTCCTATTTGGTTTGCACGCCAAGCCCTGCTTGTCTTGTCTAAAACATATACTTAAATATAACCGAGGGAGGGAAGAAAACTTGCAATGAAAATAACGACTCTAAATAGGCCCAGTTTGTGGCGCTTCTAGCAATCAAGGAGTTGTTGAGCTGTCATTCAAACTCCCATCAAGATGATTTATCAGTCTGAAGCTTTAAGAAATCTGGAATTTAGCAACAGTTCATAGATAATTTTTTCCAAAAGGCCAAAAAGCCTTTCAGCTTTCTCTTTGCTGACTCAATTTACTTCTCACAAAGTCTGTTTTAATTGAGTTTATAAAAGTCAGTCTGGACAGGTAGATTCCTGTCATTGGCTTCTTATTAAGATCAGAGGAAGGATAGTCAAGTATTTTGGTGCTAGCTTCAGCCACTGGAGATTTAGGCTAAGTTTCCTGCTCCAGCACTAAGCTCCTGTGATACCTTGGGAAGTCATTTACTCAGTGTCTCAGTTCCCTATCCAAAAAAATGGAGATAACAGAACATCCCAACCTCAGAGGGATGCTGTGAGAATAATGACTCTAGAGACTATGAAGTGTTCAGTACTACAGAACTGGGAGTAATAAAAAATGAGACACAAATGTAAAAAATGACTCGAACAGATAAGTAAAGCTAAGTATTTCTTTAGAGTTTACAGAATCCACACTGTAATTAACAGGTTTCATACTTTCCCTTCCTCCCGTCCCAATTTATGTTGCTTTTCCTCCTCAAAACCACACAATTAAATCCCAAACTTACAGTGGCGCTAACCTCAGAAGAGGGGCATTGTTGGGCCCTGGGCCCATGCCCCAAATGCATTGCAGAGTGCACGAAGCTGCGGGCTGTGGCGCAGCAGCCTGCCTGTCAGCCCTGCTCACTGACACATGCCTGGGAGCTGGGGTCGGTGGGGCCTTTTAAAATCTCCCATTGCGCAGCATGCCCAGGCACATGGCCCAGGGTGAGAACAGCGTCAGGAAATTTAAAATGTCATGGCCCTGAGCCTTGCCAAGGGGGGAGCAACTGGCAGCTTGCAGCTGGCCCCTTTGTGCTCCAGCAAAGGTGAGTGTGCCTGGCACGGGGTGAGGTGTCGGGTGGGGGAGAGGAAGTGTGTGTGGGAGGGAGAAATCAGGAACCGAGCAAGGTCTGGGGAATTGGGAGCTGGGCGAGGTGCAGGCAAAGGAGGAAGGGGCATCAATGTATTCCAAGAGAACTCACTGAGGCATGCCAGGTGTAGCTGATAGAGGAAGAAAAGCCGGCAGGGACTATGTTAAAGCTGGCAGCACACCTTGCAGAGTATTGTATGGGGTACCCCAGGATTCACAGGGGTCTCTGTTTAACCAGCTGCACTCCAGCCATTCAAAAGAAAAGACTCCTGGCTTTTGTCTGTTTGGGTCCTGTTGGTCCCATGTTTCGTTTGATGCACGTCTCAGACGGTCAGGTGGAGTGACAGGGATCAGGAGCTGGGCGAGGTGTGGGTTGGGGCAGAAGGAAAAGGAAGAAGTGTGGAGTCCTGCCACCTGGCTACACTGCTACCCACGCTCCCCTGCCACCCTACCCCATTCCTTCCTCTCCCCTGACATGCTCCACTGCTACTCTAACCCAAGTCTCCCATCTCTTGCCATCCCTGCCCTGCAAACTGTTACTTGACCAGCTGATCCTACAAGTGCAATAGTATTAATCTGCAATAGGGTGATTCAGTCTGAGCAGCAGGCTGCCCCACATTTCACAAAATACATTCAATGATCAACACTGTTTTGGAGATACTATTGTGTCGTTAAATGTGAAAAATGATCGTGCAAGGTCATGTAAAATAGTAGCTTCCTAAATGGTGCATGCAATTTTAATGGTGCAAGTCACATCATTTAATCAAGCAGATACCCAATATGCAACATCAGCTCAAGAAGCTATGATGTGATTAAGACATTATTGCACCAACACAATTTAGCTCACAAGTAATTTACTTGTACAAATTTTCAGGCACAAAATGGAAGGCTGGGTAGCCGCCATTTTCAAAAACTGGACTAATATTCAAATTTAAACACACCATCTGCTGGTGACTTTGCCATCTAAAAATCTCTTACTACTGACCAAGGGTCGTAGAGATGAACACATTCATCCACTATATACCTGATCCGATAGCTTTCAGATATGTAACTGGACAGACAAATTTGTTCCCCCTCTAATATTTTCAGAACAATTTCTGGAGGACTGAGATATGAGATATAATTCATTAACCTGTAGTGAAAGAAATAATTATCCCATTAGGCTTATCTCAGTAATAAATTCATGACATTTGAATTACCTTGCCGATGGGGTGTCTTATATCAGTTTTATTTTTGCTGGTAAATAACAATTCACTTAATTACAGAAATAAATCTGGTGTGGCAGGAATGCATGGTTGAAAGTGATGAAAACATTTAATAAAATATATCCCAGCAATGGACTATACAAAGAGTGATGCAATATTTTGGCCATAACTGTTTTATTTTTTGATCTGCTGATGGGGCATCCCCAATGACCCTAGAAATCATTCTGCAGGATAGCAAAAAGATAAGTACAATCATCATTACAATATAACAAGCAGCCTGGGTTTCTAATCCCCGTTCAATGCTTATTATTGCTCGTGGGCTCTCTGCACAATCAGCGTTCTTTGGGGCTATAAAATTCCTTATGGCTTCTAGAACAGGGCACACATTTTTTTTAACACCACTGTGATTTGGACGGCAGGCCTTGGTAATTATTTTTTATTTTTAAAGGAAGCTTTAAGAAACAGTGTTTATTTTTGTTCCCCTTAGTCTGACAGCTACTTGATGTGATTTATCATACAGCTATAAAATTGAAAAAATGAAAACAGCTCAAAAGTGCATTTACAAAAATACACCTAATAATGAGTTAGGGTATTGTTCAATCTGGAATCCAGCTACATTTCTTTTCTAGAAGCCATATATCTTTATACAAAAAGGCATTTCTTGTGGAAGTTGTTTTTTAAGAACATGCCTTGTTTACCACAGTGTTTTAGTGCCTTTTGTGAAATTCACTGGTAGTTCTTCACTTAACTGGAGGCTCAGCCTCACCAAAAACCACTAGCAAGAGTGGTATTTCTACTGAGTGTGGCTTTGAATCGAAACCAATGGAAACACTCCACTAACGTCAAAGGGCTTCAACTCTGACAGTGTGTTTGCAGAAAGGATACAGACTGGACAGACTTCTTTAACCTTCAGGTGAGGGTGAGTCAACCCTAAAAACCATTCGGGTTAGGCGGTGTCTGCCTTGTTTTACATCTATCACAATCTTTACACACTGCGGAAATTTCAATCCAAAAATTCATGCCAGCTTTACCTTCCCACTTTCAAATGTTATTAGCCTCTATTGGGGCATGTTGGCAGAAGATGAGAAACACCACCACCCCACTCCTCAGAGACCTTTTCTAGATCACAAAGAGGAAGAAGCCATACCAGAAAGATAGTTAAACAAGTACAGACATTGCAGTTTTCAGTCTCCTACTGTTTTGGGGTCAGACACCAAAATACACAAGAATGTAGATAAAAATTTTCACACCAAACCTGTGTCTCTGCATACATTAATTATGCTCAAACTAGGAAGGGGTCAATTTTCCTTCACTGTATTTATCGTGCTGCGCAGGGTTTTGTGCCGCACAAAAGAGGTAATGGGGCAGACAGACACCTCAATGTTAGTCAATGAGGAAGCGAAACTACTACACTTCCAAGCTTTTTGGCAGTCTTTTGGATTCCAAATACGTACAAAGACTCAGCTGAAACATGAAATGCAAACCATGGCCTCTTCTTTCTTTAAACAGTCTCAAACTACGATGAGTGTAGGGGGTCTATTGCAACAGTGGATGGGAGAGGCTCTTTGACCTGCAATGTGCTGGAGCTCAGACTAAATGATCACAGTGGTCCTTCTGAAGTCAGTTAGACCCCAAATTAATTATGCAGGTCTTCTAGCATCAGGTTTTTTTTTGTGGGGTTTTTAATTACTGTTTTGAGGCAGCAGTTATAATCAGCATTGTATTTATTATAGCTTCAGTGTTCCCCTAAGAATATTTTGGTGCAGAAGTAGGAGGAGTGAGTGTCTGTGAGACTCCCAATAACATTTACCTCATGGGTTACCACAATTGTCCATAAACTGAGTTTATTTGAAGATAACACTGTCAGATTGACAACTGTGGCTTCCCAGAATCTCCTCCTAGTCAGCGTATGTTTCAAAAAAATCATATACATTTTCTGGCAAGCCCACACTCGACAGATGCTGGGGAAAGACTGTTGCATTCTCATTGCATGTTTGAATGCATATATTGTTTGGATTTTGTTGGGATCACACATGACATAATAAACCTTTCAGGAAGAGAGAAAAGTTGATCAGGGATCTGGGCACAGGACTGGTGCAGTCTTATCTCAGGTTTTCAAGAGCAGCAGCATCTAGTATGCTGGGTATGGATCTAGAGAGAGACTAAGAAATGGGGAAGATGTTACATCTGTTCTAGAGAAGCACATAAAAAGTGCACCATTTGCACTCTTTGTTCAAAGTAGTAAGCCCTTTATTGCCACTTTCCATTTAAAATGGACATTCTTGTAAACAGTAAACTATAAACAAAGCATAGCTTGAAACAGCCTTTTATACTGTGGCTATTGCTATATCTTTTCATTGTCTGAACATGGGGTCAAGGTAGACCTCTGACACCTGCATATTATGTATCCTTTTTTTAAAAATGTGCTTGATCCTGGCGTCAGTTAGACCCCAACACAGTTACCGCACTGTGTGTTACTGAATTTAGGGAAGTGTCAAGTTGTTCATGATTTCTACTTTATTGGTTACAAGAACGTCAATTTTAACAATTCCAAGTGTTTTTTCTTCCTCCACCCACCCCCAATTTTGACATATAGACCCCAATATGGAAATAGTTGAATGATTTTTTATCTGAGGGTTAAAAAATCCCATTTCTGAACTGGGTACCAATGAAGATTAAACAAATAAAACTTGTGAGCGAGAGTAGCAAAGGTGTTGAAGAATCCTGAGCTGGGTTGCAGTCTTGAAATAATAGCTTAATGTAATTCTGGTCTTCTTGGTTGCCTAGAAACTAACTTGGAAAAAAAGTAAAAGTACAACTATAATGGGTGCAGAGGGCTTATTGATGCCACTTTCTGATGCATTTGTTACAAAATCACTCTAAAACCCTTATTTGACAGTCCAAACAGGAAGGTTATAGGCCAAACAGGATGAAATATTACACAATGCTAACAGTTAACACTAGGAGAGCTGCTAGTCCCACTACTAGGATAAGGAAAACAAATGAACACATACAAATCCACAGCCCAAATCTGCTGACGAAAGGCCCAATTCACACTGGGATTGTTCTTTTTAAAAAAAAAAAAAAAAATTCAAAACAACATAGAAACAACTGCATTCAATCGAAATACGCAGCACACAGCCAGCGTCCTAATCAAAAATCTCATGAGTGCTGATGGGCAGCAAAGCAAGCTCAGAAAGTGAACGAATCAAGGGTCCTCTACAGAGAGAAAGTGTCCTGCTGTCAACTCCTTTTCCATTTAAGGCTCTGATTTTGGAGAGCAAGCAAGACTGTGCTTTATTTTAAGCATACGCTTAACACCCATCAAAGTCAATAGTACTTGAGCACCCTTCCTGAAATCACAATGCTTGGCTCATTGAAATCAATGACAAGAGTCCCATGGGCCAGTACTGTATTGGGGCTTCAACCTGCACTTACCCAAGTCAATGTAAAGCGCCCACTGACTTGAAATGATGGGAGATCAGGCATCACCAGAGCCCTCAATCAAGGCAGTCCTAACTTGGGTGTCACAACTGGCTGACCTCAAACCTTTCAAATGCCAACGGATGTCACTCATTTCTGACCCAAAACTTCCAGTGTTCCACATAAATTTGCTGCCCCTTTACTTTTATCACTGAAAAACTATTCACACAAAAAATAATTAAATCATTACTCTGTGGTTGTAGAAGGCATGCTTTAGAGGTTAAGTCCCAAAGCATTTGATGTATTTTGCGTGCCTTTTATTTTAAAGCTGTGTCACACGCTACATTCCACATTTGGGACTTGGCAAATTTGGGGGTGTAACAACAGTAATATGATACAAGGAGAGTGGTGATCTCTAAAATATTATAGAGCAAACTCAGCTATAGACAAAATAATTGGATTTTTACTCTCCCTACCATAGCTTTTAACAATTTGTCCGCAAAAGAATTTTTATTACGCATTTACTTTCAGGAGATGGGTCACTGGGCAAACTCTCAAGGTTCCTGTACCAAAGGAATGGCAGAAGACTATCAATCAATCATGGAATGAAACATACTATTAGTCCTTGGATTCTTCAGGGATAGATTACATTATAGATGAGCACAGCTAGTGAATATTTTGATATTGATATTTCAGTTATTTTGACATGTAATTTGTCTATGAAGACTCCTTATAGGTCCTGAAGTAAATATGCATATAAAGTCACAAAGAAAAAAAAAAAACGCATTGAGGAGGTAATGTGCATTGTTGCAAAAGTTGTCTCAACTTCCATAGATAGGTTTAAAAAAAAGAAAAAAAGAAAGAAAGTAGATAAACTCTGTGGCCCTGATACTGCACTCATTGACATCTTTAATCATCAACTCCACTAGAATCAGGATTGGCCCCCATTGAGCAATACATAAAAGTTTCTGCCCTCAGATACATACATGCAACTCCCATTGAGCTCAGTAGGAGTTGGAGACATGTCTGAGGGTTACATATGGCCATATACAAGTATAAGATGCAGTCAGAACAACAAAAGGTAGGAAGCTAAACTGCTGACCCTAGCTTTGTCCTTTTGACTCCACTCCAACTGCCCTAAAAGAACAGATGGGGATTTCTTAGGCATAGGGGAAATTTTCTGCTTGAACATATTGTGCAGCAGGCTCTTCATCTACTCCTAGTAGAAGGAAAGGAAGAGGCATGACTGGTGCTCCTTATGTTCTACTGATCCTCATTTACAGAACAGCTATGGGGTTCACTTTTGGATAATGTAATTCAGGGACACCCTGACTTACAACAGAGGCAGACTGTCCCCCTGACCCTCCTCCCTGGGTCCCTCACTGTGTACAGCTGAGCCAGATGCAAGCATCCAATCCGGGCTTTATAGGATCCAATCGTGCTTCATCATCTTCAGCACGGCAGATCTTCAGAGAGAATACACATTCACAACTCTCACTGGAGCCCACCCAAGTTGTACACAGAGGTACAACTTAGCCCATGGTGTTTTTTGTTACTGTTTCAGACATCTTTAATTTATACTGTCCATTTCTTCATTCCCTCTATTTTCATGAGGAACCTGCCTATAGAATTCTGCATCTGTATTTCTTTATTCTCTTTTCTGGAGTTTCTCCACTGTAGAGTGACCAGATGTCCCAATTTTATAGGGCAGTACCAACTGCCAGGACTTTATCTTATTATGGGCACCTATTAGCCCCCTACACATTGTTCCAATTTTTTCACACTTGCAGTCTGGTCACCTTAGTCCACTGAAAAGAAGATGACTGAAGCTGAGAATCAGCACACCTGTTAACTGACACTGACTTATTTTTAAGTGAGTGCCTTTAATTCAAAGTTATCTCTGTGCAAAAATTTGATTTTATTAAAAATCTTTAACATCTCTGCACCAATATGGCCATATATTATTTATCCAGTATTTACCCAGTCAGTATGACTTTGTTATTACCACGTTTCAAATCAAAATGCATTAAAAGCTACTAAAGTTTTGTGGGATTTTTTTGTTTGGTTGGTTTTGGGGCCAAATGATTGTCAACTACATATAGAAAGTGTTTAAAATCTTAACAGGCTACAATGGATTTTTCATAGCTGTCTTGATACGTAAATATGTAATTAGGGTCTTTTATATATGGTTAAGCCACTTCCTTTTAAGAAACAACGAGAGTCCTGTGGCACCTTATAGACTAACAGATTTTCTTCGGCATAAGCTTTCGTGGGCTATAACCCACTTCGTCAGATGCAGTGGGTTA
>ML685770.1:14380784-14469145 GCA_007922175.1 Pelusios castaneus
GTTTTAAGAGGTGCTTCAGAATTGTTACAACATATAAATAAGCAATAAATGCTAAGAAACTTTTTGCAAAGTTGATTCCTGGTATGATCAGCGACACCAGTTCATGTCAATTAAAACTTTCAAATATTTAATAGCAAAAATTATTCCAATGTGCTTAATTACCAAGGGTAAAACTTCTTGAACGATAACCTAAAATCGAACAAACATTAAAGACTTTCAAATATGCATGCCTGTGAATCTGTTGTCTCTTTTGAGTGAGAGCTGTAATGCTGGACACCAAACTTTTAAAATATTGACTTGGTTTGTAAACTCCACACAGTTTTTTTCTCTCCCAAACATACACAGCTTTAAATTCATTTTTAGGAGGCATGTGATGCATCCTCTTTAAAGCATGTTTGTAGTCAGAAATCATGCATGAAAAATGGCACCTTTATAGGAAACACCTCTGCCTTGCATATTTGAAACTTATTTATTTTACTGCCAAAATGAGGTTTGATTACAGTGGAGCCAGAAAGCTAGAGAAAGTCAGAGTTTCTATGCTGCCTTTTTCTTTAATTCTGAAAAGTAATAAGAAGCAGAAAGAATTCAACCTCACTTTCATATCTGAGATCAAGTTGAAGGGCTTGAAGTTACCAGACAACTTTTTTTTCTCTAAACTGAGCAAAATGGAATCAGGAGTCCTTGAGACTTTATACTTGACAAATATGAAAGCTCAGTGTTATTTTTAAAGGTTCACTTTCCTGACTGCAGAAGCACTTGAAGCTATGGGAAAAGTGTGTGTGTTTGTAGGGAGGAAACTTAGACTGTATGCTTTATGCCACAATGTATGCCATTAAAAAAAACCAATAAAATCTTAGCTGGTATAAATTGGCATCATGCTATTACTATCAATGGAGCAACAGTGATTTACAGCAGAATTTGTCTGTTAGTTTTTAAGCGATAATAGTAGGCATTATAAAGGTATTTGTAAGCCCTTTCTTCCAGAAAGAGAAAGATGTTCTTTTAGATCTGAAAACAGCCAAATAAATATTTTATTTATATAAGCTGTTAAAATAGTTATTACAGGGTTAACACTTTGCATATTAATCTTTAACCACAAATGTTTACAGACAAGATGAAAAATTCTCAAACCTACTGTTTTTAGTGGGAATGCTGACAGGTCCTTTATTATAGGAAAGTGAACAGAATTTTTTATAATTCAAATATCAAACTGTGACCATATGATAAATGAATGGGGAAATACTCATGTCATGCCACTTTTTCATGCTTTTTAATGTAAATTACCATATTGTAAAAAGCAGAATATTTCCATTTTCCTCTCTTTTCTTATTGTTTAACTGATTTTTAGACTTCATTGAAGAAACTAAAGATGATGAAAACTAATAAGCATGGAACATGAAAGAGTGCCTATACACATAAGAGCTTTTTGCCTTTTACTGTCTTGACAAAAACTAAAGGGAACATTATCCCCATTAACAAACAAACAGAAACCAAAGTGTAAGAAGGACATCGATAAAGTCATAATGACATCCATAAATTAAACTGACATAAAAAACAGTTGAGGGCAGGGTGGGGAGGAAATCACTAATGAAATTTATTGAGAACAAATCAATAGTTATGATTCACAACTTATTCTTTTTTATTATATGTAAATGCATATGAAGCATATATGCTGTTAGTGCAAGTAAGAACATCATTTACTCTAAAGCTAATGTAAATTTACTCACTTTTTTTTTTCAGATTAAGACTGATGCAGCAGAGTAGGATTTGTCTTAAGCGAATGTATTGTTTACTAATTTTAGAACTGGAAAGAGAGAGAGAGAGCTTTTTTTGTGACCGTACACAGGGGTATGGAGTACTGGCACCTTTTTTGCTGACCCTGCTGGGTTGGGCAGGGTCAGCAGGGGAAAGGATCATGCCGCTCCTATCCCTTGTCAGCCCCCGCTGCCCAGTTTGGGGGCTGGATCAGGGGAAAGGGGTGCGCTGCTGGAAGAAGAGGAGTGGGAGGGGCATTTTTCAAATTTACTATCAAGATACAAGTACTGGCACTTTTTTTTTTAAACAGAAAAAGCACTGTATACATGATCAAAAAAAATCAAAACCTGGTATCTATCATCATAGCGTTAGGGTAACAAATCCTCTTGCAGAGATCCAGACAAATTCTAACAAAACATGTACAGCTCCAGCCATCAGTTAAGCTGCACAAATGTGACTAATGTACAGTTGATCCTCAAAGATTTGAACACTTCAGAAACAGAGGTTGCTCAGACCTCTGAAATGTTCGTAATTCTGAACAAAACATGCTGGTCCAGTACCCTGCAGTCAGTGTCTTTCAACAGAGGCTGGGAGAGATCTCTGCAAAAGCAGCACTTAGTAACACTGCTTAGTTTGCAAGCAGCTCCCTGCCACATTCCTATTTCTTGCCTTTGGGCTGAACTGGGAGGCCTGCCCTTCACCCTTGGCACTGCAAGTTCCAGCTCTCCGGTGCTTCTCCCCAGGGCACACCCTGCTCTGCGCACTGGCTGCTGAGCTCCAGAGGCAGCATGTGGCAAGGGGTTGGTGCCAGCCCCCTGCCAGAGCCCCTCCTTCCCCTGCCCCTTCCAGAGGCGCTGACAGTACCCAGGAGTGCAGCCACAAGGCAAAGCTTGGGCCTTACCGGTGCACAGGATGTAGCCTTTAAAACCCTTCCTGAGCACAGCCTCTGACTCCCACACCAGCTCCCAGCCAGATTTTGGTTGTAGCAGCAGCAGCTCCCTGTGGCAACTTCTTTCCAGGCTGACACTTGTGAAAACAGCTTCCCCCTCCCCATGGGGCAAGGTGACATGGTAAAACAGCACTCTTGGCTCATAGGAAGCAGCACACACCCAAGGCTGCCTCTGCTGTGCATGCCTAAGATGAAATACAGACACAGTATAGTACCAGTATTTGGGAGTTGGTTTTTTTCCTTCCTCCACTGCTTCCTGATCGCTTACTTCTGGTTTCACCTGGTGTTGGGTTGACCAGTCAGCTCATAACTCTGGTGTTCATATCTTGGGGTTCTACTGTAACATGAGACCATAATGCCCTAAAACACAGCCGACTATCATCTGAGCTAAACAGGAACTTTCGTTAGCTGATGCTACCATAGTCACAGACAACTTTCATTATTAAGGTTAAAATGTTTGAGAACAAAGTAAGTATACATTAGTACCCTTACCATTGGGGTATCTTCCTGTGGCTGATTTTGGGGGATTAGCTGTCACACAGCTGCTGGTGTTCCCACTTCATGACTGAGTCCCTGGCCGTATCACTATTTAGTTCTCCTTGTTCCAGGATATCAAAGTCCCATTGAACAAGCTGTCCATAAGCCATGTCAGACAGTCTTCCATTCTAAGTCCAATGCCACTTATGCAGTGGCTCGTAGGATCCCCTTGGCAGGAGCTAGGAATATTGAACAGCTCCCCTCTGCCTCAGGAACACAATCTACTCAACTTGAGACCCTGTCGCTATTTTCCAGAGCTACTTCCTACCTCACACCTCACTTCTGTATTTAACAGCCCAAGCTTCCTCCATACCCAGTAGCTACTCGACTCTTCTCAACTTGCTGGCAGACTTGGTAAACAAGGATAGGATCACAAAGTTTACTCTTCCTCTAAAAGTCCTGCTTGTCCCTAGCCAGCTTCACTCCTCTCCAGGTACAGACTACAGAACTACTTCCTGAAACCACTTTCTGGATTTTTCCAGCTCAACTTGCCCCTGTTCAGCTGGGTTTCATCGTCAATTAGATTTTAACAAGCCCTGGCTCACCTCCAGGTGCAGCCTATACAGTTAATTGGTCCTGTGTAAACTGTTCAGGCTTTATGTGAGGTGGACACACTGTCACAGTAGAATAGAGTCCCTAGGGCTACGTTAGAGCAGTGAGGGTAGGCTTTAATTCAAACCTTCCTGCATGCTGTACTCTACTTCAGTGTGGTTTGAAACCCATAGCCACCATTCCTCCCAAATCAGGTACTCTGAGTCCTCCTCTTAGAGAATATCCAAATGAATAAAAGCAAATGGCGGCAGCAGGAGCGGGGGCAGGCTCAGCTCTCCCAGCTGCTCTGCCCCTGTGGGCCAGCTGTTCCACCCTTGCCTTCGGCGAGAAGCTGACGGCAGCGGAGTGGGGGAGTGAGCAGGCTGCAAGGGAGTGAACAAGCCTGTACTACACTTTGGTCCAATGGCCCACAGGGGATATTAGTTGGTATCTCCTTTGTGGAGCCATGAGCACAGGTGTGTACCAGGCACAGTTCAGTCCCCTACCCAAGACCTGCCCTTTCTGTGGCTTATATCTATCTTGAGTGTGCCACGGTGCGGCCCCTTTTTCAGATTCTCCAGAACATTCTTCTCAGGTTCTGGATGCACTTTTCCCTCACACCTCCTCATTTATGCACATGCATATGCTATGCATCCATACCGACAGGAAGTTGTGAAACCTCCTCCTGGCACTGGCAAACGTGGCCATTTACAAAACCAGGGGGATGATACCAGATGAAGAAATGCTCTGCAACTGTGGGGCCCATTTCTGTTCCTACTGTGGTTCAGAAATCTGGGAAGAGTTCCTCTGGGCTAGGTGTACTGACTTCCAGGACTCATTCAAAGGGCAGTGGTGCTGTCCTATTTCTCTGCTCGGTGTCCCCTTCTGGATCCCTGATTCTGAAACTATGACCCTTATTCCTGTCCCTGTTTCATCTTTTGGTGTGCCCCACATTCACTTGAATCCTTAATTCAGTGGCTCCTCCCCTTAGGCTAGGAGAAGGACCTTTAGCTGCTCAAGCTCATCGACCTGGGAACTCAATGGGTGTCCTCTTTATTGAAAGAGGAACAGAACTCAAGCTCCTACCGAGCAGTAGATAAGTCATATTGTGGAGTTATTTTGGATCTATAGCCAGAATGTATAAACTGTTGTTACTCTCTACATTATATCTGGAGAATGGTGGCTTGAATCCCTGAAGCAACATGAGTCAGTTTTAGCAGCACAGATATAATATCCGACCTATAACATCCCATCTGTATAAGGTGGATGGATAAGAGATTCTAAGGCTCATTGGTAATTCAGATGAAGAAACCTTGTCGAATTTTCCCCCATGAAACAGCTGAACTATTTTTCATCAAAAATGATAACATGGTTCATTTTAAATTTAAATATACCTAGAGTCTACTGAATCTGTTAAGGCGATTGACTGGCACACTTGCTTGTTTTTTAGAGCAAAATACATTCAGAATAGAAAGCTGATTTACATCATATCTATATCACAAAATGCTCCATGAATTATACTACTGTTATTTTGGAAAAAAATAATAATTCATTTATATAATTAATAATAATTAATTAATAATTACAATAATAATTACTAATCAGTGCTTGTTTTCATGATAAAAAATGTTACCATCATTGTGAAATTAAAGCATCAGCCTTAAATATTTTTGGCATTTTAATCTAGTTTATTTTCTATGATCATCAAACTAATAGTATAAATGAAATATTCTCTTACTCTTTGCATCCAATATTTATCTAGTGAATTGTTATTGGCCCCCAGGAACCATTTTTAGAACTGGCCTCAAACTCTGAGTATTGGAAATGTTTAAATTACTTTCTTTCCCTACTCCTTTCGTGTCTCTCAGCTTCTATGTGCAGTTTGGAGCCCAGGGAGGATAAAATACAAAAAGATTGTTCCTTGTGTTATTTCTGGTTGGCAGCAACAGCATTTCTTGACAGAGTCAGTTCTGATACCATTAATAAAAGCCTATTGACCAGGTCAGAAGTTTGATAGAACTAAGCTTTTTTTTTTTGACATTACAAAAAGACAAATCCATACTAGGGCTCTTCAAAGTATTTTCTTCATGTTTAAAGATCTTGTGCGATTTTTAAGTTTTCATTAGTAAAAATATAAGGTACCCAAACCCATAAGCCTAAAGGAATTACAAGGTTTAAAAGTAGAAAGGCCTGCATCCCAGCCTGTAGACTTAGGGATTTTTCAGGATGATACTGTGGCACTCATTGGTAGGAATATCACATCACACCTTACCGGGGAGCCTGACACGCTCCATTTACAGATAAAGGTAGCAGGAGAAATAGGTTTGCTGAGTTCTCACAATCATTCGATACAGTGTTTTTCTTCCTTATATGATAGATTTCTGCCAGTTTGATCTCAGATCATGTGTAGCAACACACTTGGCATATGACAGGCATTAGCAATAAGTGATTTCTTTCCACTTTATATTTTTCCTTTGGATGGAGCCTTTCCCTTAAATCTCAAGTGATTTTATAGCTATTCATCCTGTAGTGTACAGAACCTGCACATTTGTAGTACATTTCCATATAACTAGAAATAAGATGTAGCCATTTACCAAAATACAATATACAAACCGCTAAAAACTCTCTCCTTCCACTGTGCCATAAGACTCGAGTTGATTACAGGTCAGAAATAAAAACCACCAACAAAAAACAAACTCATTATATCCACATCAGTATATCCTGACTTCCGTGAGAATGTGGGGGTAGGCCCCAAAACCTTAAGTGGATCTACTCAGAGTGCACACAATTCACCCCCCGCGGTGGGGGGGGGGGGGGGGGGGGAGGAGGAGTGGGAATTGACCTTACTTGGCTAGTACTTTCGTTATTTTTGTTTTCTATATCCAAGTATATTTTGTTAGCGTTAAAAAAATAAATAAATAATCTAAGTTTAAAGCTATAAAACACGTTCCAAAGGGGTAGCCATGTTAGTCTATTGCAGAAAAACAACAGAGTCCTGTGGCACTTTTAAAGACTAACAGATTTATTTATCGCATGAGCTTTTGGGGAGAAAATCTGTTTGTTTGTTTTTTTGGCTATAAAACATATTTACCTGGTCTACTCAGTAGGAAAATTAGCTGGACGGATTATGATAATTTTCCATTAAGTTAGAGTAAAAACATGGACCATTTGTTGCAGCATTGGACTGGGAACCAGTAGAGTTTGGGTTCTAGTCCTGCCTCTGCCACTGATTTGCTTGGTGGCCATCTGCCAGCCACTTTGCTTCTCTGAGTCATTTCTCCTACCTGTAAAGCACGATAAAGTATTATGTGTCTTAAGTGTACTCTGAGTACTGATTTATTCATGTGTACGAAATAACATACAAAGCTCTCTATAAAGAATATGTGTTATCATATTAGATCAAACTAAACTTTTTGTTTACTAGATTTCTTCATGGAATCAAAGTTTTTGTTTCGATAAATTAATTCAAGTCCATTCCTGTAGCATAAAAATGCATTTTCTAAATATGTATATTTTGACCTCAACATGTAAAATAAGAAAAGCATCTAAGTTTGTGTAGAATAAAACCATCAGATTTCCTTACTTATTGAAGCATATATTCTTCCTCACAAAATGGTCAAGTGCAGAGACAATGTTAGTTTTGAACGTTACACTAAATATTTACACAAATCTGTATTTTAAAAATAGTTTTGTATCTTCGAAACTGTACGGAATATCTGACTTCTTAAAAACAACAATTTAATAAACTCATGCAAATCATATAGGCACTGATAGCAATCAATGAATTAACACAATTACTACTCTCATTTGAAATCACTTTATGAAACACATACCAGCCAGTCAGAATGTGTTTTCTAGTAAAAGCACAAGCATGCCCCCTTCTGAAGAAACTGAATAAAGGCAGAAATCTCTCTGCTTCATTTGAAGATGCACTTTCCTTTTCACTGATTACTAAGCCAGAAGCCATCTCAAAACTGTATTTAGTTTTAGCCAATATTTCTCTGTACGTATAGAGTTAAAATCAATGTATTTGTTATTATCATGCACACATTTATATTTCCACTACAGGAATTCTCTGTAACAAAGTTCTGGAAGCATATAGTTATAGAAGACTTTTTGCCTTTTGCTATTTGAGAATGTTAAATGAATAACATGGAAATGAACACCTAACAGACACCTATATGTTAAATTTCCTATAGATGTGAAATATATTGGTAAATCTTTACAACAAACTAAAAGAATCCTCTGTTCTCTTGGCTAAATCTGAGAACCTTATTCAATTTTTATACAGGACCTCCTTGGATTGACTTAATTGAAAGCCCATGGTAAAATGCCTAAGAAAGGATTTCAGGATCTGAGCCTATAAATGGTCCTGGCAGGTGGGGCAAGAAAAGCTGAATCACATTTCCAATCCAGATACTAGAAGTTAACACAGAAAAAAATATTATTTAATATTAAAATAAAAGTGTGGGGTTATTATAGTAAAGATAGAAAATATATAAGGCAATGGGAAAAAAGAGCTATGATGTAGAAGATGATTCCACAAAATATGGAACTATTTGCTCCCCATCTTGGTTAGGCAGAAGAATTAGTGGCAGCTATGTTGGAAGGGAAAGAAGCCATATAACCCCTTTACTTTCTTTGTGGGACTAAATGCCTTTTTCTTCTCTCTATACCAAATAAGGGGAAGATAAAATGTGGTCAAAGATTATTAACAGAGTGGGCATATTTAATTGTTCTGTATGCTAATATTTACATAGAAAGACTTATTAAACGCTTGTTTAACAATATTCTGTACAGATTGTACTTGCTGAGGGAGGGATGTGCTGAGCTTTGAATCAGTACAGACTTTCATTTACTATTCAATGCACTAGGCTACCTGAAAAGAGTTTTTGTTGTTTGTTTTGGCAGAGCGGTTTGTTTAAGGGAAAGTAATTGTTGTTAAGAATGGAGAAAATTCAGAGGATTAGAAATCATTAAAATGTGAGAATAAGTGTTGCAAGATACTAGATTTCAGACCCATCACCTCGCAGACTTTTTACAGGGAACACTGTGTCTGGCTCCAAATTCTAATGACAGAAACCTAAAATAGAATTGATTTCGCAATACAATTAAAATGGCATTATGGTCTTTCAAACCTGGACACTCCAAAAGTGTACAGCAAGTGGCACGCAAGCCTATTCGGAGCAGCACACGGCATCCTCTGGGGCAGCACAGCAATTGCCCCTCCTGCCACCGAAAGCCACGTCAGGCGGCTTCTTTCATGTGGTGACTGGGACATGGGAAGGTCCTCGCCGTGCCCAGGTCCCTGGCATGCTGCAGAAAGAAGCCACCAACAGCAGCTCCTCTCTGTGGCGTGTTGCTGTCAAAGGAGCTACCCTGGGCAGCTTGTTTCCATGGCAAGCCTGGGGAACCACAAGAGGAGCCGCTCCAGGAGGCTTCTTTCCCTGGCAGGCCTGGGGAACCCCAAGAGGAGCTGCTCCAGGAAGCTTCTTTCTGTGAGTGGCTTCTTTCAGCAGCATGCCTGGGAATAGCTTTCCCCCAACCACACACACACACACACTTCAGCTGTGGCGGCCACTGAATTTTCCAGTAGTCACCACTTTTTATGGGCCAAGGAGGGTGGTGGCACCGGCTGAGGGTTGGGGGATGAGGGGCCCGCACAAGGTTTTTTCTTCAGCTGGATATGATACAACTTGAAGACACAGCTGACACAGACCTGGACAATGAGAAATGTCCATATTTCCGCAGTCACTTTTCTGAGCATAACTACACTTTAAAAAGAATGATCATTCTTGAAATCCTTTAAGGCTACGTACATACATGCTTTGAATTCTTTTATCGCTGTAGGGCCCTGCTTTAAAAGGTTCATTATTATAAAAAAATAGACTCCTTCTCCTCCCCCAGCTCCCCAACTACTGTCATCTAAAGGACCAAGCAGACAGTCGAAGAACTTGTTCCATGCAGCAGTACCTCTCAGGGAGGTCTAAACTAAGCATGAGCCCAAGGTTAGAATGGAGTCAGGACCTATGAGGGCTAATCCTGGTTCTGTCATTGAATTGCTATGTAGTCAGAGCAACACTTCATCACTATGATTCAGTTTCTCAGTGGGCAAAAAATGAGGAGAAAGATTATTTCTTCACCTAACTCTTGAAGTGAAACAGCTATTTGAAGGAATGAAGAGCTGTAGAAGCTTTATGAATTGGAGGAGGCAAAGGAAGGTGTAATTCTTATTAGCTACTTTGTCTTGTGTTAAATATATCCACAGACATAAGTACTCACAGAAGCAAGGAAAGTAATTCTTGGTAGAATCTATGGACCACATTCATTTCTGACATGATTATTTAGATTGGTGTCGTCCTGCCCATTAAGAAGTTAGAGAGATAAAAATGGCTCTGTATATTTAAAGCCATGAAAAAGATCCTACAAGTCTACAAGTCTTAGGGACAAATCCTGAGAGGAATTGAGTATCACCTCGCAGTAGTTCAATGCCACTGAGGGTTTGGCCCACAACATGGAGAAAGTATTAAATGAAAAATCTCTCAATATTTTCCCCTCTCCAGAAACTGAATAAAGTTTTTTTTCAGCTAATTATTATACTGCAATGACATGAAACTTTTCTTCCCCATTATACAAACACATAAATTTGCAAACTAATAGCTTTGCTTTTGTGTCTACATTTGGGATAAATGCCTAGTGCTAATATAGGGTTACCATTTAATGAATTATTGAGTAAATGTCCAGATGGTTTTCAGTAAAGAACAAGGTCTGTAGAACAGTCATTTTATTTACTGTGACTGTAGTACAATGCTGATCTTTTTTTTTAATGGCTTATTATATCATGATATCCATACACCTCACAAATATTAATAAACATTCTTCCAACAGCCCTTAGAGGTAGGGAATTTTTCATTTGCAGACTAAGTGACCTGCCCAGGGTCAGAGAGAAAGTCTAGGATAGTACTAGGAAAAGAACATAAATCTTTTTTGCCCTCGTTCAGTGTGGTAAGCACATGGCTATCCTTCGTCCTTTCCAACCACTGCTGCAGTTTCCTAGCACAGAATTTATTTCTGAAATTGTGATGCAATGGAAACTCCACTAACAGTATATCAAACAAGTAGGCTTCTCACTATCTAAAGGGAGGGGAAAATGAGTGTTTGTTCATGGCCAATCCTTCTCCTTTCCCTCAATCTGAAAAGAAGCAAATTGAATACTGACCCAGAAAATTAAGGTGGATAGGCAATAGGCAGACCTTATGTCCCAGCTTTCTGTGAAGGGAACAGAGAACAAACTCAAGACCTCTTGTCCTATTCTCCCTCAGATAAAGCAAAGGTCTGGAGAAAGAGAGTCCCTTGACCTGATCCTTCTTCCTCTTATGAGAGAATGATTTCTCAGGCCTTACCTTCTGACTGCTGGAGATGTGGTCTCTTTCCCCAGTGACCTAGGGTAACTAAAGATCCAGTGAAATGAAATCATATCTGATGTGAAAATGGACAAAAAGCAAGCAATAGTCTTTACTAACATAGTGCTTGTCTACAGGGAAAATTAACATTTAGCAAGCCAAGATGTGAAGCCAGCTTGCAGCACAGTCAGTAACCAATCACGTAGGCTATATAGTGCAGTACTCTGAAGTAGCAGTATGCTAAGCTGCATTCCAGGACCTTTTACTGTGTCCACATGCCGAGTTACTGTGCAGCAAGCTGATGTACTTTTGATTCACACCTTGGTTTGCTGCACCCCAGCTTGTCATTAGACAACTCTTTGGAGACACAATTTTAATGGAAGAACAAAGATGTTGAAGGGAATGAGCAGTACTGCAGTGAAAAGAAATTGAGCGCCAAATTTTCTGCCTACAATATCTTCGGCACCCCCGATGGCCGCTTCAGCTCTCTGCATCTGTGCGCATAGGTCTGCATTTTGCTGTGCGGATAGTGACTACAGGAATTTCTGTGTGTGCAGTCACCTGATTTGTGTCAGCAAATGTGGGGTTTGGTCACTGTTTAATTTGCAATGAAAGAGGTGCCGAGGCTGAAGCAATATTTTTACATTCATAACTGATGCAGCAAGCCCAGAGGTAGTGGGGATCAGCCCTGGTATAAATTAAGCACTAGTTTTTATTCAATGAAATGGCATCCCTGCCAGTATTGCAATGGTAATTAAGGGAAGAGTTGAAAAATTTTAGACCCCCTTAGTTCTGAAAGATTAACAATGGCACTGCCTCAACTATAAGAGAGCAGAGCCAAAAACAGACACAATTGAACTCTGAAAACACTCCTGCACGTGATCAGTTCTGAGATCACTGTTATGGAAACATGCAGCAATGACCTTCTGCTTCTTTTCTAATGATTTCTAGATAATAATTCTTTTAAATTGGTATTTTCTAAAACCTCCTGCTTAAATTAAGGGATATTGCTTCTGCACCCAGAAAACACTCCAATGGAGGCCAACAGTGGAAATGGACTGTATTTTGCAGAGGGCTTCTTAAACTACATTTCCTCCCTGAATTTTAACCCTAATCCTGTTTTGCCGGTTCCCTAAGGCAGTTCTATTCATGGACTCATGGAGCTGTGATAAAGAAGTTCCTAGAACCTCTGATGATGAAGTCCGGAGCTGCTGCTGACTCCGAAAGGTTCAATTAGTAGGAGTGCTTTGTGTGAGAGAGTATAGTATGATTTGCATTCTCCCTCTATTATCTATTACTATTATCACATTTACTGGAGTGGTTTTAGGGATGTCAGGCCCCCTGGCAGCCTCATCGAGGCCCCCACCGCCAGGACCCCGGTCCCTACTGATGGACTCATTGGGGCCAGGGCCCCTGCCAGCCCCACAGCCCCCCTGATGGGGCCCCATGACCCCCTGCCAGCCTTGCTGGGGCCCCCATTGGTCCCCTCAGGAAACCTTCCATCTGGGGCTCCTGCCGCACCCTCCCTCCCCCCGCCAGCTCCCTGGCCCCACAACACACTGCACGGGGGTGGGGCCCTAGACAATGCCCCTCCTGCCCACCTGCTAAAACCACCTATGAACATTTATAACATAGTCCAGTTACAATGAACCAAAATCTAGCACTACTAGTCTGTTTGATCTCTAAGTTGTAAATCAGTCTAGGACCGTGTTTCTTCAGCCACCGTGATAGCAGGGGCTTAGGAAACAAGTAAAAATAATATTGCTTTAGGATCACAAAGCCTTCCAATAGCTTCTGCGCCAGATAAAGCATAGTATAATAAAGTATTCATCCATTCTTCACCATTTATACTTTTTAGCATGCAACTCAGCTGTTCATGTCTGCTTGTCTGCTGGAAAACTGCTCCAGAGACAGAGGTACAAAACCTGTTTCTCACTAATGCACAGAAACAGTCTATTTGTGGGCTATAATTTTAGATCTTGACCTTCAGTGAGATCTTTTCTAGCCTTAAATTGAGTAGGATTAACACAGCAGTGCATTTATGAGATTATCTGCTCTGTCATTCTATTGGGCTTTTTATTTATTTTTTTTTCCCCGTAGTCTTTCAGCAGAGCAACACACACACTGTGTATGTTTAAGAACCAGTATGTAGCAGTCAAGAGACCAGTTATCAGTGTCTTTAACCCTGCTGTTTGACTGGATCACTCTGTTTTCCAATGAGCATTACAGTTTGTTTGGATTGGGATCTTACGTAAACATTAATTATGGATCCTATCTTCCGTCACCTCCACCGTTATTACATCTAGATCTCCGTCTATTGCTGCTGCTCATTGGCAATGCACTGAACAGCATATTTAGAAAACCTAAAAGATCACATAAGCTGGGGCTTAACACATTTGCTTTGGACACTAAGCAATAGAACATCCCAGAGCATATAAGATTCAACTTTGGCCAACCAAATGGAACAATGGAAATTCTATCAAAAACTTCTGGGATGAGGAAGAAGAATCTGAATCTACTCACCTTCCAGATAAAGAGGTGAACTGTCCAGCTTCTGCTAGCCACATAAAATGCTGCTTCTTGGTCAATGAAATCTACAACAAAGGGAGGAGGAAAATGAAGGAGACATCATGGAAGGGGAAAACCTTAGTGTTGGTGTGAGCAACCAAACATTCTGCAAATCTCTTGGAGCTTGCCTATTGCCAGGTTTTTAGACATTTCATCTATATATATAGCTATTCTAAAGCTTATCCACAATATCCTGTTTATATGAGAAATGCAGAAATTTAAATTTGGTTCAAGATTCAGACAAACCTCTTACTGATGTCCATAGGAGATTCATGTATGTATGGCTGGTAGTACCCATATATGATATCTTATGTATTAGGTCTCACATTCTAAAGCAGTTGAATGATGAAATTCAACTAGTGTTCTAATTACAAAATTCCTGAACAATTTTTTATTGCCTCTGGGTTTAGAGTCAGTGGATTTTCCCAGCAAAGTCAACAAACCAGTCTTTGCTTGTACAGTGTCTAAATTTATTACAAATCTAAATTTGTTTATATCAGCTCTTCATTTAAGACTCCACTGAGGACTAATCAACCCATTCTCCAAACACAATTATTAGGAGAATCACAATATTCTGTTCTGTATGAGGATTATATGATTTCATTGATAGCCCACTGCTGTTGATATATTCCAGGGAAACGTTCTCTCCAGTGAAGTCTCCAAATCACCAAAGTTTTATTACATCAACAGAAGTTAGCCATACATGCTTCTATCTTGATTTCTCTTTTTTCTACATTGTAAAAATAAAGCCCAGTCAGACTCATGACTATGGTGCAACTAAAACAATCTGTGAATCGTTACCAGACAACGGATACATTTTATCAGGAGACATTTTTCAGTATTTCCATCAATTCTGCTTAAGCAATTAAAAGCAATATATAATGAACTTTTTTCAGTCCAATGAGAGTAAGAAACTGATGACAACTTTAGTATAAGCAAGAAAATCTAAACCATACAAGAAGGACTGAGCTAGAATCAAGACTTAGGGTCTCTAGATATCCTTTGATCATCTTTAATGACTGGTTATTTAAATAAAGGGCAACAGAGATTGTTGGTGAACCACTTATTCTGAGAGAAATTCTGATTATTAAGACTCCAATACTGCAGAGATTTGTATGTCGGTTTGATTTTAAACAATTGTGCAAATTGTTGCAGTTTGGGGGGGTTAAGTGTTATTCATTCCTAATGTCTACAAGTCATATTTGAAAGTTTTTTGCCTTTATGTCACATGCAAACTAACCCATAGAACTTACATTTTAAAAACATGCAAGAAGCTACTGCAAACTGTGTTGAGCACTTTGGGGACATTTTGCAAACAGAAAAAAATTGCTAAATTCAATTAGAAGTTGTCTTGTTCTGGATTATTCACTCCATTCTCATTTTTGTCTGGAGAGGTTCTTAAAGTTATATCCTGGCTAAATCAGTCAGTGGCTCTTTGAAAGTCTGCTAAGAAAATGTAGTCCCAGACCAAGGAGTTGATTCTACAAAGACTTGAGCCTATGAGTAAGTTTATGCATTAAGACCTGCTAAGGTCACTAGGGTTACTCAAGCACTTAAGTCTTTGCAATATAGAAACCCAAGTTTTGTATGCAACACCTTTCTCACATGGTAATGGCCGTGTCTGCAAGCAGAGACTATTATGCCAACCAATACTGTCTCGTTGCTTCCTTGTACTCCTCTTTCAATCTACCTTCAATCATCTGATGTCTCTTATTCTATATTTAGATTGTAACCTCCTTGGGGCTTGTCCTGTTTGTAGAGGACCTAACGCAATGTGGTCCTGCTACATGATTGGGGCCTGTAGGAACTATAATACAAATAAACAAATAAATAAATAAATATTTCAGGTATCATTATAGAGCAGGTTGGTTTAAAAAGAAAAAAAAAAACCTGAAGCCAGAACAGGTTATTCGAGCCAAGCTATCTATGACATATATTTGATTACAGCAGTAGTATAAGAATAGTATTATTAGTGACAGTAAATGCTAGAGCTAGTTGAAAAATGGAAAGAAATCCTCCAAAACCTCTTTTCTCTCAAATTCAAGGGTTTTCTCCTCCATTTTTTATCCAAATATCAAGAGCTTGGCAATTTTCTAACTGGCTCTGAGAAATAATACAGCAGTTTGTTTTCCGTTCTGTGTTACTTCTCTTGCCAGTCTTTTGCTATGTGCCATTTTAAAGTGAAAGTCAAAGTTGGTTCCAAGAACATTAGTTTTACTGCTTTTTCCATTGGTGTGTGGATTACATGTTTGTGAGTTAAGGAAAACATCTTTAAAAAACACCTTTTAGTTAAATCACAGCATGTTTCCATATCACAAATTCTGTACTATGAAATGCCAGACAAATTTCACTTTTATTTCAAAATACTATTGTCATATATTCTTCCTGCCCTTTAATTCCATTCTCAGTAAGACTTAAAATTTCCTCATTTTCACTCTTAAAACCTTCCCCTTGAAATAAATTTATATTTTTATTTCAGACTTTCACTAACTATTTAAAGACCATCTGATGCCTCCTGAAAAAAACTTCTGTTTAGAGACAGTTTTGCCTACATATCATTCCCACCACACACACACACCCTCCCTCACCCCCTCACCCCCACTTCCCCTGGCATTATTGGCATGAAAGTCAGATCTTTATTGCTTCTCAGTTCATCTTCTCCTGCCACTTAGTCTTCTTAAAGTCATAACTCCCAATTTGTGACATCACATTTAGTGAAGATTAATATGATGTCATAAAGTTAAGACTTCAAAGGACAAGCAACAGGAGTAGCATAGCTCAATCAGCATTAGTATTAAATATATGAAGGGGAAGAAACTGCCTTATACATAGTCAAATTTTGGCTCCATATAAAATCCATATAAACGTAAGTTCAACAAATATAGAAAATCAAGTAGTTAAACGTTGCAGAATCTACTATATACTGTTGAAACGCAATGCCCAAATTCGGGGTAGTTGATAAGTGTTTGTAAATATAGAGCTGCAGGCATTGCGTGAGTGGCAATAATTAGTGGAGAGACAGGACAAAGAGGGCTATCTGGGTATTCTGAATAACCAAAACTAAAAGAAATGAAACACAATGGGCTTAAGAACACCACCAACTCCTATTTAAATCAAGGTCACACTGTGGTTACATTGCAATTATATTGTAATTACTGTAGATATTTGCTCTTCAAAAATGAAATTAACAAGGATTTTTATAAGCAGAAGGTTAACTGCATGATTGAGTTACTTACTCCCCCATCTGAATTCTTCTAATACATATATTTTTAGAATCCGGAAATACAAACTAATGAGAAATATTTCCATCAATGGTAATTGAAATTTGCAGAAGGCAAAGTAAGAAAAATATTGCTTGAGAATTTATTAGAGTTTGATGAAAGGAAATGTACTTGTATATTTTGACATGGGATGTTGACAATTTGTCTTTTAATGGCTCTAAAACTTTACCTTTTTAATCTCAAAATCTGTTGTCATTAAATAATTAATGTCCGACCCATTATTTCCAACAACTGAAAATTTAAATCAATAAAACCAGAAAAAAATGCTTAAAATCCATAATTTGTACAACTATGAAAGATGCTTAAAAGGAAAACATCTATATTATCCATCAAATTGATGCAAAAATAAATATAGAACTCTGCCAAGCCTGATTATATATGTGAACGAATAGTAGATACCTGCTAGCCATGCCTCTAAGGATTTATGCAAAAATATTTCATCTGAGCTCACCCAGAATTCTGAGATGCATTATTCCCGTAACATGCATATGGGAGTGCACCTATTTTTTCAATAAGTCACACCTCTCCCTATTGGAAAAGCAAAATTTGGCCCACAGGACATATCAGAAGATTGATGTTGTCAAAGTTATCCTTGACGCAGCAGTGGCTTTTTGGTTTACTAGTTTGTTGACGTGCAGTTTGGTCAGATGCTTATATCATTGTATTAGTCATGAGGTTGATGGGTAGTTGACTATATGTAAAACATAATTAAGAATCGTACAGGTTTTAAAAAAAATATTTGATAAGGTCTGTTAGAAGCAATAGGAAATACAAGTTAATCAGAAAGGAACTGTAAAATCAGTATTGTTTGTCTCCCTGAATGAATAAAGTTGTACAATTAACCCACTTTTATAAGTGTTACTGACATTTCGGACATCCTTTTTCTAATGAGGAATTTTGTCATTCAACCTAGTTTTGTACTGAGGACATTACAAAGTTATAGAAAGTATAAACTGGAAGAGAACAGACAGTAGAATGTTCAGACATCTCTATACATTAAGTCTTTCCTTGTTACCATGACATTAAGGCTTCCAGACCTATCTGCTCAACACATACTGTATCTTGATTTTCATTTTCTTCACAGAATCACATGATCAACAGATTCATTAACTACTGAATATCATGAACTGATTTCATATCAACCATAGTTACTGAATTATTTTCAATGGCAACACAATATTACAGCATTGTAGCACATCTATACCACTACTGTGCTTGATTCTTAATTGTTTAGGAACAGAAGACCAAAATGTAATCTTAAGGCAGGTCTTCCCTGATGGTGGCAAATTCATTGCCATCAGATAGATCTTCCGAATCGACTGATCAGGTCTGTGAAGACTGGCTCAGCTGATCAGGAAGCCCATCTTGCAAGACTACCCCCACAGAAGGAATAGCACTGAGTCAGAGGGAGGGCATTTCCCTCCAACTCAGTGCACTGAAGACACCGCGGTAAGTAGACAGTAGGCAATCAGAGGGAGATATGCAAGGTATTTAAAATACCCCCCTTCAATTGCTGCTGAAATTGCACTGTGGTATAGACCAGGGCTCAGAATCATTAGCACTAGAAAAGGATCTCCAGTGAGTGTAATAGTCCCCTCCCCACTTTTATTTAAGTTGTAATAGCAGAACATGAAAAATATGCATCAGAAATAAAAATTCAGTATAAAACTTCACCTTTGTATAGATTTATTTTTTCCTTTTTGAGGGGGCCAAAAAACATATTGCACTGAGAATATAGCTTCCTATTCATTACTGTTTGAGTTAGTGTCAAATTGATGCCAAAGGGCTCTTTTTCCTGGAATTTTTTTCTATCAGATAAGTTTGTGTAAGTTATATGGAGGTGCAGCCTTTTATACAGTATAGTGGTATGTGTCCTAAAGAAGTGCAATTGACCAACTTTCTCCTTGAAACCAAACATCTTCCTGTAGGCCTAACCTGCAGGCTTTGTCAGACACATAATGAGAGCTTCAGTGATTCCTGGCTGCTGGCACTGTTTCTTCAGACTCCTAGCAACTAGCAAAATTTAGTGCAACCCTCAGGCTTTTCTAACTTAGACTGGAGAATTGGAAGATGCAGAGCAAGTCTAGAGTGAAGGGAGTACAAATAGTGGCTAAGAGTCACTGCACAAATACATATTTCTCCTGAATTGTGTGGTGAATTTCTTAACATCAGCTTCCTTCTCATCTTTCAGTTGAGTTGTCCAAGACGGATTCCAGATTTTTCCCCACTGAAACAAAGTCTTCTTGATAATATATATTTCTGGGGCAAATAAAATCAGAAGATGATTCATGTTTTCTTTTTATTTTTAATGTTAGTCTTATTATATTAACCATAGTATTCCAATCTTTTCAAGCTCAACATTTTTTGCCTTACCCTAATATCTGTCTGATGAGCAAAGCAATGAAAAATACCCTCAATAAGGACTATTACAACAATTTACCAAGACCAATAGTTATACCATGTATTATTACATAATGAGGCCTAACTAACCTTTCCTTCAAACTCCCATTCTAACAAAGCTTAAATTCCAAATGGGGCACACTCTACATATACTATACATTATTTATAATGTTTTATACAGCATATACATTTTTTCAAAGGGCCCAGCACCTATTTACTGTATAAAATAGAACATTTGTATCACTTGAAGGAGTAGAGTTAGAAATTCACCAAAACAGAGTCCTGTGGCACTTTAAAAGACTAACAGATTTATTTATCGCATGAGCTTTCTTGGGAAAAAATCCCATTTCATCAGTGTAAGTGGCAAGGAATATGGCCGCCCTCTGAGACGGACAGAGAGGGTAGACCAATCTCCTGCAAGGGGACGGGACCAAAAGCCCAATCTCCACCTGACACGAAGCATGGGGGTGAAACAGGAGGGCGGAATATAAAGGGGAAACCCTCTCCTTCACTCAGGCCCCAGCAGGCACAGAGGGAAGACCTCTCTGCCTGCTCCCAGGGCTGGAAGCCTTGCCAGCCTCACAAGAAGGCCTGGCCTGGACTCCCAAGGACTGTCCCGAGTGGCTGGTGTCCCGCTGGAGGAAACACCAGGCCCCTGGGACCAGAGCGAGCAACCCTCCACTGGGGAGCCAGATACCCACTGCCCCGACCTGGAGCCCTGGGAGCTGGAGGCTTCGACCGGCCACTGCAACCTGGAGGAACTGCCCTCGGCTGAGGACTTGGAGGAACAACCTGGAGCCCCAGAGCCCAGTGGACCCGAGCCACTGGCAGAGCCATGTGACCTAGAGGAGCTGCGTGAGACACTATCAGCCCTGCCACCCCTAGACGAAGCTGATGGGTTCGGGAACTTCCTGATGCCAGAATACCCCGGTGTCCCATAAGAGCTCCGAACCAGGTACCCCAGGGGAAATGGAGTGGGGAATGCAACCTAGTCTGGCGGCCACTCGGCAGACCCTGGAATAGTTGACCTCGGGCAGTGTGTTTCGGTGGGAGCCCCAATGCGCCCCTCCCCATCCCGCCCCACCAGAGATACTCCATTGCTACCCGGAGTGCTTGAACCATACTGCCCTAACCATTAAGATTTGCGAGTGCTGTGCCTTCCCTACGTGACCCCGTGACTCAATCCTGGCTGTAGTATTGACTCTCTGCTACCAGCTCTGCCCTGCCTGAGGGCCGGCAGGCTTGTTGTTTGTATAGAGACTCACCTTCACCAGGGCTAGAGACTGCTACCTGCCCCGCTCTGCCTGAGGGGCGGCAGGCCTGTTGTTTGTATAGAGACTCGCACTTCCCAGGGCTAGAGCGTGCTACCCGCCCCGTGAGTGTCGTCTATAGGAGACGCCGCCTTCAGAGAGGCGTCTCGGTTAGAGTCAGTCTTCAGAGGATCTGACGAAGTGGGATTTTCTCCCACGAAAGCTCATGCAATAAATAAATCTGTCAGTCTTCTAAAGTGCCACAGGACTCTGTTTGTTTTTCTGCAATAGACTAATACAGCTACTCCTTTAGAAATTCACCACTTTCCTTGCATAGCAGAGAGAGCCACAGGAAAATATTTCAAGAAATACTTAAAGCAGAAATGAATCATTCTGTAGGCTGAATTCTCACGTTTTTTCCAATCAGAAGCCAGCAAAAAGCACAAATGTCAATAACTGTGTTGTAATTACAATCTTACATTTCCCAGCCACTATTCTGGAGGAGTGGTTTCGTTTAACTGTAAAAACACAGCCTTGTTGTCCTAAAGATGGTAAAATAGGCAAAACTAAGCCATGGATGCATCTATGAACAATCATTTTTATTTAAATTAGCTCTTAAAGGTGCCACATTGACATCTGTTTAAATGTGAAGTCCTCCATATAGAGAGCAAATACAGTGGTGGAGGAAATTTTTTCATGTTATCATAATAATTTGCCCAAAACCTGACTCGATAAAACTGAAACTAGCCTTCCTTTATGACCCCAATTCTTTTCCATATCCATCCTCTAGAAGCATCAAAAAGAGGGCGTTTCCACTTCAAATTTTGCATGGATGTTTTTAATATTTTTGCGCCCCACTCCCTTAGATGTTTCAGATACAATGCTATTCTGAGATAGGATGGAGAATCTACCGTGACCCGTGGAAAATTGTTTCCATGGTTAATTATTCTCACTATTAAAAATGTATACTATTTCCAATCTGAATTAGTCTAGGTTTGACTGCTAGTCATTGGCTAACATTGTACTGTGCTCTGCTAGATAGAAGTGCCCATTATTAAATATCTTTCCCTACATAGGTACTTATAGACTATAATCAAGCCACCTCTTAACTTTCTCCTTGTTGAACTAAATATATTTAGCTCTTTAAGTCTATCACTAAAAGACACGTTTTCTAATTCTTTAATCACTCTTCTGATTATTTTCTGAACCCACTCAATTGATCAATATCCTTCCTGAATTGCAAGTATCAGAACTAGCCAGTATTTCAACAGAACTCATACCAGTGCCAAATATAGAGGTAAAATCACCTCTCTAATCCTACTCAAGATTCCCCTTTTTAGGCATCACATGATTTCATTAGCTTTTTTTGGCCATACCATCAAAGTGGGAGCCCATGTTCAGCTGACTATCTGCCATAATCCCCAAAGCTTTTTTCACTAGGACCAGTGAACAATATGACATTCTTTAGTCTTAGGACCCTCACCATGGGATCCTCAGGACCCTCACACCTCTTTTCATGAAAGAGGATGCTTTGAATTAGGATCTTTGTATTGCTAGGATTTGACTAAACAAATAGAATAAATCCAGATTCAAGCAGTTTTAAATACTTTCCATATACCGAAAAGAGTTTATTTAAAACATTAGATATACTGCATAGTTAAGCCAGATTTTTTTCCCAACCTTCTCCAGCTTTCATCTCTATTTTTGACTGTTCATTGTCCCCCAGGAGAAAGGAAATAAAAATTGATGTGTACATAGAACAAACCTGGCAGCATTTTTCATGCACCATACATGGCAAAGTAGTGCACAGCTGAGAGAGTCTAAAACTTGCTCATTAAATCAAAAGGCTCACTATTCATGCCAACAATGCAGATTCAGCAGCAGAGACCCTGAGAGAATCTATTTCAAATTCAAATGGCCAGAAGTATAGCTTGAATAGTCATATTCCCTGCAGAGTATCCTACCAAACTGAAAAGGAAGAACATTATTCTTCCTTTTAGATGTTTAGGCGGCAGATATGTTGAGTCACCAGCTAGAAGTGTTCTATGCAGGGCCAGGGATGAGGTTTGCTGGGGCATAAGTTTGCAAGAAGTTGCTAACACTTCATCTGTCCCAGAAGTAAATAGAGGGGAGCTGCCAAAGACTTCTATAGTCAGAAACTTAAAATGTGGCAAAATTCAGACCCCATTTGGTTACACAGAGTACAGTATAGCTGTTAAGGGCTGCTCCCTTTACTCACAGATAGTCCTTTGATTTCCAGTAGGGTTTTTAATGGAGTAAAGAAATATTCAGTGTAAGTGGCAGACTCTGTACCTACATTATTAGAGCATAGTCATGAACTTCATTTTTGTGGTTTCAAAACTGCTTTTATTGAAAGTATGAAATACAATTAGCTTGTGACTAGTATTGAAAGAAACATCAATTCAAGGTACACAGGAAAATAATGTGTTATTACGTAGTTAACTTGCACTAGAGCTATACTCATATTTGCAGTCCTGTATTTCTTGCTATTAACCATGGAGGTCATAGACTTCTAGAGTTCAAGGCCAGAAAGAACCAACAGAGCATCTAGTCTGACCTTCTGTATATCACAGACCACCCACACAACACAGCAGCTGCACACTAAACCCAACAATTAAAATTAAACTAAAGTAACAGAGTCCACAGGAAATTAAACTATTATGTGTGGGAACCAAATTATACTGTATATAAATCACTCATGTATCTAGTAAATATTTGTAGCCCCTCTGAGATATAGCTCAAGCTTCCTCCATCTCTCTCCATAGTGTTTGCTGTCACCAATATTTGGAGTGGCTTCTTCCCTTTCCTGGCTTGGGTTTGGTCCTAGGTTCTTTTTCTTAGGTCTGATGCCTCCACCCAAGGTGACTCCTTCACTACATAATGCACAGAGGTATTGCTCCTTGGCCGGCAAGAAGTATAAAGCTCATTATATAAAGGACAAATCAAGTTCAGAACACAAACTACAGCAAATGAATGAAACACCCAATATAAAAAGGGGGCACATTATTGGGAACAGGAAAATAGGATCTTGAGAAGAAGATTACAGTTAACTAAAAATTAGTAAACTAATAAACCAATTCCCTGTCTCCCAACATTCACAAACTTCTCCCAGCCCCTACCTGAGACCCTTCCTGAAACAGATGGTAGAATGAGGTTGTGACTACAGAGAGAGTGAGTTGCAGAGCAGTGGTGATGGTCAGCTTATATAACAATCACTTTAATTTATTCTATACCCCTGATTGGAACAGGGTCCTCTTCTGACCCCTACTAGGCTTGCAGGCTCCCTAGTCTGGAATCCTCTTGTGGACCTGGCTGATTCTTTTTAGCTAGGATGGGTCAAATATCTCTCTCTCTGAATGACGCTGGTTGCTGCAATGGTGAAATGGCATGATTCATGCAGCTAGAGCCTCACCCCAGTGCAAAAATCAATCTTTTTGGACAAGAGTGTAGCAGGGGACTTTGAACTGTGCCACCTGACTACCGACTTCTAAACCAAAAAACCTTTCTCCTCTGTATAGAGTCAGGCCTGTCTGCTCACTGGGGGTTCTGCAGTTTTGGCTATTTCTTTCAATCTCCACCCCTGACTCCAAGGATGTTGGGAAGCGAGGTAGCAATTATGGTTATAATCCTTTTAGTAGGGACCTCTAGATGATCCATCCAAAACTACAGGATCTGGCCAACTCCAAATGGAGTACATATTGCTGCATACAAACAGAGTCAATGTGCCCCAGATGCTTTATGTGGATGAGACGGTATAAGTAGCAGGTGAGATTTTGTATATAGAATTCCTTAGACTGTGTGTCAGTAAGGTACTCAGAGAACCCTCAGTACTGTAAACTGCTGCAATCAGTGTAGGGTTGATCCCTAAATGAATAGCTATGGCATTAAGAGGTTACTTATAGGGTTTGAGAGAGATTAAGAGGTTACAGGTGTTTGGGAATTCCGAGACAGATGTCCACATTCTTATCTTGGTTACTATATGTAACTGTCATTGAATTTAAAGGATGTCTGAGGGCAGGAGTAGGGCCTTAACCATATACATTACAAATGTAAACTACAACTTGGGATGCTGCTATAAGATCCCCCTCAATTATTTTATTTCATCTGCCATTCAGAGAACCACCATGCTGGAGTAATGCACAGTTTTCTATGTAGGTCTTGTCTGGTAACACAAAACCAGAAAATAACAATCAGCCACATTGCTGTTCAGTTATTAACACAGGTGACCAAATACAAAATTGAGTCTGTTAGAATCTAGCACATCCACATAACCACGGTTTAAAAAAAAAAAAAAAAAAAGTGGAGGGTGGGAACGAAAAAGAAGAATCCCTGTGCTTTTCAGAATGAACAGATTCCTGTATGAATGAAACAAGGAACAAATCTGTTCTCCAAGGTTACTTTCACTCTAGCAAGATAACAACCACCCCACTATATGAAGTGGAATAATCATGTCATTAGGAATGGGAAGAAGGATTACAAATTGGCAGGCCAAATGTGCCTTCATACATACAGAAATATGGGGCTCTGGGGAAAGTGCAAATTTTCCACTTAAGCAAAGAAGAGGGACGAGATACTACAATCTGTTTGTATTACCAAGAACCATGGTGGCCATTCCTGGTACCAGTGGAGTGAGAGGAGGCAGGGAATTGAGAGCTGGCAGGAGTCAAAGCTGATGCGGACTAACCAGATCTCCAGACGATTCCTGAAGTAAACTCCTCATCCCCAATGCGGTCAGTGGAAGTTTTTCCATTGATTGGAATGGGGCCCAATATTTTACTCCTGGTTATCAGCAGATTTGACATATTCCATTCTTTGGAAGGGGAACTCCATCCACAATGGAGAAATGGGGAGGGGAGATTTCTATGAGTGCTTTTGGCTCCTTACTGAAATCCACTGGATTTTTTTGGCGGGGTTGGTCATCTCATAATGCCAAGAGAGGGAAAGGGCCAAGGAAGAATCAGGATCTTGGGACTGACACGTCCCCAGAGAAATCACAAGATCTCTAATCCCAGGGCCAACAGGAAGAGGCCCGCACCCCAAGTCAGCTGGAGTGACAGGGTAGGCAAGCCAACGAGGAAGTGGAGTGTTTAGAGTCTGTCCACTGTGTGTATATAAAATAAGGAACAAGAGGGAGATTTCAGCAGCTCAGATTCAGAGCCAAGCAGCCAGAGCACTGGCCTGGAGCAGGAAACACCTCAGAACAATATTGGTGAAGTGAGTTGCCCATGGAGATGCTGAGATAAATACCCAGGAACCCCAGGTCTCAGTCCTCCCTGTGTGATGTGAAGTCTGTTCCTTTCATCACTTAGGTCAATCGTAGTACTGTGTACATAGAGAAATTCCCCTAGTAGCGTGGGACAAATTCTTTACTTACACACTGCTATGAGGGGAAATCCTCACAAATAATTCAGCCCACACATATGCTTCTCAATTTATGTTTTAAAAAAATGGGAGTTGGTTTGAAACTGCATTCTTTAAATGAATGGTCAACCATTATCTTGTAAGTGAGAAGACAAGTACACAGCATAAAAAAAGCATAAGTGAACTAACATCTTTTACCCTTTTTAAATAAAATATTTTTAATAGTGTTTGCTCCTAAATCCATGAAATCTTTAAGCAGATTTACTACACAATATGTACAAGTATTTAATTAAAAAAAACCTCAGAATAATCAGTTGAGGATTATTCAATACAAGTTAGTCCTCTTTGCCTGCTGCTATTTCTGTGAACAATGTTATTAAAAGAAAATCAAATTAAGGCTGAGAAATAAATGCAGAATGAATCAGAGCATAAAGGAGACATTAAATGCTTAGAGTATACAGCTGTAGGAAAAAGCGACAAAATATGGGAAGAAAGAGCATCAAAGAAAATTTTGTATTTCAAAAACATTGTTTTTATGTGAGAGTAGGCTTCAAAATCAGAAGTTAAAAATCAAATGTCTGTCTTTCATTTTCAAATGTGACATGGGTACCTCAACCTCACTCAATCTGTAAACAATTGAATTACTTTCCTTAGAAGTATCTTATCAAAAGATAATATAGTTTAAAGAAAGAGAAAAAATTAATAGCTACAAAATCAGCTTTCATTTCTCTGGGAATATTTCATGGCTTTTTTCCCTCTTTTATGTAAACTGGCTGTCAAAATAGTTGTAGCCCACTTTACAAATTATATTCAACCATCAACTCTAGATATTTTTAACCAGACACCACAATAAAATGAAGGGGTTTCAGAAAAACCTATGGCTTCTAGTAAGCACCACCATTGGTCAATGCTTTACTGTTGGTAAAAACGTTGTGTTATCAGTGATATCGTGAAGTTAAATTCAATCAGTGGTCTGATACCAACTACTCAATCAATGTTACATTTTTATAGTGCTTTATCCATGTCTTCTGTGCTGGTTTAGGGAATTCATTTAAGACGCTGCCATATACATCATGGATGTCATATGTACAATGAGACTTTGGAAGGGACATGGGGAGAAGAAAAAGAGGCCAGTCCTCCACAGCATTCAAATCTAGTACAGAAGCTCTGAACAGTGAGCCAGGAACACTGATTTCTCTAATGCAGAAGAATATTTTGAGTGTGGATTTCATGGGTTGCTTTTTGTCAAAGCCCTTCTCAGGGGTTCTGCTCCAGTTTTATAGTTGGGTCTCTCATTAACAGGATCCTGTTCACCCACCCTAGAAATACAGCTATAGTAAAAATGATATAAAGATTAAATTTACCTGTGCACAGCAATCCAGCAAAATAGCTTAGACTAAGTTAGAATATTTCCCATTAGCCAAATAGGAATGTCAGCATTTAGGACTAACACCTGTGCTAGGTTCTACATTTGCATAAATGGTCAGGACCTCAGCTTTATGACTCATGGGGCAGCAGCTAAAGTGACAAAGTGTTGAATTTCTTTTTCTGCTTAATGTCACAGTGTATCACTCCAAGTGAGCAAATGACTTCTTTAAATATACTTGCAGCTGTATTTACTTGTCAGAAGAGAGAAAAAAAAAAATAAAATTGTATGTAAATTTGAGTGCTGAAAAAAAGGTATTAGATGACAGCATGCAAGAATGAACAAGTATAATATAGACAGTGGAAATGCAAGCATCTTTATTCTGCCTTAAGAAGATACTTTATCCCCGAGCTTTGGGACCATTTTTAGGGGAATCATTTTCCTTGACCATTCAAAACCTGGGCTTTAAGCAATGGTAATGACAACTCTGCAAGTGTTTTTGGTGCTATGACTGGTCTGATGCTACCAACCCATCTCAACTCACATCAGGAAGATGAAAAATTCACATCCAGTCTAAACTTCAGCATTACACATTTCAACTAGAGGTGGTCAAAAATTAGAAAAACTATTTTGTGGAAGTTTTCAAAATTTGAAATGTATTCCATTTCATGGGATTCTAAACGGGCCCATTTCATGTTTTCACTCCCCTCGTTTTTTGGCTAAATGTTCCACTGTATTTTTAAATCAAACAACATCTGTAAGAGGGTTTTAAAAATCTTGCTTACCGAAAATTCGACTTTCAGTAAGAAAATATGAGTTTCCATAACCAAAATATTTAAATAATAATTTTAGTTGAACATGGTTTTAAAATTATGGAAGTTTGGCAAAAATAGTAAAATTTTGATTGTATTGACAATTTTGGACATAAAGTTTCATTTTTGAAAAAAAATCATTTTCCATTGATACAGTTTTGTGGGGGGGAAAACAAATTACACCAGCCAAAATTTCAGCAATTTCATTTGTTTCATATAAGTTTCGAACACATACAAATTACATAGAAGCTGGTACCCTGAAAACAATGATTCAGCAATTACAGAATTCAAAAGACTAATATCATTCAACTCAAACTGGTTCTAAAAATAGAGGTTTTATCTTTTTGTAAGGAGGAGGAGGAAAAAAATTCTGGTTGTATTAAAAAAAGAAACAAAAAACATTGAATGAGGGCAAAGCTGTGTCAGTAAGACCAACATGAGCTATTAAACTCTCTGCAAAGTGAAACCACCCAAGCTTTTAAAAACAGCAGATGAACAAAATCTGATGAGGACAGATTAAAATAGCAAGTCAAAAATGGGGCAGGGAGGGGGAAATGTAAAGAGAAAAAATCAGTGCATTGAAAATCTTAAGGAAAAAGGTTCTAATACACAGGTAGCAGTGGTCATTAACACTAAGTAAATTTTCTCTGAAAAAAGTTTACAAAAATGCTGAATTGTTCAAGCATAGAAAACAAGAGAGAACGACCCTGATTTTGATATCACTTACACTGCTTGTAATAGAAGTGCCAACCCAGAGTTCAATGGAGTCATGCATGGTTTCCTTCAGCATAAGATGATAAAAATCAAGCCTTTGCAAATACAATATATGTAAAAAGTTGCAGCACTTGCCACAGTTCCTGAAACAGAAGTTTTTCAGCTATCGTACAAATCAACTTTTTCCAATATTGTGGAGTATTAACATAGAAAAGGTGGCCTTTTTTATTGACCTCAAAGAGGGAAAAAATCTTGATAGATGATCATAGAAGTCTGCTGAAGAACAGGCAGTTCTAGTTTGTGTAGGTTTTAACAAAAACTTTTTCCTCCTTTCACTGGTTCATTGCTTCAAGCAATGACTCAACATAATTAAAGAGTTTCCAATTCAGTGAATGAAAAAGTTCAAGATTCTTTATTTTTACGAGGGTAACAAGGGCAAACTCCAAAACAGAAACACTCCTACCTCTAATGTACATCATGATATTGGTCTGATAGGTAAGCACAAATTCTGCGTATATTTAAATCCGAAAAGCATCACCAGGACATAGAGAGGTTTAAACATGAGGCAGCTCATGACTTAATCATAAAATTTATAATGCAACTATTAAAAATTATAAAGCTTTCATCGGAGCAAAATATGTCTAATTGCAAGGCAGATGGCTAGATATCCAGCTTTGGAGGAGCTGAACCATCTTAGGACCTGCCAGAGGGAAGGAAATACAGTGTTAAGCTACCTTTCTATCACATGATCCTTGGCATGAGAAAATGCCAAACAAATCCCTCTGTGTAACTTCAGACAGTCTAAGGGCCACTCTAAAAAAACTGCTGATATAGTGAACCCCCGGTGATTTCTAGTGAACCTCATTATGCACAGGCTTTGCGTCTTGCTGTCCCTGTTCCATCTAGGGACATCACCCAACACTCCCCACATGTGCCTGAGAAGGCTGGAGAAGGTGGTGGATTGCTGGCTATGACAACTTCCTACCACCTGGTGATTCCTCCTTCATCAAGGGAATCAGAGGCTGCTCTGCTCAGATTCTATCAACTTTTGGCTAATGAAACCAGAGGCCAGGATTGAGTCCATGATTCTATTACTAGCCCATGGCTCAAAGAAGAATTTCCTTATATTATTCATTTATAATACTGGTAAAGGCTAACTGATAAAGAAGAGTCTCCCAGTCAAAATGGCATATTTCCCTTGGAAGTTGCATTTCACATGGATTAAACATGCCTAATAAAATACACAGCAAAGAGACAGAAGGAAATTCCTCCCTCTGCCTTTGATGGAGTTCCCTAAGGGGAAAAAATGCCTATGACTAAATTATCTCATATAGTAATAAGTCACAAGGGACCCAAGAAGGTATTGACCTCAGCGGACTTTGGAGCATGTCCTGAGAATTAGGTATATGAAGTACTCTATTCATGTAAATACATTATAATTAGAGTAACTATATTCAAGTTTATGATTTTATTCTAATTGACCATTGTGCTCACCCTCTGTTTTCTACTGCTTACTGTCACAGCTAAATCTTTAGACTTATGGATGATAAAACGTCCATTTGTATACCAGCCTAATATGATGTACTGAAGTTAAGACTTCTTGCATTGTGGAGTTTGCCTTTCTCATTGCTGAAAAATAAAGAACCTTTAACTTTTTCACTCACTGAACTGGAAACTGCTCAATATTGCTGAGCCATTGCTTGAAGCAATAGGTGGTGGGGAAGAGCGATGATAACTGCATAAACTAGCAGTGCCAAGTTTTCCAGGTTTTTGTTTTTTTACTGAATTAGACCTTTTTTTTAAAAAAAAGGAACATTTTCTCTCAACACTAAAATATTTTAAAAGTTACATGGTATTTTAACTAGTGTATTTTTGTCATTGGGTTAAATAACTAATTTTGCATTGAAAGAGTTTTATGAAAAGGAACAATAGTTTAAAAATGTGTGTGTGGAGGAGGGAGAATGTTAGTAGTGAGAGCAGTAGATGGACTGTATCCTTACACTATTTAAAGTACAGTGGCACTTTTAAAGACTAACAGATTTATTTATCGCATTAGTCTTTAAAAGTGCCACTGGACTCTGTTGTCTTTCTACAAGAGACTAACACGGCTACCCCTTTGGAATTTGACTATTTAAAGTAGTTACTCATTGAATAGTAAGAGAAGGGGGAAATGTAATAAACGCATTTTCTTTACCATTGTGAATGTTTTCTCTTTGTAAGGTATCTGGACTACTTTTAAATACTTTCCATTTATATAGCACCTTTATCAGCAGTACCAAATCAGTTTTACAAAGGAGGACAGGCATTATACAGATGAGGAAATTTAGGTACAAGGACTTTGTCTACACTGGCAAATTAAGTTGATTTAAGGAGGCTTAAGTCGACTTAAATTAAGTCACGTCCACACTAGGCTTTCATTAAATCGACTTAAGAAATTACTTAAGTCGACTTAATGAATGCTTAAGTAAACTTAATAAGAACTGCCTATTAGGTTGACTTAAGCCTGCTTAGGTTGACCTAACCCTTCTTGAAGTCGACCTAAGCCCTAAGTGTGGACGTTTAAGTCCACTTTGTTAAGTTGACCTAAAGGCAGTTAGGCCGACTTAGCAAAGTGGACTTAGTCCACATCCATGGACAGCACTTTGTTAAGTCGACTTAATAAGGTCGATTTTAAGTCGTCTTAAAGTCGACCTTATTAAGTCAACTTAACAAAGTCGACCTAACTTTTTGTAGTGTAGACATAGCCAAAGTGGTTAAGAAGCTTGTTCAGGTCACACAATGAGCCAGGAACAAAAGCAAGCTGGCACTCAAGCCTCTAGACTCCCAATTCTTTATAACTCTTATTTGGACTCCCACTGCCTCAATTCCAGCTCTTTAAAAGCCCAGCTGCCCTTTCAGCAGCAGCTAGTCATTCAATGGTCACTTTTAACTCACCTTTATTACAAAAGCAATGGCCCTCATTCTGCAATTGGATCCACACATTTGCAGTTAACTTCAGTGGGGCTTTGTGTGATGTAAGAGTCTGCCCAGAGGGCCCTGAAGGAAGGATGAAGAGCTACATTTGGAAAAATAAATAAATAAAAACGAAGCTCAGGCTGGCGCTTGGGCTCTGAAGCCCACCCTGCTGCCTTGGCTTCACAGCCCAAGTCCCACTCTGATCCACAACTCACAATTGCTATCCACCTATTTTTTAGAGCATGAGTGTGAGTCTACTACTGAAGTCTGGAAGACTCACTTCCCTTTGCTCCAGAATGACGTGTGTAGACATATCCTTTGACGCTACTATGATTTACTAAGGTTCATGTAAATTTAAAATCTTTTTTTTAAAAAATAAATATCTTGCTTCCACCGAACACCAGAAAGAGGATATATATTGTGGGTTTTTGTTTACTAGTTTCAATTTTGCTTTCACCACCATTTAAAATATGCTTTTAATACTGGGATTTGTCAATATTGGTTTTTGCGGGTAAGCTTAGAATTTCTCTCTCTAAAGAATAGTTTGAGCCTTATGAGGCTATAAAAGCTTGGGAAGTTCTTCAGGACTGTGTGGATTAAGCTTGTTATTGGTATATTTAAATTAAATCCATTTTTACAGGAGAGGTTAAGTATGAACTATTCAATTCAAATGAAAGGAGTATTAACTTTGCATGCAATACAATGACTCAAACGCAAGATTAGGGTTCATTCTCAAGATGGCAAGAACACCTGATCAGATGACCAACAGGTTTATCGTTTGTTCAACCCTTTAGTAACCTGCTCTCTCATATTTTCCAGGATTTCTAAGAACAAGGTTGAAAAGAAATTGCAGTAGTAAAGATTATAAATTTGCAGTGATCCACATCACATGCATACAGGAACCTGTGCAATCAATGCGTCTCCAGAACAAGTTATTCTAATATGAAAGACATTTGCCTTTATTCTGGCACCTTGCCTAGCTGCTGAGACAGCTGGAAATAATTTGGAGATCTGTTTATACGTTATACAGAATAACTGAAGGGAGCTGTTCCTGCTTCCTTGAGATGACGTGTTAGGGGAAGGTGATATTTGACGCAATAGCCATTTTGCTGAATCGAGTAGAGGGGAAGGATCTGTAGCCTTGGAACCAATAAGAGGAGATAAGAAAAGCATACTAAAGATTCTAAAGTAACCTGTGCATTGTACCAAGAAGAGAGAGAGTCAAAAGAAGAAAGTATTACACCTTTCTGGAAACTGATTTTGTATGATTTCAACACCGGCTGTGTATGCTGCTGTGGATGCTAAATCTCATCATTCTCACCTATGTCCTCCCTCCTTGCATTTTTCTATCATTTATAACTTACCTGTAGCCCTTATACTAGGTTGCAAATAGGTATTCTTTTGAACAGTACAGTGGGGTCCCTGGTCCTTTCTCGAGCACATAGGCATTACCGGATAGCATTAAATATAATAATGGGTTACATATTACACATTTATTTCATGTAGATGTTGGAATCTATGCAGAAGGTGATTCAGACACTGGGATGCTACAAAATTTAAATTCAAATGCTTTGAAATGGTGCAATGCACTTTCTGAAAGACTGTGCGTGTGCGTGTGCATGTGCGTGTGCGTGTGCGTAAAGCATATGCTGATATATATATATCAGCATATGCTTTCCACTTTTTTTTCCTAAATGATACCTGAAGCCTCTAAAAAAAGCAACAAACAGAATTAAAAATCTGTCTAGGTACAAGATCTTTACTGAATACAGCATGAAGCATCCTAGACTGTAATAATTTTGCCAGAGAATTTGGAAGGCCAGATGGTCCCAGCAATTTCATATGAATGTATGCAAAACTTCTGACAAGCAAGAGGGATGCAGAGAGTCCAAATACAGTATATAACAGAGTTCATTAGAGAGGGTTGAACTTTTTTTAATAAAAAAATTAATTAGGTAGAAAAATGGAAGTGTTCATGAAAAATTGTCAATGCTGTAATAAATAAATCTAATTTTTATCAAAACATTACCACCTCCCACGAGTATTCTCAAACTTTATTTTAGAAGTTATAAAATGGCTATTGAACTTTTTCTGAGTCTAACTGATAATCAAGTAAACAGAACAGATACACCAAATAATCTTTGTCCAGTCAAAGATAACTGACCTAGCTAAAACTTATGACATCAAAAGTGCTTACAAACCATCTATTTTCCAAAGCTATTTGGAAATTAATGGAAAAAAAAATCAAGATAGTCACATATATTATTCATTTAGCAAATGGAAAAATGAGGCAAATTCATTAAATAAAAAATGTGCTGCAAATTATTCATTCAACTCTATTTCTACTTAATTGTTGACTCAGATTAATGACCAGTAGAGGAATATTAGCCTCTTATGAATATTTAGTGTATGCTTCCTAATTGTAAGTCTTTAGATGAAAAGGTCACCATACTACCTGATGGTGAAATACTTATTGGGGTCAATATATCACAGAATGTGTTCTGGGGCAGCTCTGTCACTTAAAGGTATCTCAATGATATGCAAAGCTATGATGCATTATGAAAAAGTTCCCCATTGAAAATTTAGAACAATAGAAAGTTGTTAAACCAGTGAATCCTCCTAAAACACTTAGCCATGTGTGGAGCATGACCTATGAAAATGTGTGTACAAGTTTCCTCTATAAAGCTCATCACATTTTTGCACTATTCTTGTACAGAGTAACACCATTGCCAAATCGTGAGGAAGCAAAGATGTGAATGACGATGGGTACAGTGAAGTATCTGTAGGGAAGTATATTGCTATATAATGGTGAATACAATACAGTTAAAATAGATTTGTGCCCTATGGCATTTAAATTAAACAAGCCAGAGCAGTGTGGTGCTCTATCACTAAACTCAAGTCAGATTTTAAGGAATCAAAGTAAAAACATTTCCACCAAATGCATTTTGTGTAAGACTGTTTCCTATCTGTCAATGTAATTTTACTGTTTTCTATAGTAACCCCCCCCCCCTTCAGATCTTCCTTACTCCTTGGTTATGATTACAAGAAAGCATTGTTGGAATGAGAATATGAATTAATAGGTTCCTTCATTCCTCTTGCCGCTTTCTCTTAAACGTGGTGTTCACTTACGACCCTAGATTTTATCACAGACCAAGGTTAGAATGTTCACAGAAGCTCTTATTTAAAATATTGACCACACGTCACTGAAATATTTACAGTTTCTCATATCCACCATACATTGTATAGCTAAAAATGTTTGCAACATACATTAGAATTTGAGTTCCTCTGTGTCTGGCTTGATTTCTATTCTGTGTCTTTTTTCCAGGTTTTCTACAGTACTTTGTTCCATTCTTTAATGCAGAAGGAATAAAATTCACATATTCATACTCTGTTGGTCTGTTGCTAGGTAGCTAAGCTCAAATATACATGTGGATGAAATTATCATTAATCTGTGTGTGGAATAATTCAGATTTATCTCTAAAAAAGGGACCTTACAAAAATCAGTTCAGCGTTGACCTTCATATAAGTGTTTGACATCAACAGGTATCCTATTGCGTTTAATTCAGATTTGCCTCACAAGCAGATGCTTCCTATCATAAACCCATAATATGATCCAGTCCAATTTTAAAATTAATATATCTGGGGTTCTTTTTATTTTTCTTCCAGCTTTTAGGATTTGGGTTCATATATTCAAGTGTTTCTCTGCAACACTGGGAGGTAGAAACTTTCTATTCAATACCAGTTTGTCCGGAGGGAGGCTGGGTTTGGCAAAAATCCAACATTTAGGTTGCCCTAATCAGAGTGCTCATTTCACTTTACTGAAAAAACCTAACTGTTTGTTTCCTTTTTTTTTAATTCTTTTCATTGAGCATGAAATATTTTCTAAAAGGGCGAAATTGCTGAGAAGGGATGTGGTCATGGAAGAAAGGAGGTGTTTATTAAGTATATTCTTGGTGAGAAATAGACAATATGATGATCTGGAAAAGAAGGGAAGACTCAAAGAAAGAGAAGAACACACTAGAAACACAGGTGTGTGGAGGGAGGGGAGCGCTATAGGGAACAAATGGAGGTGCAACGTTAGCCAGAGGAAGAACAAGTAATGGCAAACAGCAGGTATTTTGGAATTTACGTAATCTCCAAGAATTGCCATCCAGACAATCTTTTGCTTTAAATCCTTATTTCTAAATTTGCAGTGTGCATTGGGGGAGGTGGGAAGTGGGAGTACGTGGAGTCCAAAATGTATTGTCCAGGATACAGGCTGAGTGATAGGTAATATTGTGATGTTGCAAAACTTAAGAGAACATGGGAAAACTTGTATTGACTTCTGGGGGGCAGTGTTCCACTGAAACAACTCTGGCTATTTTAAATTTATGCTGATAGTAAGACATCCATGAGCAGATATGAGAAAAGCCTGAGAAAAGGGAACTCTGGGAAGTGAAATTTTATTCTTTGAATTTTGCCACAAAACTGTCCATGAAAGAATCTCTGATACCAGGAGAAATACTGGGGAAAAGGAAAACGTTTGTTGAGGAAGCATTTTTTAATTCTGTTATTTGACCAGAATTCCATGAGTACTGTTCTTCTTTGTTTGCTTTGGCCACCAGACCCTCCCAAGAAAACTTTCCACCAGCCTTGTGAATTGTTTCATATATACGCCCAAGTCAATGCACACTCACACCAGTATCCACACATCTATCTCTTTCTACAAATGCATTTTGTTCACGGGAATGTTCATAGAAACTGTGTGTAGGTCACAGACGCCACAAGTGTGAATCAATGGGTTGTAGCTGAATGAAAGTATTCACACAGCTCTTCTTAGGAGACAACCTGGCATAAATATGATTTTTCTTACTAGACACTGACAAATGACAAGTGAAGAAGCTTGATTCTACATTACTGAAATTTAAATAGAGTTTCGTCATTAACTCTTGCCATGTCTCACAATTTTTATCATGAGCTCATATTTGATGGGTTTTTGGGGGGCGGGGGCACTTTAGTATAAGACTGCATTGACTTAACTCAGGCCCTCAGAGAACAGGATATCTATAAAAGTATGTAGTTTTAATGTTTGCCTTCAGCATGTGCAAATATTCTAGTTTTATCTTTTTGTATTTAAACCTGCCAGGAATACTTATCTCAGGTGTCACCAGAGCTGCTGGAGAGAAGTTCCCAGGGAATGGATGTGTGTTTACCTAAATACAGATTTTTCAAATCTACAGCTTCATTTTATGTTACTATGAAATGGAGCTTACTGCTCTGGCTGTGAAATTGTAATGAGTGTGGGATAATTTGCCTAAGCATGTCTCATCTCCACAGTGCATATTTTACAAAAAAAAAACCAAAAACCCACAACCAACCAAACAACGAAAAACCCACAAACCACAACCCTGGTATTTTAAACAAACAAGATACCACCTACTGCTATACAAGTATGTAGAGGGATTGATGCTATTATATTACAGTGCAAGTCAGAGAGGATTTGAATAAACACAATTAGAAAAGGAAACAGTAACATAAGGATGCATCAGCAATAAAGTAACGTAACCTACCCATGAAAATGTGAAAAATGATTTCTCTCTGGAGTACTGAGATGTTTATGTGCGGCCAAAAATAATGGTAATACTAAAAACATTTTACAAATATTACTCTTCCCAGTCTTGCTCTCTGGTAAACATTATCCCTTCTTTATAGAAATGAACACAGCAGAAGACAAGTTAAGGGTCTTTCCCAAGTCTTTATGGAGAGAAACAGGTGTGTTCCTGATTGGCTCGCCTATGCTCAGCTTGCTAGACCAGGCTGCTTGGCCAAAAAAAGATATTCTGGGAGGTAATTAAGTCTGTGTATACTCTACACACCACTGGCAGCACATGTAGGGTATGTATAGCTACACCCTGCAATGAAAAGGCCACTGTGTCCATGCTGGCCTGGGCAAATAGAACATTTATAGGGCGTGCATTCTCATACATACACATAGCCTCCAGGTTTGTCTTTACTCACCTAAGCCATATCTCACAGGCTATACTACCATTTCTACCCAGCTAGGGGAGGTATGCCCATATGTACTTTACAGACCCCCAACAGAAGCATGCAGTATAGACATACTTTCAGAATAGCATACAGATTGCGAATAATGAAAGACCAGGATTCGGAGAGAAGGAAGACGAGTTCTGTTTAAGAAATAGCTTTTGCAGCTCTCTCTCTCTCTCAAAAAAAAAAAAAAATACTGAAGGCTAATGTAAATTGCTAAAAAATGAGAGAAAATTGAAAAAATAGCCCTAAGTCTTAGCAATTATCAGATACAACTTTAAGGGACTCAGCCTGCTGCTCAGGGTGCAAAATATGTGACTTTTTTGGTGCCTGTGTGAAGGCTTTTATTAACATATTTTGTGAGTCATGAGCTATGAGGTGAGAGATTAATTCTGCAGTCAGCCAGCCTTTCTAATGAGTAAGTTGTCTTCCCATGAAGCCGGGGCCATGACTTTTTGAAACTCCAAGGGCCTTGTGTGACCCACATTGGCTATTAACGGTTTTCTGGTTTGTTTTACATAAGAGTTGTAAGTGTTTTATAAGGCACTCTGCAGAACAAAAAGAAATACTGAACAAGAGGTACAAGATTAAAAAAGATTCTAGTACTTACGGAGAAAGAGGTGAATGAAAGAGACAAGCAGGCTTCTCAAATATAGTAAGGAGATAATTATTTGAAAAAGAGGAAGGCATGGATAAAAATTAAATGAATTCAGTACCTCCTTGTCCACAAATGGGGGGGGGAAAGGCCAATTGACAGAACCAAACATTATTTCCCTAGGGAAGAAGGCAATGAACTCCTCAAAAAAGTAAGACTATCAGAACAGGTGCTCAAGAAACTATGACTGAAGTGTGACACAATTCCAGGGCCAGAAAAATCTGTCTGTGAATGTTGAAGACAACTGCAAAAGAGAGCAATGGCTTACCGTTAGTGGTTAGACTCCTATGGAACAGGGTGAGAACATGCTGTGGCACGTTTAAGAAAAGTTTCAGTGATTCAATAAACTGCTGTCTTGTAAACTACACCTCAACCTTAGGGAGCTACCAAACAGGGCCGTCCTTTGGGGGGGGAATGGGGCGATTGCCCTTGGCCCCGCGATTATGTGGGCCCCACGCTGTCCTGCTCCCAGTGGGGCAGTATGGGCCTGTGCTGCAGCCTCCTCATGGCCGCGCTTTGCCTTGCCTTCCCTGCCTTTGCAGCAAGCCAAAGGTGGAGGGGTGGGGTAAGGCAGGCGGCTTCCCCCACCCTCTGGCCCTGGGCCGGCCCACCCCACCCCCAGGGCAGAGTAGGCCAGCCCAGGGGCGGGACAGCTGAGCGGGGCCCAGCCTCTCAGCCAGCTGGCCTGCCTCACATGGTCAGCCAGCCCGGTGCCGGCCCCAGCAGGTGGCGGGGCCTCGGCCAGCCAGATCCCGGCAGCAGCCTCAGGGCTGCGGCCAGGGCCGGCTCCTGCTGGTGGTGGGGCTTCAGCTTGCCAGGGGCCTGGGGGCAGAGAGGGCCGACCCGGTCAGCCCTTCCCCCCTCTGGGTGGGGTGGGGGCCCCCCAGGCCAATTGCCCCCAGGCCCTGCTCCCCCCTAGGGATGGCCCTGCTACCAAAAACACTAATCAAGGGATTACATTGATAAATTATGATTGAGGAATAAATAATTTGCATGGAGTCACAGGTTGGTCTAAAAAAAAAAAAAAAAAATCCTGTGACTAAAGCATCTCAAAGAATTACAATCAACACACTGCTTTTAGAACAGACCTGCTGAGATGAATAGCATCCAGAGGCAATAAGTATGGTGATAAAAGACTTGTGCTATGCACTGTTATTAACTCTTGGGGTTCTCCTCCAACTCCCGGCTTCATATTTGAACCTCCCTGTTTGCTTCTCATTCCTGTGAATAGTCTGGTAATGTCAATAGCTAATCCCAGCTCCTCTCGCTGGCTATTATGTGCTCCTTTTGTTTCCTTCCACAGCATACATTGCTTTCAGAGGTATATGCTGCTGCCTACTGAGCCGCAGGGATAGTATGAGAAAAGTAGAGGAGTTATTTGGTGTAAATTTTAGAGGATGAAAAGATAGAGCCCTGGAAAGACTGGGAAATGAGTATCCTGGCTGACTCCCTGTGCCCTGCCATGATTATTAGTCCACACACTAACAAAATTCAAAGTAACAAGGTTGAAAAGAAGAAACTAGAGGGCAAATTATGGATTCCAAAGTCAGTGTGGATACAACTTTCACCAGGTCACAATCTAGGTTATTCATAAAAGACATTGTGGATTTCCTATCACTAACAGTGGGTTGTTTCACAAAACCATAAAAGTAAAATACTTAAAAATATATTATTTTATAATATACATATATGCGAAGAGCAATTATGTAAAGTAAAATCTGCCATATATTTACACACGCATAAAAAGTAAGTAGTTATCTTTAATAGCTTTGTGAGATGTAGATAAGACCCTATGGTGACTGATTATATCACTGTAAAGCAAATCTTCTTTGAATTAAATTTCCTTATGTTTGACTCAGCATTTCATAAATTAATAGGAGAACATCTATTTAGACATTATTAAAAACCTTAGAGACCAGAACAACCCAGTTTCACAGAATCTTAAAAGAATTTAATGTGACTAGAGAAAGAAGTATCAAGGACTGGAATTTTTTTTTTAATTATTTTTACACTAAACATACCATAAATCAAGGTATAATCCAGGAAAATGGTCCTCTTCATGTTTCCTGGAGAGGAACTATGTTCTCTCATGAGCATGATAAAGCACTTTTTATAAGGACAGTGGGTGAGTTTCTGGCATGCACCAGGCATCTACATTGCCTCTAGGAACCAACCTCATTTCCCAGGAATGAAAGACAACGGAACAGTTCCTGAGAAGTCAGGAAGTTGCAACTCTTAAATAAAACATAGGTATTTGAAGATAAATAACATAGCCCCAGAAAGGAAGTACATATGTGCACTGTCCATGCTTTTTGCTATCTGAAGCTGACCACTAATGGTTGGGAAGGGATTCAGTGGGGAAAGTGAGACAAAGCATAAACACCTCAGGAGCAGAGAACAGGGGGACGGAGCAGAATGTTATACACCTTCCCTCTTTATGAAGTAATGAGTGAATCTCTTTTTATCCTTTAGCTACCTATGGCCCTTAGAAATGTAGGATCTGACAGCTTCATAGTCTTTAACATATTTATCCTCACAGTACCCCTGTGAGGTAGGCCAATGCTATTACCCCCATTGCACAGATGGGGAACACAGAAGCAGAAAAGCTAAGTCACCTAGGATATGTCAATATGGCAATAAGACACCTGCGGAGGCCTGTGCAGCTGATTCCAGCTCATGGGGCTCATGCTGCGAGGCATACAGTTGCAGCATAGGTGTTCAGGCTTAGCCTGGAGCCTGAGATCTGGGACCCTACTCCTTTGTAGGGTTCAGTAGCCTAGGATCCAGCCCAAGCCTGAATGTCTCTGCTGCAATTTTATAGCCCCAACACTGCCTGAACATCTAAGCTGCAATTTTATAGGCCCAACGCTGTGAGCTCAGGTCAGCTGACATAGGATAGTCTATGGTGTTATAATGTTTGGTGTTTAAAAATAAGCAAATTTAATTGCCTGTGAAGCCTTTTTTTAAAAAAAATAGGTATTACGTCAGCTATCCTTCAGTCATCTGGTACAGAGTCTAATTTACGACATAGGTTACATACCAGAGCTAGTATTTCTGCAATTTCATATTTGAGTTCCTTCACAACTCTTGGGTGACTGCCATCTGGATCCTGGTGACTTATTACTGCTGAATTTATCGATTTATTCCAAAATCTCATTTAGTGACACATCAACTTCAGACAGTATCTCAAATTTGTCACCTGTGAAGAATGTCTTGGGAGTGGGGATTTCCTCACATATCCATTGCAGTGAAGATTAATGCACAGAATTAATTTAGCTTCTCCACAATGGCCTTGTCTTCCTTTTATGCTCCTTTAGCACACTGATTGTCCAGCAGCCGCAATGACTCTTTGATAGATTTCCTACTTCTGATATACTTAAGGGTTTTGTATATTTATTTTATTTATTTATTTTGCTGTTAGGTTTTGTATCTTTATCTAGTTGCTCTTCAAATTCTTTCTTGGCCTACCAGATTATACTTTCACATTGGATTTGCCAGGATTTATGCTCTTTACTCTTTTCCTTAGTAGGATTTGATTGAGAGTTCTTAAAGGATGGCTTTCCCCCTTTAACTGCCTCTACTACTCTGATGTTTAGCCAGAGGGGCAATTTGTGCACTTCTTTATTTTATTTTTATGTGGGGTATATTAGTTTGAGCCTCTACTCTGGCTATTTAAATAGCCGCTGTGGAGTCAGTAGGCATTTTCATTTTTGTGACTGTTTTAATTTCCATTGAACTGGCTTCCTCATTTTTTGTCATTCTCCTTTTTGAAGTTAAATGCTACAGGGGTGGGCTTCTTTAGCATTTTTCTCCCCACAAGAATGTTAAATTTAGTTACATCGTGGTCACTATTAATGAGCAGTTCCGCTATACTTACCTTTGTTTTATTTATCACTTTCATATTTAGACCTTTTCTACTGAGACACGCTTTGGTAGAGAGGTCGTGCATGTGTGTGTGTGCATGCACACAAAACATTTAGCAATCCCTACAGTTCTGGTAAGCTTTAAAACCCATTTATACTTTTTTTTGTATGTCCATAGAATATTGCATGTTTTTATTATCAATCTTTAGAGAATGTTGGGCTTCGATACCTCAGTACAATAGTTACTCTAAAAGAGTTCTCCAATTGCCTTTATAACTAGACTGCATTATCAGGTTATTCCTTAATGTAAACACAACAGCAACCTTTATTTAATAATGAAAGGCAAATATGAATCTCAGTGGTGACCACTGTGTACAAGCAACAACAATGGAAGAGATGTTCAAAGCCACAAATGAAGTTTACACAATGGGAGTTGGGTCCCTACCAATCTTTCTGTTCTCCCCTCCCCCCCCCCCCCCCCGCGCAAATAATAAAAATCTTCTTATATAATAGAAGGGCATATAATGAAAAGTAATGGGAGTGAAATAAGAAAGTAAATACTTATGTTGACTATCAAGGAATAAAAGAGCTTCCCAACAGCGAGATTGATTGGTGTGCAGAAAAATCTACCAAGGGAACTGAAAAAAAGCCCAAGTAATTGGTACATTTAAAAATTGTGCTGGCCAAGAAAACTAAGATATATACAATAGGTAATAATTTTGACCTGGAAGTCAATGGACTGAACTGGATTTTTACTGGAATGGCTGGAAATCGAAGCTAGACACATTCAGACTGGGAATAAGGTGTATATTTTTTACAGTGACTATAATAACCATTGGAACAATTTACCAAGAGTCATGATGGATTCTTCATCAATGACAATTTTTAAATCAATATTGGATGTTTTTTTTTTTATAAAAGTTCTGATCTAGGAATTATTTTGGAGAAGTTCCACAGCCTGTGTTAGATGATCATAAAAGATCCTTCTGGACTTGGAATCCATGAATACATCTTTCTCCATCTCTAGCTTTTGTTATTCCAGCCTTCTTTGTTCAATCAAGAAGTATAATATTGTACATGTTTTGAAATTGTTTTTCTTTAAATGTTACTCAATCTGTTGTTATTTTAGCAACTGAATGCTATGAATTATGGTTCATGGCACAACCCCAACTAATTAGCATATAAAACTGATTTAATCTATTCAGGTACACTACTGTGAAATATGATACACAACACAATGGACCCACTGAGTCATAAAACTTGCCAAGAATACTAAAAGTTTATTGCCTTGGAAGACTCATGTAACAATATTGGAAATATTTGATTTAGGTGTGAACAGGGTTTTATAATTCCTGTAGGCATGCAAACATTTGACAAGCTGTATTTAAACACAAGAAATATAATGTAAGCCAACAAAACATCCTTCTCTCCTAATCAGATGAAATTGAAAAATTCAGTCCCTGGAGTGGATTGAAAGATTATCCCCACTCTTTAATTGTAAACTACAACAAATCTTTCTGCATAAATTAACCCTGTAAGCAAAAACATTTTCACCACAATAAAGAGGATCATTTGTATGGTGCTGTCAAAGCAACATATACATTATACATAAATGACAATTATATGTATCCTACCTACTGGAGGTACAATGTAAAGCTGTTAAAATGTGTTAGCCTCTCAAGTCTCAATGTAGTATATATCGCAATTTAACCGTATTTTTACTATTGACGCCAATGGATTAGGGCCTGCAATTCCATTGCTATTGATGGCAGTGCTGATTCCATTAGGAAAGCAGTAGTCAGCTCATAGTTAGAACCTCAAATAGTTTATTGGCATAATTTTGGTTTCAGGCTTGTGTCTAATTAATACTCTGTCAATAAAGACTATAAATGACATTTAACCTCAACAGCTGCAATCTTAGTCAACAGCAAGAATGAACATTGAACCAGTGCTGGAAACGTCTGTCTATGTCTTGAGTTAAAGAGCCAGGCACTCTAGCTGAGAGTTGGAACAGATTCATCTCTACATTGGAAACAGAGGAGGACACATCCATAATTCACAATATGCACTGCCTCATGCTGGTTTTAGGTAGTTCTTTTTGCTTCAAAAGGTTTTCAGTTCAGAATTAGCCAGACCAGGCAAGTTTTCAAACAAGAAGTTAGAACTACTGAGGCGTGTTTGTCAAACAGAGCCAAAAATGGAATTGTTGAGGGAATGTATATATTTAGTTGCACAGCAAATTCATAGATAAATTTGCTGGAGTTTTATTGCTGAAATTACTGTATTGCAATAGACAAAATAAAACATTTAACTGTAAATAAAGCGACTGCCATAATTCCCACTTTAGCAACCATCAACAAAACTTCCTTCATGTTGGGAAGTTCATAATATGCTTAATATGCAATTGATTTGATGTTCAGAACTGTATTGTGAATATACAAAGAAGGAAAGTGATGGCGTTTATGTTGGTTTCATTTTGGGAAATAGAAAAGTAGGCAGCAGAAACTTTGTGTCTCAAAACTTTTTTCCTCTGATTTCAAAGAATGTCTGATGTTCGGAACTTCTGTTTGCAATGCAGTCAGCAGAGGCTATAGACTACTTTGTTTGGAAGGACATGTAGTTCTCTGTTCTGATAGACTAGCGGGAGGGGTGCGCGCTTGAGAGAGAGAGAAGCTCTGCATTAATACTATTTTAAGATTATTGATGCTATATACATAGGGTTGGAGACTAAATGATTTTGGAAACGTGTGTGACACATGGCAGTCTTCAGTGCCTGCATCTCTGAGAAGTTGAAATGTAGCTGTTAATATTACTGCTCTTCCACACACACAATACTCCTATTTACTATATCATTATTTAATTAGGAAAGTTTTACTATTTCCAACACAATTCAAAATTTAATTAAATATACCAAGCAAACTGCACTGCTAGTGAGAAGTCCCGGGGGAAAGTATTAAACCTGGGAAACTGTTCTTCAAAACAAGGATTTCCTCCTTTTACCTGCCACAATAACTGATTAGAGTTGTATGAAGTTTTTCAGCTGAAGTTATATTTTGCAGCTAGTAAAGCATTTTCAGATCAATCTGTACCTTTGTAAGGATGTTGCACCACTCACACTGTCCTAGAGTCATCCCATTGTCAAGCATGGGTTAGCCAACGTGGGCCAGATTCTCCAGTACAATGTGGCTGTCCTGCAGCATCATATTGGCAGAATCTGATCCTGAAAGGGAGTTAAGCAGACCAAGTAGTATTCTCCTTCGTGCGGCACAGAGCTGAGATGCCTCACATAGGAAACACCCCCACCACTTATTGGGCTAGCAGGAAAAAGGGAAATTGCTAAGATTAGCCAATGCCATACTCATCATGGCCAGAACTTGTGCCCATTGTGGGCACTTGCAGAGGACATGAATTAGAGCGCCCTTTATTATAAACATTTGAGTGTCTCATAAAGCTTGATGAATTTATCTTCACAACACTTCATGAGGACAGGAAGGATTATTAGTGCTATTTCCATTTTGAAGATGCCAATCTGTGGCACAGAGAGATTAAAATGACTTTTCCAAGGTCATTGGGATTTATAGGTAGCGGAAGCAAGATCTAGAACCAAGTTTTCCTGAGTCCTGGTCCGCTACCTCAATCACAAGACTGTTCTTTCTCGCCCAGCACTCCCTTGCTTCTTTCACTGCTCACTACTCAATTTCTGCAGTGGATGATGAATATCCACTTCATTCATGACACACAACACAATTAGTGCAGTGAATAGGTCTGCACAATGAGATCAGTTCATTGATACATATCTGTCGCAGCCACCATCCTACATGTGCAGTGAATTGGGGTGGGGAGGGAGGAATAGTAAGGGACCTTTTTCATCTAAAAAGATGAAATTTTGAGAAAACAACAAGACATTGAAAATGACTATTTTTTTTAATGAAAAGTCGTAGGCCACCACAATTACTCCACATGCCACCTACATCACCCCCACCACTTGGCCAATAAAGGTCCCAAATTGGGAACCGTCTTCCTCTTCCACTGATTTTAGCAAGCCCTTTAGCCAAATCAAAATTCAAGATGCTATTCTTACCATTTAAATTTCGTTAAGAATTTTACCTCACGCGAAAACCTTCTGAGGTGTATGCATAGTTTGAAGTACAGCCAAGTGATCCATTTTAAATATGATGCATTTTAAAATGTATACTATTTTACAATACTTTTTAGAATGCATTATACTTTCCCTTACACTGAATAAGCAAATTCATTTCAATTGTCAGTAATTGCCACAAAAAGCATTGAAATCTCATTTCTATTAATTATAAGGAAAAACATGAAATGATTGCAACTAACATTTCTGGGTGTTAATAGCAAGAAGTTATGGCTGACGGGTTCTGTGTTTATTGCTCTAAAGGAAAATCTGCAGTGAATGTGGTGAGTATTTTTTTTACTGTGACCATGACTGAGAACTGAATTGTACAATAGTGATATTCTGTTAAATCAAACACCGTACACAAACCTGACTACTCAAAGTTCCAACTTACAGTCAAATTGGAATGCTGAGAGGGGAAATCCATAGGCGGTTGGTGAAGGGTCCCCTGGGGAAGGCAAGCTCCTGGCCTGCCTCACCCTTGCTCGGATTTTTTTTCTCATTACAACAGGTGATTTGACCTCACCTTCCTCTATATGCCTTCCAGTGTTTGAATTTTAACATCTATTTTGATTTGCTGTTACAGCCTGACCTGATCCTGTCATACACTTCCCTGCATTTATTTTCCTCCCATTCTGCAAGTTTCCCATCTTCAAAGCATCTGACGAAGTGGGATTTTTTCCCATGACAGCTGATGCAATAAATAAATGTGTTAGTCTTTAAAAGTGCCACAGGACTCCTTGTTTGTTTTACTAGGAGTAGTTTAGTTGGAGGTAAACCACAGACATCACACACAGATACGACTGCTTAATGAAGGTAGGAATTGAATCAAAGGACCAGCAAACTCCTCAGATGGGAAAAAGAAAAGTGCAACCCTGAATTTGGTAAAAACACACACACACACACACACACACACACACACACACACACACACACACACACACACACACACACAAAGTATTTGTAACAGCCTATGTAGACCTAACTGGTAACTTGAAACTTCCAAAGCTGGTCTGGGCTGTCTGTGAAGATAATTATCATCTAATTTAGACCTATGGGCTGCTATTGTTCTGTATCTATCGGTTTCACAGATAGTTTGCTCCTGCCTTTTAACATATCAATGTGAAGGTGAGAGGCAGCAGATGATGCAACATTTTCAGATTAAGCACAGATTCTAATGAGTTTGCCTTGTTGCAGTCACAAGCAAGCAAGACTTGAAGAAAGGGTAAATATACACAGAAGGAAGCAAGAGTAGAGGTAAAAATGGAATTTATCTCCCCAGGTCCTGGGCAGGCAGCAGGACTATCACACAACATATCTCGAATCACTAGTCCAGCCATTATAGAAGTTTTGGGACCATGGTTCCCTAAGCATAAAACTCAATGGATAATCAACCTTACTGAACTATTTAAAATTGCAGAGATGCAGAAAACTCCTGAAGCAGCTACCCCATTCTATAGTGTCACAGAACGTTTTGCAACGACTCCCCATGAGTGGGTGAGTTTAAACTATAATGTACAGCCACAAAAAGCCTTAAGAATTTCCATGTCTTACCACCATCATGCCATGTTGGTATCTAGCATTATAAAACAGAATATATTGTAAATATCTTTATTCAAAATACAGAATGCAGTACCTTCATGCATAGTCTAATATATTTTGCCTTGAGATTCTTATGTGACAAATAAATGAAGTCATACTACCAAGTTAGTAAAAAAATATGCATCTCCACACACAGAAAATGGTCACTTTAACATAGGATTAAACTACTCAGATATTGTCATGGAATTCCATCTAGGGTTAATTGGTAGGAACATAAGATAAGGCAAGAGGCTCATGTCTCTCTGATACGGGGACAGAGCCTCAGGTGACATTAAGTTGTCAGAGATCCATAAAAACAATGGAACTCTGACAACTAGCTCCAGCTAAAGATATGCCCTCTTGTTTTATTTAGAGAGAAACGTTAGTTGCAAAGGTAGAGTTAGACCTTTCCCAAATTCAAATAATATTTGAAACTTGGATTTTAGTTTGGTCTCATTTCTGACTCTTTCAAGCAAGAAGCTTCAACATCAAGTATGTGGCAAACTCTCTCTCTTTCAAAGAGTTGCTTTCTCTCAAAACTCATAAAAGTAAATCCTGTCTTCTCAGTAATCACATCCTCTCTTTTGCCATTGAAAGTGTTCCGTATTCTGCTGTACATCAGTATTTCTTATACTTGAGCAGACATTTACTGTAATGCCCTGACAGCCACAGAGGCGTCATTTTCAATACATTTTTAAAGTATGGTATGGCTCAATTAATACATGTAGTTTTCAACTGGGATGAAACAAAAATGATCATTTCTTTCCTTCAGTGTATATTTTACCTGGACAATTTATTCCTCTGAAAAAAATCTCTTAATAAGATTTCCTTGGTGCCAGATGTCTGTTGATGGCCTTGACCAGAGCTAGCAAAAAGAACGAGATATCACTGCATCTGTTCTTGTCTGAAACCACATGCATGAAGCTACTGGACCTGGCAACAGCAACGAAAGGTCACTTGTACATAGCAAGAGGGTGGGGCAGCTCTTCAGTTAGGTATTGACTGTAGGAGACCAGAATACTACTGTGTTCTCAAAGCTGCATTTCAGTTACACAGAGCATAGACTATCCACCCTACAGAACTGCCCATTTCATCATTGGTCCTTCTAACCTCTTCAGAAATCTTCAGGTTCAATGCTCAAAGTATTAATTAGTTTGTCATCTTCAAAACTCTACTCCCCAGAAGATGTTGGGTTACAGCTCTTAACATCTGTATTCTGGGATAGCTGCTTACGCATGAATCCTGATGGGAGAAATGATAGCCTTGTGGTGAAACAACAGGCCTGACAACCCAGAAGTCAGGGCAGGCTGGATCAAAAACTGATATCCTGTGCGATTTTTTTGGCAAGTAACCAATGGCTCAATTTCAGATGTTCTTCACATATAAATGTAGGCCGTTCCGATAGCCATTCCGATAGCATGGAGGACTCTAACTTGGGAAGTCCTGACTTTGATAAAGACTTGAGGGTCATGGCAGATAATCAGTAAAATATAAGTTCCAGGTGTGACACTGAGGTTAAAAGAGCTAACAGTGATCCTTTGTTACATAAAGAGAAATATATCAAGTAGGATCAGAGAGGTTATATTATCTCTGTATTTGTCATTGGTACAACTACTAGTGAAATAGCATGTTCAGTACTGGTATACATGGTTCAAAATTATATTTAAAAATAATTAAAGGATTGGAAAATATGATGTATAATGAGATTTAAGGAGATCAATAATGATCATGATTTGCAAGTACCCGCATAGGGAACAGAAATTTTATACCAGGGAGATTTTCAGTCTGGCAGGCAACAAGATAACTGTATCAAATGGCTGGAATTTGTAGCTAACCAAATTTAGATTGGAAATGAAAATAAACCTGCTTTAACAGTGAGAGTAATTAACAATTGAAACAATTTAGAATCAATTCTCCATCAATGGAAATTTTAAAGTCAAGACTGGATGTTTTCTAATAGATAAAGCTCTAGTTCAACTACAGCTATGGGATTTGAATAAGTAATTCAGAGAAATCCTCTGACCTGTGTTCTGCAGGACATCAGACTTAATTATCACAATGACTACTTCTGGCCTTAAAATCTAATCCAAATTAGATTATTTGCATGTACGATTATATAACTATAGGTGCATGTAGTTTGCACATTTTGCCATCACAGCTGTGCATGCACCATTTAGAATATATTCCCAAGTGTATTTGCCTATAACAGAAGGATAACAACTGGTGTTTGGAGTCTCATTTAATTAAATGTTTGTCAAGTTCTTCAAGATCTTAAAATGCATTGTGCTTTATAGAGTAGGTGTAGACTCTTGTAATTATTAATCATGGGTGTGTTTGGCATCATGGTCCCCCCTCAACTGCCACCACCATCTTTTTCTATTATTCTAGGTGGCATTTTCATTTGAAAATGTAAATGTTCCATTTCTTTCATGCAGCTTAATCTCCATAGGTTTATCAGCATAATTACAGGTTGGTCACTGTAAATAAAACTCATGACACCTACTTGTTAATATAAGGAAGAGAAAGTAATTTTCACAGTCATCATTTCAAAACATTTCTTCAAATTGTAGCCATGAAGAATATACACATGCTGATATATTAGGTGCCAAAAAAGAAAGAAAAAATAACTTCATTATGAATCAAGATGAGTATCCACTTATTCCAGTAATGAATTTGACCTAAACCAAACAAATAAAAAAAAAAATCACAGTAAGAAAGCTTTCCTTTTCTTAATATATATAAATATTGCAAAAATATTATTTCTGCATACAAACGAGAAAAAAGTCCGGCTGTTCTAAGAACAAGGCATATCTGGTTACTTTAGCTTGAAACTGAGGCCTTGATCTTTTGAGCTTTTCTATGCAAACAGAACTCAGCACCCTCACATTCAACTATGTACATGCAAACTGGAATTTGAGGCTCCACTTCAGTGGAGTTCTTTGTAGGCATAGAGCGCAGTGCCAGTCTTAAGCATGCAGGATTGGGCCTAACTTTATTGCAGGGAAACCCAGGTTCCATACAACAAGACAGAACAGAACAAATATTCTGGAGAGAGATAAATTGCTGACTGCATATGAATATTGTATTGCCCTTATAACAACAAACTCTTGTTTGAGAAAGAGGCATAGCCCTGGCTGTTTCATAGAACCCCTGCTGTCTAGCAGAATGGAAGCTGCCTTTAAAAAAAAATAAAATAAAGAAACTCAGTTACACAATGAAATTCATCCCACAGGTCATGATGCACTTCAAGCACTGGGACAACAGTGACAGGAATGCAAAATTCTTTATATATGTTATCTTTCTAACAACTGTATATCAGGTCTAGCATATGCCAGTGAAACCATTGTAAGGTAATTCACAATTTGAAATGCATTAAGTCAATCACTTTATTCATGTCTGATCTACCTGACATTGTAGCACAATTTTCAGAAGACTATGTTCTATCCCTAACTTCTAGCACTCAGCAGCTGTCCTTCCAGGGATCTTACATCATCCCTTCCATAATAACTTTCTCAGGGTTATTTCCATCTATATGCCAAATGCAATCACAATACACAAAGTTTGCATCTGATGATTTCCGACATCAGGGTATGCTTCTCTCCAATAATATTTCTAACATAGACATTCATCTTTTTTTCCCTTCCAGGACATACAAAGGAATATTAAGCACCACTTTTCAAAAGCTTCAGTTCTCTCTTTGTCAACTGTATTAACTTCCCACAATTCGCATCCATAAATCACTGGGTTTTTCATCAGTCACACCTTTGTACTTTGCAGGTATGTCTACACTGCAGAGTGAAGTTGATTTAATTTCGTTCTACCTTCACCCACCGCACTTTAGAAGTCGGAGAAGCATAATCACACCACATTCACTGCACCGAAGGATTGCATCCCCACTTGCATTGATAATGAAAGCAGTGGGTAACTATCCCACAGTGCAACTAGGCACAGGGACTTTTGGGAAGATTGCTGTCCTCCCAGAATGCAACATCCTTCCTTTCTCCTCCTTGCTTGTCCTAAACAAAGAGACAAATGCTTTTCCGTGCCATTTTCTGAAAACGTTCAGTCTCTGCTATGCATACGCTGTTGCCACTCAGCTCTGCACTATCATTGTGAGCATCACAAACACTTCATGACTTATCCTGCAATATTTTGAAGACCAATACAGAAGCTGAAGCACAGAAAGTCGCTATGTTACTCAACTGCTACAAGCCATAGAAGGAAACAATTTCTATTTGCTTCGGGCAGTCATGCAGCAGCTGCAGTTGGTTGAGTGCCACTTCTGGGTCCCAGGAAACAAGCACTGACTGGTGGGGATCACATCATTTTGATGATGATGTGTGAAAGGCCACTTCCACAGAACAGAACTTTGTGCTGAGCCGTCACTAGATCTAAAGCAGAAGAATACTAACCTGAGACCTGCTTTGACAGTGGAGAAGCGAGTGGCCATCACTCTGTGGAAGCTAATACCATCAGCTGGTTACTGTCATTTGGGAACCAATTCAAAGTTGGGAAATCCACCGTGGGAGCTGTTGTGGTACAAGTGTGCAGGGCCATTAATAGAGTCCTGCTAAGAAGGGTAGTGACCTTGGGAACTGAGCAGGAAATAGTGAAGATTTTGCCCAATGGGGTTCCCAAACTGTGACGGTGCCATAGATGGCACGCATGTCCTTATCGTAGCAATAGACCACCTTGCCACAGAGAGTACATAAACCAAAAAAGATACTTTTCCATGGTGTTGTAGATCCCTGTAGATTACAAGGGACACGTCACCGACATCAATGTGGGGTGGTCTGGAAAGGTGCATGACACATGCATCTTTAGGAATTCAGTCTCTGTTATAAAAGATGCAAGTGGGTACTTTCTTCCCTGACCAAATAATATGTCTTGGCGGTGTTAAAATGCACCTTCCCAGTACTTCTGGTGCCCCAATGAGTCAGGTAGCCTGCCTGGTGGACTGCTCTGCATGACTAGCTGAGGAAGCCAGCAAGCAGGTTGTTAAACCTAGCAACAGCAGTAACTTGCTGTCTGTTCAGTACACACGACACATCCATAGAAACATTGCGTCTCTCTGCTCATCTTTTCAAAACCCACTCCCTTCCTTCCTTGACTCCTGGTAATCCAGTTCTGACCCCTGGCTCTGACTACTGACTCCAACTCTGTCATGACCCTTGGATCTGGCATTCAGACTACAACCACTGACCTCCTACAATCTGGTCTTCGAACAGGCAGGGGAACAAAATACATACTTATCTCACACCCCATGCAATGGAAAACCATTCACTGTCACTTTCTGCTGTTTGTGCTGTTATCTAGTGTTGGTGATAGAGACTTGCAATGAGTTCAATTAGATGCTTTGGAAACCCAATGTCTGCCGGTATTCTCCAGAGATGCCATGTTTGATGGTATCCATTGTTTTTGAGTAGCTAGCGAAGCACATGATTATTGAATGATTGTACTCTGCATTTTCAGTCCTGTGATCAATATTCATGAGCTTTCAGAATTGCATGTGGAAGTTCACCACAGAAACAACTTACAAAGGTAAAAGCTATGCACTCAGAGCATATCTGGTCAAAGGACCACACAGACCAACAACCTTATGGGTCTAGTGAGAAAGGCAGAAGAACTCAATAGAAGATTTGATTGTAGTATACTTTTGAGAGGAGATCCAATACAAATCAGTTTAAGAGACAATGTTGAGCCATACAAAGTACACACATCTCTACAGCCAGGTCTATACTGGAGGTGAAATTCAGTGGCAGTTGACAGGAGTTACATGAGTTATGCAGGGTGGCTTATGTAACTCCTGTTGACTTCACAACTTCCCTTCTACGCGCTGTCTCCACTGCACTGCATCGACGGGAAATGCATTCGTATTGATGCAGTGCTACTCCACCTGAGTGGGTGGTTTTATTAGATTGACTTATGGATCGACTGCACGTCTTTACTGACCACTCAACCGATCTGGAGAAATCAAACTGACAACAACAGATTTGCCATCTTCAGTATAGACAGAGCCTACAAGACAGATCTGGGAAGATATTAGTTGCGGATTTATGCAGATTCAGAGGGCATCATTATCTGAATGCTGTGTACTATTTTTCCCAATTATATATAAGTAATATACGTGAAATATAACATGTTGAAGTGTTATAGTCGAGAAACCAAAGTGCTCTTCGCTCACTTAAGTATTCCAGAACAACTAGTGAATGCAAACAGACCACAATTTACTACAGTAGAATTTAAATTATTCTGAACAAAATGTGATTTTGATCATATTGTTAACAGTCCATGTTACCCCCAAAGTTAGAGATGTGCTGGGTCTGGAACTTGCTGACTATGTTTGTGTCAATTTGGATAGAGAAAAAGGCAGGATTATTCCAACTGTCAAAGAAAAAGAATTCAGCACCAAGCTCATATGTGATCAAGGCTGACAGTGGAAAGTTCAATAGAAACCATCAATATTCTACAGTGTGTTCCTTAGAAAGAGCAATCAACAGAACAAACTCTAACGGTGGCTGCTGAAGAACAAAACGACCAACCACAGCCAGTCAGCTAGATGACCAACTTGTTACATGTTTGGATCATGTAATTAGAAAACCTGTATGACTCAGAGAAACAGACTGATACATGCTAATTTCAAAGACGAAGTACACATTGTAAATGGTAGGAATGTAGAACTTAAAGGGGGGGATATAACGGAATGTTAAACTGTACTATACATTCTGCCACTGGGTGGCAGTGTGTAAAACACCTTATTTAAACAAAAATCACTCATATCCTGCAGAGCATTAGAGGATCTTCTGATGAACACATCTGGTATTCGTAAGCAAGCTCTGCGGCCAGTCCATATCTGATTTAGGATCATAAAATAGATTATAGATCATAATATTTACTAGTTAGCACTTTTAAACACAAAATAAGGAATCTGTTATAATTCAGTTGAACTGGGGTGACTTTATTGTTGTCACAAAACGGAATCCAGTCATTTTGCTGAGCATTATATTCATTACTGACCTCCTAGGTCACATGAAATGTTGCATCTTTTTAGGTACAGCCTTAGAATTATTGATTCAATGAATCATACTGACTTAGAAGTATTGGCTGCTGCTAAAATATAGCTGGGTATACTAGATTGCTGGAAAAGAATGAAACAAAAAGATTTGTTTCCATTTTACTCCTGGGCGGAGGAGGAACCAGGGAAATTGGCGAATGTTAAGTATTTTTCTAAATGGCTGTCAAGTTGGTTCCAAAGGGAAAATAATAAACACAGTTTTCTGTATCTAACCTGTCTACAAGTGCTCTCATGCTTGGAGATTTTTTAAAAGCTCAGCAAATTCTGTGCATGTGGGTGATTAACTACTTACAATTCCAGTACAATAGAACAAATCTTACAGTCATTAGTTAATACCATATCCTGTCCTCATTAAGTCTTTGAACTCAGGTTTGTGCATATTTTAAACAAGGAAACCATATGGTAAGAGTTTGGAGTTCAAGTTACTGAAGTAAGGATTGTGACATCCATTAATTTGCCTGCTTCTATTCCGGCACCTTTAGTTTTATAGAAGGAAGTGGTCATAACTGAAATTGCTAAAGAAAGGTGAGAGGCATGTAAAAGAACAAGTTACGCGTGCTTCCCTCTCAATGAAAGCAAATCTGAAAAAGAAGCAAATTGGAAACACACTTCTTCCATCCAAATTATAACCACATTAACCTCACATGGTTGCTTAGATATTCTTATCTATCAGCTCTAAAAGTAGCAAGGCATCCTTATAGAAACAAATCTCACAGGGACACAGCCTAATTCCTGTGTGTGTTCATAACACAGTACCACAATGAAATCCTTGATTTCTGTGTGTGTTTACAACACTCAATGCCAGTTATCAAAATGTTTATATTAACAGATGGAAGGTGATTGTTAATTTGGCTGGAAAAGCAAAACCTGTTATAATGGGCTGTCTATATGATTAGAAGAATAAATATAAACAGGAAAATCACTAATGAAACATTCTGCAGTTTATTCAGTCTCTGATCAGTGAAGAATCATGCAAAATGTAACAGTGCAGTGGCTAATAATAGTAAGCTCACAAGAAATCATTTCAGCTTGTTTTATTGGACATTAGTAACATTCTGCCTTTTCATCACCACTTTAAGGCTATGTCTACAATTAAGGAGGCTTAATTCAAACAACTAAAACCATGGGTACACTAGGCTTTAATTAGTTCAAATTAAGGGCTTCCTTAATTTAAACTAATAACTTTGAATAGGGTATTAGAAATAAGGGTTAATTCGAACAAGTTAGTTCGAATTAACCAATGTGGCCATGTTAGTTCAAACTAATTTCTTAGTTCGAATTAACCGGCCCATTGAAATCAATGGAAATCGCTAATTCGACCTAATTTTTTCTACTTCGAATTAAGTTAATTCAAACCAACTAAAATTAGTTCGAATTAGTTAGCTCAAACTAACTAATTTTAGTAAGTGTAGACATAGTCTCAGTGTCCAGTAAATGTTCTCTCCCCTATTCCCTTCACCGTCTCTCATTACAAATTCTCCTTTCCTACTAATCCCTCAAAAATCTTAATTCTGCTCAGTATTCGGAACAGCCTCAAGCAACTGTACTGGTTGGATGCATGCCCCCTGCTTCAAAGAAATCCTAACTGCTGCTACTCTGTACTACTTGCCCTACTGTTCCTTATGCTACAATGGGCTTGCACACACATCATAAATCCATTTGATAGTGGGGCACATTCTCCGCCCACACAAGCTGTCTTATTGGATCCCGTAAAGAATGCCAACTCTCAGGAAATCTCTCTTGTGGTATTATTTTTTTCTTAACATGCCGACATTTCTTATACTTTATATATATATAAAATTACCAATGGAGTTCCAATGCCGGGCAGATTCCAGTGTTAGATAGAGACTAATCTGAATACAAAAAGTACATGGCTATCAAGAGTGCCCATCATGCACACTGGCAGCGCATTTAAGATAGACAATCGATTTTGACAGCTCTCACAAATTTAAAGCCTGAGGAGTTTAAGAAGAATTGACCGACTGTTTCTTTACAACAGAAACATTTTATCTATGCGAGAAGATGCTTCATGTTGAAATCCCATCAGGCAATGAAACATGCTTCAGCTGGGTGGCAGTAGTATATTGCGGGGGTGAGGGGAGGAGGAGTGTATCTTTTCAGTATCTTCCTCTTGTAAATCACAGGATTCATCTCTCTCCATTCTTGGGATACTTCCAGGAATAAAGTGAAGTTTGAGATCGTCAAATGTTAAAGATAAGAAATAGATAAGATAACAATAACCATGACAATTTTTTAAGAAAGGGATCAGAATGGATACCAGACAACCTACAAATAATGAAAATAAATCAGGCAAGCACCTGCTGCTAAAAGGATATCTGTTCAGGGCTTGACCCTGTTGTGTGTCGGAATTTGTTAATTTGAGATTCTCAAATAATAGGCTCAAATGGAATTTAATCAAAGATTATTAATCAAAAGGTGCGTACAGAAACATACAGAATACAGAAAAAATAGACACATTATCACTAATGGTGTAAGATTAAGAGTTTCCCTCCATTTGCAGCTACTCTCTATCTGGAAGATGCAGACAGTTTTGTTTTCTCCATCTAATTCCCCAGTAACCCCATTGTTTTACAGGGTCAGAAACAAAGGCGCCCTTTTACCTATGGATGGAAGAACACTTTCCAAGGTTGATTTCACTATCTGATGTTTTAAGATGTTTGTTTACCTTGTCACTTATGGAAGCTCCTTTGTGGTATCTGTATGTTACATGACTGATAAACACAAAGGGAATTGTAACCTGGTCACTATCCCTAACAGGTGGGCGAAGTGGCAGTTCCCCCAATATAGCTTTTAATGAATTCCCATTTCACCATTACAGAAAGCATTTGCAGTAACATTTATTCCTTATTAATCAAGCACTCCTGCTTGTACCTTTATAAGACACCTTTGGTAGCTTGAGAGGTCTCTTTCCTGAACATCTGCTTTCCCACTGACTTGAAGGTATCAGTCATGATGGATTATGGCCAAGGATAGAATTTAGTCATGGAGATCAGGTAAGTCATGAACTCTGTGACTTGACTTGACCTCCATGATTACTTTGACATCAGCTGGGACCATGTATCCCCCTGCCACTTTGGTCAAGTCTGGAGTTGTGAAGCCATCTTCTTCCTTTGGTGAGGGTTGGCGCTTGGGCTGTGCACGGCTATGACTTCAGGGGCTGTTCACCCTCCCCACCCTTCCCTCAACTGCTTCAGCCTGGTGTCGTGTGTCCTCCTCACCCATGGCTTTGACCAAGGTTGTGCATCGCCCCATCCAGAACTGTGGTCAAGGCTGTGTGGTCCTTCTGTGACTGGAACTATGGCTGGATACTGGGCCGCATGCTTTCCCTTCCCATCCCTGCACCCTACCCCATTCACCTAGAGGTGTTGCTGAGGCTGGCGCCAAGGCTGTGGGGCTGTCTCCCCACCCCCTGGCTTTGCCTGGGGCTGGAATTGTGCCCCCACCATGGCAGTGAGTGTCTGTCTGTCTCCCCTGCTTCTGATGGTGGGCCTCCAGTTGTGATCTCCCCACTTATGTTTATTAAGAATCAGATAGGTCATGGGCTCCTGTGACTTTCTCTTTATTCTTTATGATCTATCCATAACTTTTACTATACATAACCATGACAAAAATCTTATTTGTTATGGTCCAATAATCACTCCAGGTGATAGACCGACAGCCTGGCCTTATTAACACTAAATAAACATACTAAATATACTCTTTGTTAAGATCATAAGATTTTGAGAGACTATTTAATATATAAATGAAATTAATACTCAAAGATGATTAAAAGGTTTAATATTTACAAATAGGTACCAGTAATCCAAATCCCACTGAAGTAAATGGAAGAACTTAATTTTAGTGGGCTTTGGATCAGGCCTTATATTGTTAATTATGATAGTTATCATTGGGCATTATTATAGATGGGAAACAAATGAGCTGAAGGATTTCAGCCAGATACACTTCATAGAGATTCTTCCTACTGTTCCTCTCAGAGTTCTTTAAGACCGTGGCAGTTGAACATACAGGGGGAAAGGCCTTGAAAACTGTGGAGCTGAACAATCCACAGAGAAAATTAGGCCCAATCACTTCAGTTTCAAGCATGCTTCTTCCTGTCCTTCAAGCCTCACATTAGCATCAGAAGCCTTTGGATATCTCTCTGAGTTTTAACACTGATCTAATGGTATTTATAAGCCGTTGTATTTTTTTTAACCAAACAATTGGGCTTTATGATGCTGATTTTATGAATACAAATGTATGTTTCCATAAATCCACTTCAAGTACCAGTTACCATGGAGCATCTTTTTCTCAGGAGATTCTTGAAAATGAAATTGTTCATCTAAGAAGGTTAATTTTTGGATAAATGACTTTTATTAATCTGGTTTCCCTTGAGCCTTGTCATTTAGGCTGCTCATGATATTAATGTTCTACTTGGTCAGCTTCCTCCAGGATACACAAACATTGCCTGAAGCAGACAAATCATTAGCAGCTGAATTTATTCAATTAATATTATCATTGCAAATAAAAAACATTTTAAAATATTAACTGTGATTACTTCTCTGTGATATTACCTCCCCCACATCCCTGAAGTGCTTTAATGCTCTATGACTTAGACTCACAGCTTGGTTTGTAGGTTTCATATAGCGGTAAGGCCCAATTCTGACCTCAGTCACACAGGAGCAGCTTCATGGATTTCTGGCTGTATCCGAGTCCCATTGACATCAATATCCTTTTTACAATGGGAGCAAGGTATGAATTACACACTTGCAATCAAGCAATACTGGGCTCTGGCATACTATTGTTAAACTTCAAAGTACAGAGCACTTCCATTGAAATCACTGGAGATTTGGCATTGGGAACAGGCTCTGAACCAGATTACAATCATTAATTTACCAAATGTAATAACTACATTTCAAGTATTTCTTCCTAAGACACATCAGTGAAGTTATATTATCTGAAGTTAATAGCCCATTAAAATGTTATAATTCACTCTTAACCCTTATGATCTTCAGCCCTATAGGAGCATCCACAGTGTGTCTTATGATGTATGTGAGCAAATACAAGCCCTGGAACTCACTATGCAACCAATTTTTCAATAAATGGGGTTTTCATGCTACACTAACACACAGCAGGGTCAGAAAAAATAACCCTAATTTATTTTACAAGTGGAAGAAAAAAAAACAGACTGGGACTCATCTTAGACCTATCATCATTATAGGCATTTTAGAAATGTATTTGAAATGCTAAGCAAGTTCTTGACTCAGGAAACAGCATGGTCGTCTCTCTCGCTGATGGCTATGCAGCGTCTCGCTGCAGGCACTAAACTCAGCATATTAGTTCTCCAGCTCCAGGAAGCTGTCTACTTAATTACTTCACAAGAAATCTCAACTCCTAGGTCTTGTGAAATATTTATTGAGATTTTTTTTCAAAAAAGAAAACTTTGTCCTTTGGTCACTTTGGAGGGGGAAAAAAAGTACATAGAAGGAAAGATACGACTTCCAGAAGTGATTTGACCTTGAAGAAAGATGGAAAGAAGAATAAAACCAATGATTAAAAAAATCCACCCGATTACTGTCAGCCTCTAGTGGAATTTTTCATGGTAATATTCTAAGGAATTATTGTAACATTCTACCCGTGGGTATTTTTTCTTAACTACCTTCTACCTTTTCCCTTTGTTTTCTTTAGTCTAGGCCTGCCAGGTGTAGAGGTGGGGAGAGGTGACTGGTTAAGGTGCTTGACTACAATCATGAAGGTTATGGGTTACAGCAGTGGTTCTCAACCATTGTGTCGGGACACATTACTGTGTTGTCATTCAGTGATAAGTGTGTTGCAGAGAGCCAGGGCAATGGCTGGATTCAACCTGGTGTAGTGGTGGGAGGGTTGGGCTGGTGTGTCCTGTAGGGCAGCAACACACCACCCGGCATGCCGTGACTTGCAAAAGGTTGAGAACCATGGGGTTAGAGTCTTTCTGGGACTCATGCTAAAAGATCACCTCCATTTAACCAGCCACAATATAGCTATCTGATCCACCAGGTAAAAGCAGTTGGCTATGACACTGGACACATCACTCTCTATGTACTGATGCAATAGTGTCTATTAAAGAAAATATTCATATAATAGTATTGGATGTATGGTTTTTGTAGCTTACCCTTTATTTCAGGTTGAGCTGTAATCTTTTCAACAGTCTTATTTTGGGGAAAGAAAATTGGTTGTGCAACCAAAATTGTACTGTGAGCTTGATTTGTCAAAAGGTCTCAAACCCAATTTTGAATATTGTTGGTGCAATTTCATCATTATATTATAACTCAGTTATTTACCAATAGAAAGCATTCAGTTCATCTGATTGCACCTCAATGATTTTAAATCACAAGAGTTGACTAAATTATAACATTTTCATAAGGTGTTAACTTGACAATTAACTTTTTTTCATCTGAGTCACTAGAAGTGTAAATTCTGTGCATTATGTGCTCCTTTAATCAGTTATCTGCACTCTTAAAACTAGGTTCAGATTCAAAATAGAAGTGTGTAATCAATCAAAATAGACAACAATAGTAGTTACTGCATGTATATTTGCTGATACCAAAGATGGGATGCCTTTCTGGAAGATACGCTGTAGTCAAACAAATTTTTGACTCAGTTGAAAAGCAACTAGGTGAAATTATCTGACGTATAATACCTTCTGCCATTAAATATCTATCAACCTATATAAACAGATTAAAGAAAGATTGCTTGCGACTAAAGCAATGTTAACTATAGTTTGGCTTGAACTAATATCCCATATTTGAAAAATCTGCATTCCAGGTGAGATCAGATGGAACATTTTGTATGTGACCTCTAATATTATAAAGGACCAAAACCCAGATCCAAATATCTCCATCTCATTTCTTTCACCCCCCTAACAAACCTACAATGTAAAATTCCCAAACCAATAATCTCTGCTGCATTTGACATAAAGATCTCAATACAAATTTATGCAGCTTGAGTTTATCTGTAGTTGTATAAAACTATGTTACCATAGCTTGTGGCTGTATAGTTATTGCAAAAATAGAAACATCCAATAACCTTTAGAGACACATTAAAAGAAAGGTAGCTACATGTGAACTAGCCTCTTTAGCTATTTAGTTACCTGCTGTATTTATGCAAGTCTTCTGTAATTTTCAAGGGAATAAAAAAGATTGCCCCATAAAAATGCTTAATTATCATTAGGTTGATTGCATAGATGTAAAGTATCTTGCATTAGCTACCTTGCCTTGTATTTAAGATTTAGGCAAAAGATACCTCTTCCAAGAATTGACTTCTTTGACTATACATACGCTGTCAAAATGCAATTAAAACATCATTTGGCACATTCAGTGTCAGCATCAACTTGGCACCAACAGTCTAGTTTCTTGTGTTCTTTGGTGCACCCTCTTTTCATTTCAGTGCTGTGCGTTCAAGCTTCATACCAATGCCAATCGCCAAAAACAAGCTTGCTTTGGCAGCTGCAGGCAAATGTTTGCATTTAGGGCAGCGTTTCATAGCTTTGTATCTTAATTACCAGTTTAAAATACGGATGACAAGTTGTATGGTTTCTACACTTGCACAGCTTTGTAGTCTTGGAGATCATACTGTCAGAGATCAAATAGACATACCCTGGCATCTCTGAACATACTCAGCCTTACACAGCTGACATTACAATACAGAAGGCTGCCACAGAACAAACATACAAGGAATTGTCCTGTTTATCTCCCCAAAAGACAGATATATGTTTATAAATTATCACTTGACCCAATCAGGTAGGAATCAAGGGGTAAGATATTTGTAGCCAAAAATATTTTGTGGGCACAAGAGTTGTAGACAGAAAATTGTGAACTGAGTTTTAGCCACAATGAAACTGCGGGCACCCATCCAAACGTTCAAATCTTTGAGTTACTGATTGACGGCACAAGAGGTCATTATAGGTAGACGTACTCAGATTTGCACATACAATTCATTTAAAGATAAAGATAAGAAGATGCCTGAAAAGAGAGAGATCTGACATTTAGCTTTACTCCTTCGTCCTTTCTGTAGAGCCCTGTAGTTTTGTTTTGTTTTTTTTTAATTAAAAATGACACTGTTGATACATGATCATAAACTAGCTGCCTACAGCAGAACCATTGAAATTCCATTACTCTGCGGAAGGAAGCAGAATTTAAGCAGCACACAGATGTTGAATATACATTATGCACCATGGATTTAAATTCTGTGGGGATACTCATTGGGGAGATGGGAAGAGTGCTTTGAAGGCAGGAGAGGAGGAGAAGACCTAGGGACAAAGCTATGGCATAGATTCAGTATCCATTTATATCACCTATGGACCATCCTGAGGCCTAAAGCATGGGGATGCAGGAGGCATAATATTCTTCTCTTCCAAGCTCTTATGAGACCCAACAACCTTCAGCCAAACTTAGCTATGTCTATTTTATAAAGAGGCCAGGGCAGATTTTTTTTTTTTTTTAAAGGCACAAGTAACAGTAGATAATAATACAAAGAGCTATGATGGAATGTGATAAAAAAGCTACAAACAAAAAAAAGTGGGGCATCAAAAGTATGCATAAATCCAATAGTTTCAATCTGATGTATAGGAATACACATGGATCTTGTCATCTTCCACTGCACTTGTTTCAGAATATAAGGATCTATTTCAGGAAGGAAAAAAAAAATCCTTTATATGTGCACAGGAAGTAATTTTGCTTAAAGGCAATAGAAATAGCAGTAGTGATAGTACCAGTTTGATGCATTAACATAAGACAATTTTTAGCCACAAAAAGATATGCAGCATGCCAGACATTAAACCACAGGATCTGAATCGATAACCGCAAGGAAATGGGGAACAGCTACTTAGGAAGTTTATGAGAAATGTCACTTAAACAGAATGGTTACATGAGGTAACTAAATAATTATCAGGACATGAAATCCTTAAAGTAAAATATACCCTTGTGATTATTGATTCCAGTGGAGTTACCCACAATTATCCAATGGAAATAAAATGCCAGTACAAAAACACTATTACAACTACTGTGTCATTAAGAGCACTGCTGCTTTTATTTTTGAAAAAAGGAAGGAGGAATTTATCTGTGAAAAAAATTCTAATTGAAATTTTAACTCAGTTTTTCAAATTTTGAACAATTTCAACAGTTCTGACCATTTATTTGTGTAACTGGTAGTTCTAGACATTAGTTTGTCATATCTATTGAGCAATTTATTTTAAAAAATGGTAACAGGATGTGTATTGGAAACACTGTGACCACTCTACAGATGCAAAGCTAAACATAAATGTTACGTTTACACTGTTTTCATATTTTCAAATTGTTTTAGAGTCCCATAAATAATCAATAGACTAATCGTACTTTCTATCCAATGTAACATTTCCATTGTTCTTTTCTTTACTCTCTTGACGACTAGTCTACACTCTTATTTTTATTTGATGGGCTGACTTCGCCATTGTAAGTGAAAGTAGAATCCACAGTAACTCCATTAGACTCAATAGAGTTGCAGCAGTGTAAAACTGGTGAGCGAGCAGAATCACATTTTTAAAGACTAAAGAAGTCTAAATTGTATCTTTCTTATCCCAGTGTTTAAAAGGGATGCATGTGTGAACAATAAAATCATTTCTTGAGTTTAAAAAGATTTTTTTTCAGAAATATTGGACCTCCCAGTTGAATACTTGTAATCAGAAACCCCATTTTCTTAAATGCCATCTTTTAAAGTAGCGAGTACAGAGCCCTCTTCCACATTCAATTAAGGTACACAGAGAGATACGGGAAGCAGAGCTTCCCATCACTGAAAAGTCCCCTTATCACTATCCACCAGATTCCAGCAAGTATATTGCCATATGTAAAGAAAAAAGGATTATGGACAAACAACCATAAAGCTACTCTATTTGAAATCATTACATAGCGTAAGCAATGACACTTTTTTTTAAACTAATTTTATATAGGTATATCTGAACCAAATTTGATAAAATGTATCAGTTTTAATGAAGTCTTTTTAATAATATTTTGCTATCCTTCAACTTTTCCTCCTCCAATTGCAAAATTTTTGTTGTTTGACCATACCATGCAGTCTATGGAGGAGGCTGAAAATGTAAGTTTTATCCTGATTGATTTGAGCTTCAATAGTAAAATTATCAGAGTTGCCCAATAAAAAACACTTGCTATTATTGTATGTATTGCACAATATTTGTTTGCCTTAATCTGAGACCTTTGAACTCTAATGAGAAAGACTCCTGCTTTAAGCCCATCAAAATAAAAATTCCTTAAATACAACATGGAAGGTTCTTCAAATAACTAGCAGCTAAAAAGCTGAGACAATGACATGAGATGACGTGACGTGACTGACCTGTCCATGGTGCTGAAAACTGAAACTTAATTAACAAGAAACCCATGCAAGTTGAAATTTATAGTGATAATGCCACTGGTTTCAATGGGAGATGCATCAGAACCAGAGCAGAAAGGTATAAACAGGGAAATGGAGCACAGCATTCATCTTCCCTATAGTATTGTTTATAAAGCTTACTCCAGTGAACCTCATAAAGGAGTATAAATAAATATAAAACTTTTATTACCATGGCTGAACTATAACCTAGTCTCCAAAAGTACCATTCTATTGCCTATCATAATCTCTCCTCCCCCTCAATACTTATGAGCCGATGGATATTTTTTTCTATATGTTTGTTGTGTTTTTCCCAGGAACTGTAAACGTGGACTGGTCTACACTAACGGTGGTAGTCAATGGGAGATTTGCAAGTTACATAATGTAGCTTGCATATCTCCCATCGACATACTTACATTAATGTACTATGGAGCCCTCATGTCACTGCATCAAGGGAGACATGCTCCTATCAATGCTGCCTTTTGCCTTTCAGGGACGTGGATTAATTTAGTTAACCAGAAAGTACTCTCCAATCAATTGAGTGAGTCTACAGAGTCCTGCTCAATCAATGCTGCCACATCAGTGCCTGCCACCATAGCAGTGTAGACATACACTGTGAAGACAATCTCAGAGAAGGATCACATAAATAATCACTCATTCCTGAGTTATGAGAATTTGAGATTGATGAGTGACTCAGATTTCTTGATTTTTATTTCATGTTCATTTTTGTCATTTACATTAGGTATTTGTGGATGTGCATTCATGAAAATATAGTAGAAAATTGTCACCTGAAAACTGGTGGAATAAAAGTTTAGTAAATTAAGTACTACCTGTATGCCAAGTGAAGCATCCAGCAACTTGGTAAGCTGGGATCCCTGTGAACTGGAATCCATCATGTATGATACAAAGATGGCAAAGTTTCAACTGTAATATGATCTTGTTAGAGTCACAGACAATATAGGGCATTTAAAATTGTTCACAAGTACAATTAAATAATTACAAAGGGAACAGAATGTTTAATTATTTCAATATGTCACTATAGATCACTGCTTTTCAGTGTCCCATATAAAATAATCCTATTGGGCAAAATCCTCCCCCCATTATTTGTGCATACAAAAACTCCTAGTTTAGACAAGTTTCGAAGGTGGAGCTATCTTCAAAGCATCAGATGAAGTGGGATTTTCTCCCACGAAAGCTCATGTGATAAATAAATGTCTTTAAAAGTGCCACAGGACTCCTTGTTTGTTTTTCTAGTTTAGACAATTTCACAAAAGTTGTGGAGAGGCCGTATAGGCCCAACTGCAGGATGATGATAATGATACCAAGGAGAGATAAGTACGGATCCTCCATTATCAGAGTCATTGGCCAGTCTAATTGGTAAAATTAGATTTTGAAATTTAGAATCTTGGGGAGGGGTTGCATAAATAAGAGAAAAAAAATGTGCAAGAATAATTTGTGTTAAAGGCAATTTTGCAGACTCACTATGTGTTGTACATGTGAGAGTTATTGTTAATAGTCTAATTTTCTAGTAATAATTTCCTTTGGGCTCAGACATGCTCTCCCATTTCTAACATTATGATACCTACAGTGAATGGGTGCAGCCAGGAAATTCTGCCAGACCTTTCCTTAGCTTAAGAAACCCAGTTACACCATCGCTATGGCTGGGTTGATATGTGAACCTTCCCTGAACTACACTGCAAAGGGAATAAAAAAAAAGCTATGGGAAAGAAGACTTAGTGATTCATAGAAAAAAATTAATTTCAACACAGTTCTTTTTAGAAATGTAGTGCACTCAGAGTGAGTCAGGGCACCTGGATCCATCCCTTACTGCCCCTGAATCTCAGAGACTCAAACACCTGACACTAAGAAACGGGTCCCTTGGAATCGAGACAGATGGTGGGAACCCTAGCTGCTACCCTGATTTTGTGCCATGTTGTCTACAAACACCCATTAAACTCCTTTCCACCAGCGCAAAAAGAGAGGAGCATCCCATCCTGTATTATTAATCAAGCCCTATTGAGAACAACAAGCATAGAGCCTTTTAAAAAGTTAGAAACTACCCATTTATCCCATGTCCTGAGTGGGTTAGGACAAACTATTAATGTTTTCTGAATTCTCACAACATTTTGCCATCACTTACATTGGATAAAAGCCAAACCAATCCTCATATACCCTGATTGTGCACTGTCCATGGTGTAGCATTTCCCACAAAGCACTATTGTTCTACAGCTGGAAAGTTTCTCTGGCCATCTAACAAGATGCTATCTGCTTACTTCTTCATTTACAAAAGGAAATTAATTATATTATATTATGGTACAAAAAGCTACCGTAACAGTTGTATTCTAAAGCAAACAAAAATGGAGATCAGCTTGTGGATTGATCATTATTGTATGACTGTTTTGAACCACTTTGTAGAGTACTGTAAAGTAGTTTGAAAGTGGAGGGTTAAGAGTTGATTCCATGCAAGACTGTTTTGTCAGTAACAATTCCAATTTTTCCTCCTATATTTTAAAAACAAAATAACGAATATCAGTGAATTGACAAATATTAAGTACGCAATCAAAACACTTTCTTACAAAACAAGGCAGACAATTCATTCTTTATGAGCTTGACAGAGAGAAACTCAGAACTGTCACAATATGTTGCCTTTCTTAAGTTCACTGCCAATGTGTATTATGGTAAACTTGATAACCATCTGCTTTTTGATAGACTGATTTGTCCACACGTAATGTTGGAAGCTGCATGGCACAGTCTCGTTAATTAGGCATTCGTTCTGTAAACACAAAGCAAGAAAATTGTTATGCTTACAAGAATTTTCACAAATCATTGCAACTCATACTGGTATTATTTGGGGTTAATATTGTGTTATTTCATTCTGATATTTGTGTAACACTTTGGGTAGTGGAAGGAAGCACAGAGGCTCACACAGAGCTCTTACAGAAGCCTGAATAAGTCATTTAATGACAGAGAACTCAATGTGAGTGTTGTTTTGAAATATTCAAGAGAGAGGAAGAATGGTCATGTAATTCACGGAGTGAGATTTCAATTTCATACCCTGGTACAGATTTCCTGCACAACTTTGATCAAGTCACTTAATCTCTCTGTGCTATAGGAAAAAATAATAGAATACTTGTACTTTTGTCTAGATTGTCTATTTATTTATACATGTGTGTGTTGTCCATGTGTCTTCAGAGCAGGAACTAGCCATTACTTTGTGTTTGTATAATGCCCAGCACAAAAAACCCGACAATCTTCTGTTAAGGCTTATAGGCTATGTCTACACTTGCACTTTTAAGTCGACTTTAACTAAGTCGACTTAGTGTGTCTACACTTAAAATTAAAGTTGACTTAAAGGGGAACTTACAAAGTCGACCTAGAGCGTCCACACTGGATGCTCTAGGTCGACTTTGTGGGACTAGGGGGACCTTGGGCAGGTCCACGGTGGCGGAGGGGCACCCCCTGTGTGCAATGGGGCAAAGGGGGACCGGGACCCTGGCAGGGCAGAGCCCTGTGTGTGATGCTGTCTGGATTTAGGGAAGCATTTATGATATTATTTTCTATGGATATCTCATAAATGCTCTATAATCCATAGGAACTATGGATATCTCATAAATGCTCTATAATCCATAGGAACTATGTCATGTTTGGTATCAATAGAAAGGTAGTAATTTGCTGGGAATGATTATATAGTTTATGTCTAGGAATTCTATCTCGATTAGAAGTTAGGAATTTGATGTTATATCCATACTTTAACTTGTGTCATTCTGGAGGAAAGCCTTAGACGGGAGGGTGTGAACAACCATTGTCTCCTTAATGTTTAGGAATTTTCCAGGTAGAATGGTCCCAGGGAGTATCGTGATGAGCCAGTAAGGACATAAGGAATACACCCATTGTGTCCTTAATGGCTCATCAGTTTAGTCCCTGGGACCATTATCCCTGGTACATTCCTAAACATTAAGGACACAATGGTTTGACACACCCACCCACAGGTATTTCAATAAAATAACATAAATTAAAGTACAGATAGAATACCCAATTCCTAACTTCTAATCCAAATAGAATTCCTAGACATAAACTATATAATCATTCCCAGCAAATCACTACCTTTCTATTGATACCAAACATGACATAGTTCCTATGGATTATAGAGCATTTATGAGATATCCATTGAAAATAATATCATAAATGCTTCCCTAAATCCAGACAGCATCACGCACAGGGCTCTGCCCTGCCCTTTGGGGGGCATGCCAGGCTCCCCCTGTGTGCCCCCCCCCAGCAGGGAGGGCAGTGGTGTAGTCCTGGGGTAGCTCTAAGTCGACTTAGGGCTACCCCATGTCTACACTGGCTTAATTCAACTTTAGAAAGTCGAATTAAGCCTTAGGTCGAGTAAAAAGCAGGTTTAATAAAGTCGACTTAATTTTCATTAAGTCGACTTCATTTTCATGAAGTCGACTTAAACAAGCTGCTTAAGTCGACTTAAGCAAAGTGTAGTGTGGACGCAGGGCTAATTAAGTTCACTTAAGCCAAGCTTAAGGCAACTTAATTTGCCAGTGTAGACGCAGCCATAGCTAGTAGCGTAATACACATACAAAATAATAATTTCCTCTGGAAATAAACCAATGAAATATCCTTACTGTTTTCCCCTTTATATTTTCATTAATGAACATATTCTCTTCTCAGACTTCTCCCACAAAACTCCCATTGTTTTAATAAATTATAAACAAGTAAATTAAGCTTAGGATCCTTCAAAATTCTGCAGATCCTCCAATATATTGATATGTTTCATATTCTGCCATCTTTCCTGAACTGATGTGGATCCCAATTTGAGGACTGTGCATTCCTGCTGACTTTTTAATGATTAAGTTGCATGTACAAGACTTCTCAGAATTCGGCTACATATATTAGAATTTTTCAACTTTTATACCTACAGATTAGTAGTTTTGGAGTTTAAGATATTATCTCTTCTTACAGAGGTTTATCAGTGATTATTGAGATACCTAATGTGATAGGCTATCGCTATAAATATTGGTTTTATGTCCTTATATTTGTGACTGGATTAGATTGCTCCATTAGTTTTGCAATTTCTTTTGTATAAGATCTAATCTTTTATTGCAATTTTCTATAGTTAATTAATAACACAATCAACACACCATATTGGAACAGAAATTGATTCTAGAGACTCTGGTAATAAAAACATGGTGGGTGAACTGTATGCCCAGAGTTTTTTTATTCTCACAGTGGTCCTGATTCAGATAAGAGACATCAAAACCCCAAATATAAAACTGTTAGGGATGAGATCACATCAATGGGGATGGTACTTTACGGTTCTCTCACACACAAATTTCAGACTGCTTTTTTTTTTTAAATGGGACATAATGACTAAAGCTAACCTGCAATAGCACGTTCCTTCTTGGGAAATTACTAGCATTAGTAATTACTAATTTGTTTGTTGTTTAGACTTTAGGACCAAACTCGCTAATGAAATCTCATTATTTCACGTGTTGCATAGAAAATGTTTCCTGTTCTGAGGCCAAAAGTCAGGAATTTATTAGCCTGATATACTGTTGTTGACATCAAGTGAACAGCCAGCACTCAAGCTGTTCTATTGAAATATCATCTTCATTTCCTCATCATGCAATCTGGTTAGCTGTTGCCCTTAGAATTCCCCATCTATATGCTAACAACAAACATGGACATCTCAGCTTCTGACATCTTCCCCTTTAACATCTTGCTTCTTTTTATTCCTTGGAGAAACATTAATCTTTGCTACAAATAATTCAATTTATAAATTATATTCAAGATGAAGAGATAGGTAAGGCGGCATCATGGACATTTGTACCCCTTGTTTTGAGTTGTATGACTTAGATTGATGCAGGACCCTTTCTATAAACAAACGAGCACATCTACTAATTGGCATAGTTTGTTAAAAGTTAGCATGCCTGGGGCCTGATTCTCCACTGCTTTTCAGTCTGTCTCGTCAGATACTCCTATGCAAAGAGGGCACACAGTATTTCCATTCTGCTTTGGTTGCATTTTATACACACTTAGCACATGGTATAAGTGATAATACAAAATCCAAGCAGTAGAGAATCAGGCCCAAGGAATTTTCAGATATTATAGATTAGCTGTTTTAAAAAGTACCCACAATGTACTGAGCACACCACAGATAGAAGAAAGGCACAGTGCTTGCCATGTATAGCTTTCAGTCTAAACAGACAAAGGGAAAGGTTGTGCCAGGTGTGTTTTGGCATATACAACAGTGATTTACAATGAACACATTTATTTAGGTGTTCTCACAATCAGCAATTCTGATTATATTCTGCCAAATGCTGTCACTCTAACCCTGTGGAACCAGGTACAGGAAAGCAGTGCCGGATAACCTTTTCCGCACACAGATACTCTTTCTTATTTCATTCAGTGTACTGGAAGTAAGGGCAGAGGGAAGGTACAATTAGCCTTGGGGGGGGGGGGGAGCTATGCCTTTAGAATGGATTAATTATTACATTTTATTGTTACCAGATGCCCCACGCACTCCCAGGCATAGATTGATAATGCAAAAAGATTCAGAGGGTGTTAACCTATACCTCCTAATGGAGGCTATCTTGTCAACTGTTTAGAAGACTACTTACCATTTGCCGGCTTTCTAGTCGCCTCTCTCCCTAAGGAGTACACTGAAAACAAATCTATTTGTCTGATACTTAGCCAACATTCTGCCTTCCCCAGAAATGCCTGAGCAGCAACCAACACCTAAGTCAGAGTGATTCATTGGATCAATAATTCTAAGGTCTGCACCTAAAAGGTTGAAAAATGTGATATAACCTGACAGAAGAGTAATGATTGTAATGTTCAGCAAAATAGTTAATGAGGCTTGGAGAAAGTACACTTGGGGGGAGAGAAATATGTACAGACTTAACCTTGCACACCAGCTTCATAAGAGCATTCTGTATTTTGTGTTAACTCTGAAATCACCATGATTCAACAGCATTACAAAGGCATCTTTCTCTTCCTTTTCTTTTTATTCTTTTAGTGATTAACGTTTCTCATTACCCTGATTTCTCGTATTGACTAGCGTAATAGAACAGGGCTCCAGTGTCTGGAAAGGATAACTTTAATTGTGCTAAATAGATAATTGATTTAGGCAGCACTTTTTTCATTAGAGCACCTCTCCCCTAATTAGAGTCTATCTCACCCTAGTTTTATCACTATTGCCTATCAAAGAGGAAAAAAGTCATCCTCACTTTTGTACTGCCCCTTTATTCAATCTCTCCTGGCACTTTTCCTCTTGAGTGTGAGACAAAGGAAAAACCAGTGGAAAATGCTATGTTTATATTTTATGAACTGGCTTCTTATTACCCACACTTTAATTTTAAAGCTATTTAACTCCCAGAGCAAATGGCAGTCAAAAAACCAAAGAGAAGACTACAGATTCATCTAGAAACACTCTTCATTATAGAGAGGCCCCACTGATGCAAGAGTATATGGACATGGTTAAATTGGAAAGCAGTTAGATATGAAGACATTGGGTTGGTTAAGTATGGTGTGCAAGAGAAGGAATACTGAGACCTAGCTGAAATTGCATGCAAGGTATCAAGGAATTTATGAATCCTTAACTTTTATCATAAGGGTGGAAGCAACTACAGTAGTGATGTTCAGTTCCTCACAAACTGTGAAATGAAGTGGGAAATCCACAAATTCTCTTGCAGTAATGCTGTTTCTATCCACTGAATTCTAACAATAAGGATTAGCTTTTCATAAGAAAATCACAAATAGGCAATATGTGGTTATTAACAGATTTCAGCAGAACAACTTTGCTAATATTTCAGTTGTGAGCTCAATTCTGCAAAGCACTGAATGTCCTCAGATGCTTCTGAATGCCATAGAGTCTGGAGGTCTCAACCCACTGCAGTCCCTATGATGGGGCTCCACTCAGTTTTCTAGCACCTCCTGCTGACCATCTTGGAGATCAGCTCAGCGGTTTGGTACACCCTCTCCCAATAAAGCCTCACCCACTTTCACTTCTGCTTCTGGATCCCTGTCACTCCAAGGACCATGGCATCTGTGCTCCCCCCTTTCAGGCTCCTGCAGTCAACTCTCCAGCCACTTTCCCATCGGCGCCAGCACCTTCTTTTCCCCTATTTCAGAGCCTCAGCCTGCCAGCTCTAGCAGCCAGCCAGGAGCTCCCTTTCATTCCCGTTCCTGCCCAGAACAGTTCTGACCAGGCTGCTAGCTTCCTTCTGCATCCCATCTTGTACCCCAGGGAGTAACTGATCCTGCACTCCCTTGCTACTCTTCTCGTATGGCCCTGATTAGCTGTTCCTCGCAGTCCCTCTATAATTGGCTGCTTCCTGCACAGCCTCCCTAGGGCTCTATTAACCCTTACAGGCCACAGAGGGATCAAAAAACCATCACAATCCCTTACAACCTGTTTTTGTTGCATATTTTAAACATAAACAAGTGAAAAAGGTCCACCTAGTAGCATTTCTCCTCTTTAAAGCAGTGTCTATTTCATGCCATTCTCAAATACTAGCAGTCACATTCACTGCACAGTTGTGCATAGCTGAATGATTATGTTCAAAGTCATTTTGATTCATGTAATAGTCACAGAATTTAGATACTGTGGGGATGGATTCTCCTCTCACTTTTGCTGATGTAAACCATTAATAGTTCTTTTTAAAGTCAACAGAGATACAAGCATAAATGAGAAAAGACTCAGGCCCTATATGAGGCTACAAGTGGTAAGAATTTTTTTAACCCTCCAAGTATTTTGAGTTTTTAATGAAAAATCAGAAACAGAAATATTTTTATTCTAAGTGTTGCCCTGATGCTTCATGGGAGCTGGCAGGTGCCTCATGCATCCCTTCTCCATCATTGGCCAGGCCAACTTGTTGGACCATATCTCCAACAGTGTTGCACCACTTCCCATCATGGAGAGATACATGACAGTTGTATGCAGAGCCATCCTATGGGAGGAGGGGAGCAAGTGGAGCAACCATCCTGGGCCCCGCGGGGCCCATGCCACTGCCCCTCACTGCCACACTGACCCCTGCTGCCTTCTGCGGCAAGCCGAAGGCAAGGGGTGTGGTGGAAGCATGGGACCTAGCCAGTGGGGCAGCCGGCCCCAAGGGCAGGGCAGGGCAGGGCAGGGCAGGGCAGGGCAGGGCAGGGCCCAATTGGCTCTTGGCCCCAGCCTTCCCTCAAGACAGTAGTGGTTGCATGGCCAAAGTGCATCATGGGAGAAGATGAAGTCTATCTGGGGCATTTTTAACCAGGCTATAGGGACTAATCATTATTCACAGAGGTAAATTCAGTCAGTCAGTCACATCGTGTTTTTCAATAGGAAACATTAGCTATGTTAACTTACTGTACTTATTGTACAGTATGAGGGAGGATATTCTTAGCTACTTATATTTTCTGCAGTTGTAGGGAGAAAAATGTCCCATCATTTAACCTGAGCAGATGCATAACAGCATTTTCCCTGATAATGCTCTTAGGGAAAGAATACTGTGTTCTTATGGAAAGCATCTCATATATTGGCCTTGCAAGGAAACACATAGTTTCTCTTTTCTAGCCTGAATGCACCTGAGTTTAATACAACTACCATCTTTATGCTAAAGGGGTTGTTAAAAAACAAACACAAAAAAAACCTAGTTACTATTCTAATGGAAACCATTCAATGAGGGTAGAAAAAAGTGACATTCCCAAAACAAAACAAAAGTTTTTTCTTGCATGTCCAATGGAGTTGGCAGGGAAATGATCCATCTCCCCCATGAAAAATTCAGACAGAAAGGAAATATTTTCATTTTCATCAAAAAAATATTAAAGTATTTATGAAAAACACATTTTTGACTAAAACATACATTTTCAGAAAGAACAACAAAAACATTTCAACGGAAAGAGTAAATCGTAGAGCTGTTTGACAATTATTATAATGGACAAGCATCAAGGAAGCAGAAAATAATAGATTCAAAATGCATTAAAATACTAAATTAACTGTAGTACAAATAATAAAATTGCTGTTTGCATATATTTGCCCACTTACATTACAGTCTAGGGTGAGTTTAATAAGGTACACAGGCAAAAACAAAGAACATTTGTCCTAAAACACATTTAATCACCTGAAAATACAAGGAACAGAGGAATAATAATCGAAGCGAGCATCTAAAAGAAGAATCTGCAGTGGGAAGCACCAAACTATGGTACTAACATCAAGCAGACAAACAATTAGGAATGCTGAAGAGAAAAGGCTTGAAGGAGTTAGTTATCAGGATTTTTCAGAGAAGGGCTGCCAAAAGACACCCTCATCTAAAAATAAAGGTATGTGTGCAGAAAAATGATTTATGGAAGTAAAATCATGTGAGGCTGAGGAATTTGTCAAATTCATGGACCCACCTTTACAGCCACATACACGTCAGTGTTTGGATCATTTTCATATTGGAAAGTAGGGTTAGACCTCGGAGATGGTCTGGCTTGTGTGAAAGCTCATAAGGATCTGGTTTTTGCTTAACTTTCGTTTTTGAGTCTCACCAAAAAGATTTTCCTTCTCTTAGTTTCAACTGTTCCCTCAAAAAGCAATGTGAAACTGTATGTTTAAAGGCAGGTCTGGATTAGGCTTTTAGAAGGACGCAATCATAAACTACATATGCACTCATTTAAAGAAAACAGTAATCCCCACACTCTGTGCTCTGTTTTACCAAGGAATTTTATTAATTGTGGGTATACTTATGACTCCAACATGAGTGAGATTGCCATATTTGGGTGAATAGTGTTATCTTCTACATACAACAAAATACATTGCTATCTAAAAGTTAAGAGGATAATTACTGTTTAGAGTTGTAATAGCAAAGCCATCACTGGCACCTCAGCTGCATTACATATTTTAGGAATAGCCCTAAGTAAATTGGAAACTGGATAAAACTCTGATCATACAAACAGTATCTAGACAGAGAACAGTATTCAACGTTTGAGGAAAAATTACAATGAAGCTAAAAATAAATAAATTTTGCCACAAGTCATGAATATAACCATCTGGAGAGCTAAGGAATCTCAGGCTAATCAGAAATCAAAATGCCTTCCTTCAAATTTTCAATGTTTGAGGTAACCTACATTTTTTCTTTTGGAAGAATTTATTTCATTTCAATAAGGAAATACATGTCTAATTTTCCGACTCCTCCTATTGCCAGAAACAAAACAAAAGAAAAAAAAAGAAATAATGTTTAAAAATCCACAACAGGTTTGCTGTATATTAATTTTTTAATGAAACACAGCAAGGATAGCTTACAAACTAATCCTGCTGTACAGTGACCGTAAAGTTGGAGACTTCCTTCCATTTTGTGTGAGTGGGTTATCTGGCATTTTGGCACCTAATAAAGTAAGCAAATTACTGAGTCTGATTCCCTTTCTTTTTCCTTTATTGCACTCCATGAATGAGCTGATTTTAGATAAAATGATTCTGAGGGGAGCAAAATGATCTTTTGTACTTAGGAACGATACTGTGATAAAATAGGTTGGTATGTTCATTTTTTGTTTGGGTTTTTTTAACATCAGGATAGTGAACTTTTTTTCTTTTTAAATGCTTTGACCTGAATTATTCCAATTCTGCAATTCTTAGTCATGTTAAAACTTCCATTGGTCTAAGTGGGAGATTTAACTGAGGAAACACTGTATACGGACAAGTTCCAAAGGGGTAGCCATGTTAGTCTGGATCAGCAAAACAAACAAGGAGTCCTGTGGTGCTTTTAAAGACTAACACATTTATTTATTAATAAAAACACATGTGATAAATAAATGCGTTAGTCTTTAAAAGTGCCACAGGACTTCTCGTTTGTTTTACTGTATAAGTACTAATTCTTAGATGTGAATGTGAATGACTGGACACAATACAGAAAAGGCTGTACCATTAATATATAATGAGTTTTTCCTACCTTAATTTATATCTCTAATTAGAAATATTCAAGCATCTTATCTACTTAGCTGTATTTTCACTTGTTGACATAGATGTTGTCAATGAGGAACACATGATAGCCCCACAATCCCAAAAAGAATCCACAAGCACATAGTCCATTAGTCTATAAGACCATGAGCCTGGGATATGCTGAGCTCATCCTGAAAGGTCTTCCATGCCTCCATATCCCACATCACTGAATACAAATTGGAAATACATGTGTAATTCCCACTGTGGCACATAATTATAGTGTTTGTACAATGTGAAGAAAAACAAGATTTATTCAGACTCCAAGTTCTTCTGAGTAGGAATTTATTACATCTTCATGTACTTAATTCTTAGTGCTTGGAGTCAGAATTTTTATTTTTCAGTTTACAGCAAGCAAAAGCAATGAGAGAGGCCACCTGTGGTGGAGCCAAGGTATTAATGAACTCAAAAGATTAAAAATTATAAATTATTTCTACAAGAACAAGAACCAGCAAAGTATTAAATTAATGATTTGTCATTTACATTGTCAAGTACATATGTCAGTCCTCATGGGTAGTCTTAATCTTAGGAAAATTCTATTGGGAAAAAAGGAAACAAGAAATACTGGAAATACGTATTTTCATATTGAAATGTTACTTCAAGATCTAGATTAAAAAACAAATTACTGGAACTGATTGAAATGTATTAAGGCTTATAAATAAGCAGCTATTTAAATGCTCTAGATTTTATTTAGCTGCTGAGGTAAAGTGCAATGAACTAGCCTTCATTAATATCCTTTCTTTTAAGGATTTCATTTAAAGAGTGGAGAGCAAATAGTAGGGAAGTTGTCTGCAAATATTTATTTCAATTCTATAAGTGATTTCAATTTACCCAACCTTACAATCCAATCAAAGAGAAACAATAAAACAAGACTTATGTAGCTAACCACGGTAGCTCATATTCTGAAGTCTGAACTTTTGAAGTTAACTGTTCAAGCTACTTAGGGGCTGACCCAGCTCCCATTGAAGTTAGTGGGAGTGGAGTCTTTTCACTGATTTCAATGGGAGTTAGATAGGGCTCTCTCATTTACTCTGGGCTTTGGCTGAGGCCCCAACAGACCTGATCCTTCAATATGTTGAGCACTCCATGGAATCTGTTCAGCACCCTTAACTTCCATTCTCTTAAACCAGAGGTCGAAATGCTCAGAACTGAACTGGAAGCTCTCAGTAGCTTTCAGGATTGAGCCCATAAGCAGGAAAAAAATGTGATGATGTTAAAGAAGTAATCTCTTAACTATTTGTCTGTTTGTGAACACAATGGTGATATCTGACAAATTATGAATTAATCAACCTTTGGAAAGAGAAAGCTGCCTCTAGGATGATATAATAATAGATGTTCTCAATTTGTCACACTTCACCCGTGACTCAGAGGTCTTTGAAATGTCTGTAGGGGACCCCACATGGAAAACAAAATTTAGCAAAGGAGAAATCTTGCAATACTGTGAGGCTCATTTATTTAGCACTAAGTTTTGTGTGACTCCACTTCTGTGACTGACGCTTTTCTGATCTCACAAAAATCAGAGTAATGAGGTAAAATAAGAACCAATGTATGTGAGATAGAGGGAAATTGGGGAAGCCGTGAAATGAAAATAGGGTATCAGGCGAACACACTTCAAGGGCTGAACAGTAAACAAGCAGCACTAAAAGCCTGATTCTGCAAAATCCTGGACATCAGGGTGGAGGGCATTTAACAGTTTATAGGAGATACTTGAGATTTTATAGGATCAAGTCCTAAAACTAACTCTCCTTATGGATTCAAAGAGGCAGCCGTGTTAGTCTAGTTCAGCGAAACAAACAAGGAGTCTTGTAGCACTTTTAAAGACTAACCCATTTATTTATCGCATGAGTTCTCATGGGAGAAAATCCCACTTCATTTCCTTCACGAAGCTCATGCGATAGATAAATGTGTTAGTCTTTAAAGTGCCAAAGGTGTTAAAGTGCCTTGTGTGTTTCTCTTTATGGAGTCCATGTTATGGATTTTTTAAAGTTTCTAAATGTGCTGAAATATTTCAAAGAAGGCAACATGTCAGACCAAAAAGCAAATGCATGTTCTGTGTTCTACGGAAGGGAGGAAGAAAGGAAATGTCTAATAGGTAGATTAAGCTCTAATCCCACATTCTGATTCACTGGGTGATATGCCTCATTTCTGCCCAGACATATTAATAGACATTATACCTATTTCACTGGAGCATTGTGAAGTTTAATCAGTTAGGGCTACATTGTAATCTTGCAGTCTTGCCCCAAATAAGGGGCAGAATCCATTTGTGTTGTCCTGTGAGCAGACCAGGGACAAAACTGTGATTCAAAATGCTTTCTTTTAGACTCTGGGGAGGAAATAAGATGAGCTAGCTCTTCTCCTGGTGCAATTTATTCCCCCTTTTGTGCCATTCAGCTGTGTACCCTGATAAAATGGAACTAAAGCACCCCACGCTCCCCACCAATTTGTATGTGATGTGGATTAAAGACACAGTGGCAGCTACCTGTGATATAGGCAGCAAGTACGGTGAAGTGAGGGGAATCATTTGACTCGAGTACTTTCTTGCCTGAGCATGTAACGAAGGGATGTGATCTGGCTTGATAGTACTTGAAGGGCTGGAGATTTTACTGATAGGCTCAGTTTACTCAGTTTTGGCATTATTTGATTACTTCCATACTGATGATTCTCCCCTTCTCCTACCCTCCCTAATTAAAGAACTAAATCTTTGCTTAGCTGTGCTTCTTTTAAAAAGTACATCATCAATTTTTACATGAACTCTTTCTAAGCAGACCCTTAAGTGAAATAAAGCATGAACTGCAGAATTGAAGAATCAGTGCTCCAGAGCCTGGACAATCTATAAACAGATGGGATGCACTTTCACAGTCATTAAAAACTACTAGCTGAGAGACTAAGTAAAAACATCTATAGCAGATGAGGACAGTCAGGAAGCCAATTATACATCTAGATACCATACCTTGTCAGGAAATTATATTCCACAGCTTGGCACCTGTGCCTGACAAGCAGTCACTACATAGATATTGACCAAGAATGTCATGGTTGCTGCTAAACCATGTCGAGGTGGAAATGGAGTTGAATCATTGCTTCAAGAAATATGATTATGTTCTGAGAATTCACTAATAGAATTGCACAAAGATGATGACACTGTATTTGCTTTTCAATTCAATCATTTTATGGAAAGAAAAGTTTGGTTTAGAAAATGTGCCAGTAGGTATAAATTATCTAAAAATTCACAATGCGGCTTGTCCTACACACTATTTTGATCACCATTTATTTTAAATCCATTGCCAACTGCTATGCAAAACTTACAGAAAAAAACCTGCAATTCCCAAATCAATTTCCACATAACGCCATATGCAAAAAACAAGAGGAAGAAAGGACTTAACTAAATTTACTTTTATCTAGCAATTTCTGATGACTCCCAACTAGAAGTTGTGAAATTTGTTTTGTTCCCATTCGAAATAAAAATAAGAACTTCCAACATTTTTTAATGAAAAATGTGAAAGAGAGAGAGAGGCCCCAGAGTAGGCAATAACGTGGTGGTTTAAACAAATCAGCTTTCTCTAAACCCCTAAAGAATTATTGAAAACTTTTTGACCAGCCCTACTTCCAAAAGATCTCTGAATGTAGGATGGTACAAGCATCACCCATTCAATAAGAACTGAGTATTTTGAATTAGACCCCTTTGAAAGTCCCACCCAGAAATTTGCTCAAGGTGCCACAAAAAAATCTGTGGAAAAGTTTGGAATTAAACTCAGATATCTGGAGTCCCAGTTTAGTGCCTTAACCACAAGCTCTCTTTCTGCCACTGTTCTGTAGCTGTGAGGCTGTTTAGATGCTCTCTGGGGTCTCCTTCCTGATAGCAGAGGTCAGATAGAACCATACTATATTAAGGACTTCTACAGTGCTCCAGGATACACATTAAGAGGGATTCCGCACCAAGGAGGAGGTTCTGTGGGAAACTTCCTGGAGGAAACGTCCCTGAGACTGGAAAGTATACAATATCCAGACCCCAAACACTATTCTCAGTCAACATGTGGTTGCCTAGTCTGCATGCTTAGTCTCCCAGTCTGACTCCCACACAGATCTCAAACCCCTTGCAGAGAGGAAGACAGGGAGGTGGTTGACCTTCAATGTGGCAGAAGTGAGAGTCATGTCTGGAAAAGGTTTAGCATTGGAGGGCCCAGTTTGACCCACATTTAACCCACGCACTTCAACTCTGACTTTGTTTCATACATTAAATCCTGGGGCACCCACTCTGTTCTCAACCCAAAATCCTACTAAAGTTTGGGGAGAAAAATCTTCTCACAACTAATTTTTTTTGATAAAAATTCAAATTACTACTAAGCCCTAATGTGGTAAAATAATCTAATGTCAAAGTAAGACTATATTGTTATGCATCATGAAACATCTGGCTGAATCCTGGTAATATAAAAATGCCCGGTGCAATTGAGCTACAAGTCAGTCAAGCTGATAAAATGGAAACATCTTTAATTTTTCATTGTGAAAGAAGAGCCATCATCTCTGACATCTCAGAATCCCATACTGGAATTAAATGCATTTGAACATAAAACACCACAGTAACACAAACAACTTGCAGTTGATATTCAGTGGAGAGGGAAAAAAAGTACACTTTTGCCTGGATGATGTGCCAATGTAAGCGCTGTACGGCATTCTAGTATAACAAGCTACGGTTTGAAAAGCTGGCAAAGCATCTGTGAATTGCTGTCAAAACAGCATTGGGTTCTCCACAACTTGTGGGCATGTCTATACAGTCACTAGATGTCAGTGGCTGACACAATGGTGCTAGCCTGCTCGGGCTGCAGGGCTGTTTCAGCATAGTGTAGACTTCCAGTTTGAGCCTGTGTTCAGAAGCCTACGGTGCAAGGAAATAGCCTCGCAGCCCAAGTCAGCTGGTACAGGCCATGTGTGGGTTTTTCACTGCAGTGTCAACATACAGTTAGGATCTGATTTTCAGTTACTACTGGCAACATAAAGGGGAGTTAATTGGGAAGAAATCTGCCCCCATGATCACACTTCCTACATAGAAGGAGGTGGTCCATTTACAGGCTACGTCTACACTGGGGAATTTAAGTCGACTTAGTGTGTCTCCACTTAAAATTAAAGTCGACTTAAAGAAGAACTTAAAAAGTCGACCCAGTGCGTCTACTCTGGATGCTCTAGGTCAACTTTGTGGGGCTAGGGGGACCTAGGGCAGGTCCATAGGGGCAGGGGGGCACCCCTTGCCCAATGCCAGGGGGCTCAGCCTTTGCCCCATCGTACTAGGTACAATGGGGCAAAGGGGATCAGGGACCCTGTCAGGGCATAGGGGAAGGGTGGGCAGGGCTCTGCCCTGCCAGGTGGGGGGGCATGCTAGGCTACCCCTGTGCCCCCCCCCCAGCAAGGAGGGCATTGGTGTAGCCCTAAGTCGACTTAGGGCTACCCCACGTCTACACTGGCTTAAGTCGACCCTAGGGAGTCGACTTAAGCCTTAGGTCTACTCAAAAGCAGGTTTTATAAAGTCGACTTAATTTGAATTAAGTCGACTTTATTTTCCTTAAGTCGACTTAAGCAAGCTGTAGTGTAGATGCAGGGTAAATTAAGTCAACTTAAGCAAGCTTAAGTCGACATAATTTACCAGTGTAGATGCAGCCACAGTTAGTAAGGGCTGTATAATAGCCCTACACCCAGACCCAGCCATAGAAGGGACAGATCAGGGACGGGGTCAAAGTGTACTGCATGATAGCTGTTCTCTGCTTCTCAGGATCTATAGGGACCTAAAAGCTGCTCTACCTACCTTCCCTGGTTGCTAGCTCAGGTTCGAATTTACATCCTGTCTGTGACAACTCGTACAGGATATTGTGTGCAGAATAACTGGAGAATGATCAATATCTCAGATGTCACTATTTCTACTCCTAGCTTGCCTCAGCTACCAGAGAACGTTGTGGCGCGGCTTAGTGCATGGGGCTGCAGGCTAGGAATGCAATTCATGCCACTGAGCCCATTTCTGCCCTCAGGTGTACAGGTGCAACTTCAATAGGTGCTGAAGCATTGTGCCTCAGGGCAGAATCAGACCCACCGAGGCCGAAGCAGAGATTATTAAAGAGCAAATTGCTGAGGAGGAATGAACGATATGGAAAATGTTTGTGTAACTGCTTTGTGTATATTGTACTGTAAACAGAAGCTTATACCAGAATTGTAGCCCATTTATTAAATAGGATGGTTGGAGATTGCACACTTATTGTTAAGTCTCCAGCCAAAAAGTTTTCTTAATTTGTTAGTACAGCTCAACCATTTTCTAAAATTGCACTCCTTTTACTCCTGTCTGCGTGTGATAAATTGCATCCAAAATGGTGCAACCACTATCACTGAGCAGATACAGTCTGCGGACAATAGATTTAAAGTGCTAATTTACGTATTTCTGCCAAGTACAAGCTGTTTCTTTACAACCCTCTTGCAGCATTTTTTAAAGATCAATATCTTAACCCTGTAAAATGGCAGTAACCAACTGGAAGAGCGGCAGCTGCTGCCACGTTTACGTTCCCCGCACTTCTGGTATAGTAAATTTTTCTTAAGTGCTTGATTGTACCACATGGGAAGATATTGCTAGAATCAGCAGGCATTTCCCCACACATGATTAGAACTGAATGGGGAATGTTGGAATTCTAGCACATCATTCATTTTAATCGCTACATTCTCAGGGGCAGACTATCAGAACGTTGTGTGGGAGTGGTGCGCACAACTTCCATTAAGTGATAATGGGATTTGTGCATGAAACTCCTTCAAACTGCTTTGAAAACTGTACCCCCTAAATGTTTGTCAGCTTCTCTAGTTCATCTCCTTAGTCCTTGATTTTAGGATTTTAAAACCACATAGGTTTTCTGGAATCTATCTCCAGCGTGGCCAGATAGCATACACTCCTTCTAGAAAGTAATCTCCTAAAACACCAGTAAAAGATAGTAGGGATAAATATTGGGTTCTGAGTACTATATATATGGGATACAGTATATTGTTCAGCATACACGTGAGTAAAAATCTGGGCTAGTAAAAGATTCTACTCAGCTCTGCTCTTCATCTTTTGCTCAACATCCTTAAGACCTCAATAAACAGTTTTCCCAGCAACTTTCCCCATTAATCACAACATACAATGCAGTCAGTGGATGTGGGTATGTATGCCTAATCCACCATTTGTTGTATGCCCAGTCAGAGTCCACTCTTAGCTAAGGTAATCCTAAAAGAGACAGTTTGCCATCAGATATGCATATCCTTTTCGTATACTATAGTCATGTTGTATATGAATGTGTTTCTTTTCCTACATTCATAAAAATGTGGTTTGACAGCTATGAAATGTAAAGTAGCCTTTAAGCCACAAAACATAAGCAAGTGCTTAGATACTACAGTGTGTGAGCCACGGAAGGATCTACATCGATAGAAACTCTCCGAGTGCTAAAGTATGTACAAAATGGATCCTTGAGGAAGCCCGCTGTGGTCTTGTAGCCAGGAGAGCTCTCTGGGAGACAAAAGACTATTTTCTTCCTAGCTCTGCTACGAATTCCATTGTGACATTGTGCAAATCACACAGGCTTTCTGGTCCTCTGCTCTCCCATCTGTAAAGTGGGGATTATACTATTTCATATTTCCAGATGAAAATCACTGATGATGGTAGGTATTTGTTTATTGTTAATGTAGTTATTGGTCCAGGATCTTGACTTTGGATCTCTTCGGACTAATACCGGAATATTTCGTACACTGTGGTTTTTCAGTGGGAGTTCGGAGCCTTGTTCTCATGTGTGTTCTTGGATATCTCCCTTTCATACATCATGTTAAGTGGCTAAAATAAGGTGCAACTCTACTCTCAGTAAACAAGGAGTTAACTCCAGTTCAACTTCTCTTATGTGTACTCAGGGGAAGGGCTAGAGTTGTGCTCTTATCATAGGTGACTTTTGAAAAGATTGGGCTTTTATCCAAGTAGATCAGGAATGGGTCCAGCCCCAGATTGGGAAGATTTTGTTATTACCTTCAGGCTATACTAACTTACTTTACTTTAATGAAGTAAAAGAAAAGACCTTGCTGACTAACTGATTTTTGCTTTTTTGTTTTGTTGTGGTTTTAGTCTGTTGTCATTCCACCACAGAATATGATTTAACATTTGCAAGTGGTCCTGGCCTATTAACATCAGCCATATTGTGACATCAGATCATATCATGAGCAGATCTCCTTGATTTCAGTGGAGGAAATGTTACTTACAAATTCGCAGCACTTTTTGCATTCCAAGGAAGCAGAGGTGTCAAAATAATTTGGAAGGCGATAGCTAAATCCTCAGAGGTTCAGGCACACCATTGTGAATTTTTTTCCAGAGCTTAGAGTTATCTTCTTCACCTCATTCATCTTGAAATTCAGCCTGAACAGCAAGGGTTTGGGGTTTATTTGGGGAGAGGCGGTGCTTTGGGAAGTACTTTTAATGCACTGGTGTAGTGTTTATTCATGTTGGAGGGCACGATTTCTAATTCTTTTCTTTTGTATGGCTTGGGGAGATAGCAACAATTACAAATTTATATCTAGATTTGATAGCCAGCACATTGTTGTAGCTGCAAGGTGGTGAATGCCTTTCAGGCCCCAGCAAAGGAACGAAGGGGACACTCAGATATAATGTGCTCAATCCAAATGATGGAGCAATATTTTCTATGGAGTCAGCCAACAAAATGTTCTTATTCTATGGACTACAAAATTTTAACCATGAGGGCCAGATCCTCAGCTGGTGTAAATCAGAGTACCTTCCTTGGCTCCTCCGGAACTACCCCAATTTCTACCAACTGAAGACCCGGCCCATATCATTTAAATATTAAATTCTAATAAATCCACATCTTTACCTAGCCAATCAACAAGACACTAGGAGAATGCCAAAGACATGGGAGGATGGAAAAAGTAGTAGATGAAATGGATTAGTTTCTTGGAGAGTGTAGAAGGAAAGCAAGCACAGCACTTCTGAACCCAGGAATCATTACTGTTTGTCTGTGCTAAAACAAGCAGTCAATTTCATGTCTAACAGAGATGAAGAAGGGAAACCTTTTGAGTCATTTGTTTCACTGTCCTCTCTCAGATGAATGGGAGATGAGCAAAGAACAGCAGTTGTGCATGTTTTCAGGTGACATACAGATTTAATAAAAAAGAGAGAAATCCAATTTACCCTCTATCTCTATGCCTAGACTAAAATAAAAGAGAAGCCATCATATGCTCCATCACCACTTATTCAGCATTCCTTTAGTCATTCCACCCTCCTCATATGCAGCACTGCCTGACCCCAACAAAGTGAACACTTGCTTTACACCACTGCCCAGTTTCATGGGGGCAGCAGGATATGTCCACAATGGATTATGGATCTGGGATCACTGCAAGTAACAGGTCATGAGTGGAGAACAGATGTCACCTCCTGGTGTGATCATTTACTGTTCCTGACGTATCTTAGAATCAGTAAAGTGTGTTATGACATGAAATTACATTTATTGCCACACTGCGCCAGGCCCTAAGATGGGTTCACAAGAATGAACAGATACCAAGAAATCCCTCCATCCTCTTAACAGCCCAATGGAACTCTGCAGTTCCAGCTAATACTGCTGCCCACTCTTCAAAGGGAAGAGGGGCATTCTACTCAGCAGGAGCCAGTAGAAAGTGGCTGGGTATTGAGGAGAACAGACTGTGCACCTTCTTTGAAAGTGATTCAGCATCAGAACTGTGGAACATATAGCTCCAATGGTGTAGGACTTCCACAACTGAGCCTTGATGATAATTATACAGTAATGACACTGATTTTTTCCACCACCATCCATCACATTACCATTCGGGGCTCAGAGGGGTGCAAGAAGAGAGATTGTGCCCATTTTACACTAGGGAGAAGAAAATTGCCACTAAGGTATCTTTTACCAGAGCACAGCAGTGACATACAATACTTTTTCTATACACGCAACCAGCATTTGTCATTAGGCTTGTACAATGGAGGTTACACTACACCTCATCTTAAACACTGACCTGTTTTTAAAGTATTATGTCACAGGTGTCAATAGATGTCATAAGCAGGGTGATTAATACACCATGTACGTAAAAGGCAATTACAGTTGATTTATTACAGACAAAGTAGTAACCAGAAATGAGAATAAAGTGGATTAGTAATTATTTGTTTAATGTATTCAAATGATCCACAAAAGATCCCAGTATCTCTAGAGATGATGTATGTGAGTAACAGTAGATAATATAGTGTAATTACAGGGATTATCATACCCTTGGGAGAAAGAGTGAAAACCAAGTATTCTTTAATCTCGCTGGGACATAATGAACTTGGTGATAACTCTATTCTGCTCAACAGACTTATTTGTACTAATTAAAAGATGAAGGTGGCAGTTCCGAATCCATCCCTTGCTGTCATTTCAGATGTGGTGCCTAGTTTTAAACACACTTCCCCCTAAGAAAGCCACAATCAAAATTCTCTCACAAGTCATGCAAGTAAATTTGTATTACAAATCTGCTTTTACACAACCAATTACTTGAGTTTTCTTGTATGCCCTCTAATAAACCTAGCTTGCAGAGTTTGTATTTGGTGCCACCAACAAAGTGGAATTTTCTTTTGATAATGTAAAAATGTTTGCATGCATGCTACATGCCTAATCAATTTACAACAGTCTGCAGATATACACTCCCTTCATCGGACTACAAAGACCAAGAGACAGATTTTCAGAAAGTATTTAGGTTCCTAACTTCCACTGAAATCCCA
>ML685770.1:14469155-14544582 GCA_007922175.1 Pelusios castaneus
GTAAGATTGCGTGAAACGATTGCACAGTTGGATAATATATTGACTGCTCACTGTTCTTTGGCTGCCTTGTTTCCCATGCTAAAACTAAAATTGGGTTCTAAACAGAGCATGGGGGATAGTCATGACTAGTGGTCAAAGCTGTGGCAGTCAGTCCTTACGGTTGAAGCCAGGGGTCAAAGACAGAACCCAGAGTCCAGAAGAATGTTGGAGTGAGGCCAGAGTGACAGCCAGGCTGGAGCAGGATTAGGAATAGGTTGGGAACGAGAAGAAGGCTGGAGCAAGCTAAGACGTGGGTAGTCCGTTGCCATGGTCAAGTAAGAGAGAGTTCCAAGCTCTGGAATAACACTGAGCAGACGGATCTGCTGTTCCCCCTGTGAGACTTATATACCTGTCCTGAGAGTCACCAGATTAGTTCCTGGATTGTGACTGGCTGTAGCCTAGCACAGGAATGACTCACCACTGTATTTGGAAATGCAACATGACACATAAACGTGTGATGTGTGTCATCATATTTCATGGGGCCTGATATAAAACCATAGAAGGAAGCAGGTTGATACCCTTTACTATAGACATGGACATATAATGCCGTATGAATACAATATTTATTTTCTGCTCTACATGGCTCTCCCAATAACAACATTGAAATACTACCATTTTGGTAAATCTCTTTTGATTCAAGCTCCCATTAACACTAATGGGATTGATCTTGCAAGTGCTCTGAATGGGGAACTCTCTCTGACTTCCCTGAGCTAGTTGATAAAGCCACTTTCCTCTCCTCCTTCAAATTCCTTCTGAAGATCCACTTCTATCCCAACACTTACCAGCAATCTGGCCACTAGCAATGGCTAGGAGAAAAGCCAGAGGGCATTGTTCATAATTACTTTTTGTATGTTCACATATAAATATATAAAAAATCAACTGTTATGGTTTATTACACGTAGTGTAAGCCTATGTCAACACATATTTTCATTGTGTTCCCCCATCGCCACCCATCTGTTGCTTGCCATTTTCCATTTCTTTCTTCTCAAACTAACCTGCAAACAACTTAACACAGAGAACATGGATTTGTATAGTTTTTAGCACAACAGAGCCCTAATCCATACTATAGTCTTTTAGCAATAAAATAAAATATCTGTAATTTATTATTAATAATGGATGTTTGGAACATGTATCACGTGCAAGCAAGGATACTATTATCCTTAAGCTCATGGATCACAAGAGAAGCCTAAATTAACAGACTATTTAGATGAAGTGGCATCTTGGGGGCCGGCAAAAGTAGCTAGCGTGGGGAACAGACATGGTGAGTAGCAAATATGTTGAAGAAACAGCTCCAAATTGCAACAGGAGTCAGTAAGTTTAAAGTGATGTGCTTATTACAAACCCATAATGAATGAAGGGAATGGTAAGACTGAAAATGCAAAACTTTTTAATATGATGCTCAGAGGGCTCCAAGGTTGGGCTTCAGGCACTCCATTCCCTAATAGCCCAAGTTTAGTATGCAGCCAGAAAATTCTGAGTTGGGGGAAGCTCTCTGTACTATTTAATAAAATTCTCTCTGCTAAAACAGATACATCACAGGAGTCCAGCAACACTAGAGGGGGGAAAAAAAGATTCAAAATCACCATTCTAAAATAAACAAGGTTGTGTGGGTCACAGGACTAAAAAGGCAAGACTCTACACTCATAAATAGAATCTAAACTTAAAGGAAAACTTCTCTCATTAATTCTAAAAGGGATAATGCACTGTAAGAAGTCTTCTGTACACTGAGATGCATTTTAAATATTTGATAATAAACAACCAAGTACAATCACTTGAATTTTTGGTATCCCCACAAGAAAGGAAGGGTCTCTGCAGCAGTTAGCTTTGCTAAAGAAAAAAGCTGTCTAAAATTTTGGTTGCTGATTTAAAGGGTGAATCCATCCATGCTGACAGATGCAATAGAATTCCCATGGGCATGCTATAAAACATATGTGAGTCTGGTGGAACATTGATCCTGGCTTTGTCAAAATTCAGAGATAGGAACAACATCCTGGAAGCTGTTGGGGGATGGGGGAGGAAGGGCAGGAACTATTGCTTCCTGTGGGTGAGTATTTGCAAGTGGCAGGATCCCAGGAGGACAGAGACAGACAACAGAATCTTTTGGGCCAACTCTCAGCTCCCTTTTACACCTTTAACTTCAAACAAAGGTAACTCCCAAAGGCCCTTTCCTGGCAGCTTTGAAAAAGGGAGAAAGCAGCTAAAACATCCTGTTTTGTCCCAGATTTAATCAGTACCTTTCAGGTCACATCATTTCACTAACTAAGTCTCACATATCGCTTGGAATGGCTCATAAGGAGATTTTAAAAGGAAAGGAAACCTATCTGTATTAGGTAGAAAATATTATTTAAAATAGGTGGATTAAATATAGCCATTTATGAGAATTATTAGCTACGAGTGCTTTGCTAAGAGCAAATAATAAGTCTGATTAATTTTAGCTATTTTACCTATTAGTATATGTTGGATTTTATATGGTCATCCTTCTGAGCACCTCTTCCCATTTTTAAAAGCTCTGTGAATCATACAAAGTTCTTTTGTTAATTTTACATGATTTGGCAAATATTTTTGTGTGTATTGCTGGTCCATAGAGATACTGGTTCATACCTTATGACCAGTTAGTGGTTAATACTCAATATATAAAATCTGAGTTGTGTATAGTTGATTTTGAATGAACACATAGGTCAAACTGTAATGTTTCTGTTACCTGCATGAATCAGTGTAACTCTTAGAAACAGGTTTCTGGTACTAATATTCATGTTTGAGTTCAAAATTCCTTTTCCATAAATAGTCTCTAATATTTGCCATGTCTACAAATATTCTTCCCAATAAACATGATGGCTCAAATAGTCAGAGAAAGCAAATTCAAAAAGAGTATGAAGAGAGAAAACCTAATTCTTTTTTTTTTAGTAGAGCAAATATACACTGAAAGTGTTGAGATACTCACCCATCTCTAATAGTGATCATATAGCTTCTTCTGTGCCAGGGGATGTGCTGGCTTCATGATCTGGAAAAAGAAAATATCCCAAGGTGGATAAACATGCTGAGAGATGTGATTAAACCATTTTCTGTTCTTCTATTTCTAACACACTAGTTATCAGATAACATGATTTTCAAAGCTACTTGATCCTTAAAGCTGCTTATCAAGCTTTTATTGAATGAGATAAGTCGTACAAGTTAAACTTTGTTATTTAATCGACATCTGTTTAGAATATCCTTATTTGATTGACTGGAAAGAAATGATCTTGTTGGGCTAACTCTAGGCAGGTGTTACCAAAATATTTTTTTCAAAGTCAAATGTAACTCTTTGAAAAGAGTTAAAGTACCATTTATCCTGAAAACTTTTATTTAATCACTTGTAATTTCAAAGTTGTGTATCTTAGTCTGAAAGACAAGGCCATTAATGCAGGCAAGGCTAAAAATAAAACTAGTAAAAGAAGTTATGTACACTGGGTCTCACAGAATTCCATTTTCATAAATCACTCCAAGCAGCAAGAGCAGAATAACTATGGGATTGTATCACTGTCATGTCATCATCTCAAGATCAATGGAATGAAGCATAGTTCTGCCTCCTGTGTTTGGATCCACATCTTCATTTCAGCTTCCTGGTCAGGGCTTTTTGTTAAACTGGATTGAGCCAGACCAGTTAAAAGGGATCATTTACCCTGATTTTTCCCACTGTGAAACAGGAAGTATCGCTCATAACCCATTGCCTAAGGCACCTTGCTAAGAACTTGTGGTCCTGGTTATGAGGTTCTCAAAATGGTGTATGTCTGAGGCTAAAATTGGTGTATGTCTGAGGCGAGAACCACAATAATAAAATTAGCAGCCTTTCCTAGGACCAACTGATTGCCAGTTTGCCTGGAGAAGAGTCACCTGCAGTCAGGGAAGAAGGTGTTATTCTTACTCATGGAGTAACATACTAAATATAGTAAGTAATAGTGTCATAACCCCTTAGTGATATGAGGCCTGATGCTGCTCCAAATGATTTAAATGGAAGAGATTATATTAATTTAACCTATCAAAATAGGGAACCTCTTGTCAGCAGGGTCTGGTGACCAACCATATCCTGGGGAGATCTGCATGAATCTGTAGCTTAACCCACACAGAAAGAGGGATATGTCCACTCCCAACCAATTGACAGGGGAGGAACTTCAAGAAGACATCCTCCCACTCCACCTCACATGCTTTTCTGTGGGATGTGGGCACTTCAGCCTTCTATCTTCTGTGACCAGGGCACTTACTATTTAAGCCTCAGCTCCATGAAAAGTTAAGTCAGACCCAAACCTTTCCCAATTCTTTGAAACCCCATGATGTATATGAAGTAGAGCAGTGGTTCCCAATCTTTTCAGCTCAAGGACCACAGATATCATTACCACCACCCTGATGGGCCCCCAGTCTCCTCCAGTGGCGGTAGTGTGCCTCTGTCTTCATCCCGCCAACATCCTATGCCCAACTCCACATGCAGTAATTCTTGCTCTCAGCAGAAAGCATATGCTGGGATCTATTTTTACATCCCAGGTATGGTCTGCAGATATGCATACAGACCACATCAACTTCTGTGGCCACAGCCCACTTTCCCTTTAGTGAAATCATTCATATAGGAACTTTCACCCTCATTTTACACCACAGATTGAACTCATGACCAGTTTCCATGGTAGCCTTTGTGTCTTGTTAACCAGCATTTAACACATTGGTCACAAATGCACATGTTTACCTAGCTAAGAATGTTGAATTGGATGTTATACCTTAAATGCAAACGCTGTGAATTATTTTAGAATCGGGGAAAGACTAACTTATACTTTAGTTTAACAACAGAAGTATATGGAACCAATTAAGAACATATTAACGTTTTTGTTTTTTAAATAAATTTACTTCTTCCTGCTACCTACTCCCCCTGATTTCAGCAAGCTTTTGCCTTCATTTAAAATTAGTCATGGTGAAACGTCCCTTTGAATGTAATTTTTCCCTGACACCATTTACATTCTTCACTGTACTCTTTATTCTTAGTGAGAAATGTCCCATTTATTTGACTACTCTGCCCTCTATTAACCTGATGTTGCCTAATTAGCTCCATTCTTATTAGTCGTTTTCTACACTGCATAGCATAATTGATTGATTCCAATTAAAATGCTGAATTGCCTTTTTTGTGCACTGTGAGGGCTAGGTTAGTTTTTCTTTTCAATCTTTTTTGTTTCCTTTCTCCATGCAGGCTTTTCCAAACAGACTCATCCCTGCTGATCCACTTCAAAAGACACCAAGCAAGCAAGTCACCCTTCTGACAGGTAAGATGACGAGGGCACTAAGGAAGCTTGATTTTCTGATGTGCGTGAGTGGTCATCCAGCTGTGGAAAAAGCCCAGAAGTGGCATCTTCCTACAGCCACAGTGAATCAGCAACTCTGACTGACTCTTTAACTGTCAGTACAGTGAATCACATCATCAGTCACATGACAAGACTTTGAAAATGCAACAGAGAATATACGAAAGCCTAAACTGAAAATAACCAAGCACAGAAGAAAGAGAATGGGGGCAGGTGCATCTTGAAGGGATTTAGGACTGAGAGCAGAAAATGCTCTGAAGAAGATGGAAGAGAAAGGAAAGAGATAAGGAAAATAAATGAGGAAAACTAAGGAAGAGGAAAATGAGCATCATTATATAACAGAACTTCTTGGTCTTGGTCCTACAATGAGGTCTATGTAGGTGGACCTCTGCATCACACCCACACAGGGTTTGTTGTTTAATTCAATATACTAAAATATATACCTATTTACCAAAATCCAAAATATGACAAAAAAGGAAACATCATGAAGGTCAGTAACTGCACAGATATTTGAGATTATTTATGAATGATTCAAATGGAAATAAATGTCAGGGTGTTTGACAGAAACAGAACAAAACACTCTACAACCTAACAGAAAAGAGAAAATTTATGGAGAGGTCAGCCTCTCCTCCTCCTGAGATAAAAATACCTGCCTGACACTTGAATGGAAAAGAGATTAAATAGGCTAGCTGCATTACAAGTTAAGGGTTTGATTCTCCTGCTTATGTTCACATACTTGTTTTAGCCCTCATCAAGTTCACACTAGTATAGACAGGTGGTAGCAATGTACAGAACTGCCAGAAGCTGTTGGATATGTTCCCACCACAGTTCAGAGCTGAGAGCCAGAGCTAGGCAAGAGCAAACTAAACAATTGTTTAGGACCCTGAGAGGCTCAAGAGGACCTCTTTTGCACTTAGTATGGGTCGTGGGGGAGGCAGGGCATAGTATGTTCAAACGTTTTCCTGCTTAGGGCCTCCAGGGGGCTCACCTCACCTCAGATCCAAAATTAGGTTGATCCCAGTTTCAGGGTCAACAAATTGTAACTGTAATCACAGTTAAAATGATTCTGCATCCCTTGGTCACTTTAGATTTCTAGGTCAAAATCACTGTAATCTAGTCTCTAAGACTAATAATCTCTCTATTGATATGTAGAGTAATTTTGTCAATGTATATAGGCCTATAAAAATGGGGAAAAAATCCAGGTGAATCATGCAGGAAAAATAATTCAAGCCCACTCAGCCCTTATGGGCAATAGTCTCATGTTATCTTCACAGCAGTTCTCAGCTCCAATTTCCTATACACAGAAATTTCTCATTAATATTAATTGGAAAACCATGGGCATAGAAATAGTTGAAAATTAAAGTCAAGTTTCACCATGAAGATCAGACCAGAGAATTGTTCTCTATAAGTAATTTAACCTCAACTAAATACATCTCAGTTGGATATCTAAATGAAGACTCTCAACAGAGGCAGATGAAATGCTACTGAGCTATTAATAATACATACCCTTTCCCATGGACTTGAAGAAACCATATACTTACAAGATTTCCTTAACACAGTTTATTGTTTAATTTACTGAGATTATTTTAAGAGAAAACTCGTATTCATGTAAAATTGTCACTGTTTAGATGCAGCTTTTTCACCTGGTAAACAGTGAGTGAATGTAAACACTGTAAACGTAAACGTAAAACATTTTGAAAGGAGCAGAAAGTGAGATAACCATGACAGTGAAAGCACACAATGATTTATTATTGTATCTTTGTCTGTGACAGAACCTCTTTTACATTTTAATTAATTCTATTTAGCATTTAAGCATCCTATATATCTGTGAACAGGAGTTTAATTCCTAGTTGGTGTTTATTAGTGAGATAATTGTGCTTATTACTTAAGCCTAGTGCCTATCTGGCACTCAGCCCAGACTAGACTTTCATCTATATTTTATCTGTAGAAAAAAAGTTGGATTAATTTCTACAAAAGGCAGATGTTTTATCAATTAGGAGGAATTTGGCAAAATTTTGCAGCCACAAAACAAGCCTGCATGCAACACATCTTCCGTGATGGAATGACCAAGAATGGAAAAATGAGAATTGGCAGAGCTATAATTTAACACAGTGAATTTTATCCTCTATTATTTGTAAAATGAAGGGCATGAATTGCATATAGCTAACACCACTGGAAATCAGCAGTAGCTCTGTTGAAGTCAAAGGAATTGTGCTGGTATAAAATCAGTGTGAGAAAAGTATCAACCATTGAGAAGTTCTTGGCTGTGATTTTTCATTTTCCATTTTTTTTTTGCGGGGAGGGGGGAGGAGTCAGTTGGTTGATGTTAAGGAGTGAAAGCTCTACCAATGGACATTCTCCCTTAGCATATGTCTACACTGCATTTAAAAGTCCCATGGCTGGCCTGTGCTAGCTGACTCAGACTCACAAGGCTCAGGCTAAGCGGCTGTTTAATTGCAGTAGAGACATTCAGGATCCAGCTGCAGCCTGAGTTCTGGGACCTTTCAGGATCTTAAAGCCCAGGATCCAACCTGAGCCTAAATTCAGGTAGATGTTTTGAACAACCCCTTATCCTATGAGCACAAGCCAGCTGGCACAGGCCCGTCATAGATTTTTAATGGCAGTGTAGACATATTCATATTTCCCTTGAAGCCAATGGGAATCTTTCCATTAACTTCGGTGAGTTTTGGATTAGGCATTTTTAATCCATAAAACAGACACAATCCCTGCCCCCTCCTTTCAGTAATATGCCTAAGTCTTGATCTGACTAATGGAAGATATGATAGAGGTGTAAAAAAATCATTTTTTCCCACACTATTCATGAATACGGAAATACTATGTAACCCTTCACATAACACAGTAGAGATCATCAAATGAAATTAACAGGCAAAAAATTAAAAAACAATATAAGAAAGTACTTCATACAACACAGTCAACCTATGAAACTCATTGCCCGTGGATACTGCGAAGGCTAAAAGTGTAACTGATTGAAAAAATTAGATAAGTTCAGGGACAAGAGGACCATCAATGGCTACTAGCCAAGATGGTCGTGAAGAATACCCCATGATCTTGATGTACCTAAACCTCATACTGACAGAATCTGGGACTTGATGACAAGGAATGGAGTTCAGTCTATAATTTGCCCTGTTTTGTTTATTCTCTCTGAAGCACTTGCCACTGGACAATGTCAAAAGACAGAATGCTGGGCTAGACGGACCACTGTCCTAACCCAATATGGCAGTCATTTATGTTAAAAAAGTGGTGATATGAATAACATCACCTCTATCATTGTAATGTTCTATATGGCTATGGTGTGCATAGTAAAATCTTAGTTTGTACTATATTATGTTTCATGTTTTCTTATAACCTTTTCCCCATTCCTGCTTAATGTCTAATGCCACAGCCAGAAAAATAATCCATTAGTTTCCCATTTTCTTATACTGTAGGACCCCTCTCCCAGCCACCGAAACTGATATAAAATGTGATTCAACTCTGAAAAGAGACTAAAAAAGTGACATGGTGTTTCCTATTTACTAGAAGTATGATTTCTATATCAAATACATTCAATTTACAAATAAAAAGTACTGCTGGTTAAAAAAATGGGTAACAGGTATGTTTTTGTGAAATACCCTGCTTCCATTCTTTGGGAAACTTCCCTCCATTTTTCCCCAATCAAAGTTATCTGAGAAAAAAATTGTCAACAATGTTAAATAATTGAATAGATCGCTTCAGTAAAAAAGTATTATAAGTAACTCCTAGTGCTTCAAGCTCAAACTGGGATCTGAAAGTCAAGTGGATTCTCTGCCAATGGTAATAACCATATACGTCTTCTATTAAATTAAACAGAGTCCTGTGGCACTTTTAAAAACTAACAGATTTATTTATTGCATGAGCTTTCATGGGAGAAAACCCCCTTCATCAGACTTTCTCTTAGTATAAATACAATAATGGATATGATGGTGCTTCTGTTAAGATGACTTTTATGTATAACTGATTATTGGATTTCTTTTAAAAATGATTACAACAAAGCTGGATGTCTTGAACATCTCAAGTCATAGCAGTGAAAAGAAAATGAGATACATGCAAGGTTATGAGACTACAAAGACTTCAGTGAAATCATGCCAATGTACATAGACCACACATAAATATTATCATGTCTGAGAAAATAATTCAAGAAGCCAATCTTTGAAGAGTAGTCAATAGCAGATGACCTAACAACTCCTATAACACAGATGTTGGCCAATATATTCCTAAGAGAAAGCTAAAGATGGATATTTGTATCTCTTTGCTCTCTCTGACATTACTTATCAAAGTTCAATGCCTAGTGCTTTTGAAAATCCACCCTATACAAAGATGATTTCCTTGAGGGCAGGCATCACAGGCTTGAGCCTTCAAAACTGTTGAGCACTCCTGTCAGATGCTGAGCACCTTGACTCTTACTGATTTTAATGAGACTGCAGTGTGCTCAGCGCCTGGCCAGATCCAGCCCTTGAAGTAGAGTGGTCTGCCCTTTAAAGGATATTTAGTGACTGAGTTTAAAATTAAGGTTCTATGTTTCTGCTCTTTGATGATTCATTTTCCCCAACATCTAGTCGCAATAATATATAAACTCTTTTAGGCCCTCTTTTAATATTACAATAGATTGGTTTCATTGCAAAAAACCACCTTAACATGTCAGACTGTGAAATGACACTTTTTCATTGTGCTGCTACATTCTTTTATTGTTCATTATTCAAAAATAAACTCATGCAATAACATTAGCTTCTGTGCTAGGATATTTCAAAATACATTATGTACATTACAGACATATCCTTTGTTTGCACATTGTGACTTTTTTGTTGTTGTTGTTGTTCTGTGGTTTTATATCCACATTTTCACACAATGGATTTGATTAAAAAGTAAGTCTGGTATTTTCAAAGGTATCGTCACATTTTCTAATTATGCTGGCTGCCCACCGTCCAATAAATCTCAATAGAAACATAGTGCCTAACTCCCTAAGATTCTTCAAAAAGGGCTAGCTTCAGTATTTTCTAACAGTTGCAATAAAATGGTATTACAGTCAAAGGCCTGAAATTTACTGCAATGGGAGCTGAAACTACTCAGCATCCCTAAGTATTTTTTTTGGAATCAAGCCTTTGGTCTGTCTAGTCAGAAGGGGGGAAATACTAAGTATTTCACAAAAAAATATCCCTATTAAGTTTTGTGCAACTGCAAGGTAACAAGAAAGTGCAATCTTCTGGCTTCCATGAGTTCTTACATTAATGAGTTTTACTTATGATTGTCATGATAGAGATGAGGATGGTCTGATCTAGTGGTTTGAGTCAGGGACAGGGAGGTTGGACCCAAAGAGAGGTCACAGAGTAAATTGAGAGTCAAGTGTCAAGAGGAAGGCAGGATCAGGAGATCAGGTTCAGGCAGCAGATTACAGACAGCAATTGAGAAGTGAAATCAAGGTCAAATCAGGGTTGAAAGCCGAAGTACAGGGTCTATAGTGAGCAGGGTCTGGAGTAGAAACAGGAGGGAGTCTGTTACTGCTCAGACCATTCCCCTTCATGGCTTCTTGGTTTAAGAACTGGTATCGGCCAATTTGTGAGTTGTGAGGGACCACCACATAGTTCCCATTGGGTGATACTTCCTGCTGAACCCAACATAAGCTTCCGGTGCCTTGAGTGCCCAGAATCCTCAGGGTCCCAACTTCCAGCCCCATACGTTCTTACAATAAACACATGCAGCATGGCATGCAAGTTAATCAAACACACAGAATCAGGACCTTATTTAACATTCATCCTTTTATTTTCTTTGCTTCAATGAACTGCAGGACACTGCCACTCTCTCAGACAAATAACTCATTCATTTTCTGCTCCATTGTTTATATTCATTCTTTTCTCAGCTCACATTATTTAGGCAGCATGTTGCTCTCTCCCACTATAGTCAATACTGCACTACTTTGTGGCCTACTACTTTGTGGTACCTTTGTGGCTAGGAACACTTCACTGCAATCCAATTGCTGAACTAATGAAATCTGGATGAAAACTGTTGTAGATTGGTTTTGGGGTTTTTTGGAGGGAAAAGAGAATTAAAGTTCTTTCTGTCAACTTCTCCTTTGATCATTACATTGTCTTATGCTGAAACAGAGGGTGAATAATGAGAAATTTTTTCTGTGCGAACCCTCAAGGACCTGATAGAAATCTTTTGTGTTTTGAAAGTTCTATCTCCAAATGTTTTAGCTTGTCTAACAGACGCCTTTGAAGAATTGGTACAACAAACTCTTATTCACAAAGCTAGCCTCATGCAGAAGATCTGCAAGAAACTGCTTTCATCTTCTCACTTTTGTCCTGTACTGATTTTGGAACTCTCTCAACTGATTTTCATATAATCAAGAATAGCAAAAGAGATGAAATTCATACACTAATTGAGAATCCCCAACTCATCATCAGACCATTGGAGGAAGCCACTCAGGGGGCCCTTTTACTTTTGCTCTTTGGCAATTCAGAGCATTCACAAATCATAAGGTATTCCCTACTTGTTCAAACCTTAGATGAAAAAGGAAACATGGGAATTGATCTTTTCAGTCATTTAGGGCCTGATCCTCCCCTCATCAGAACAAATGAAAGGCTTTCAATTGAGTTTAATGAATCAGACTCAATCCCACCTGTAGGACTCCATTTTAGCTATGTAATATGATTTTGAGTTGGACCATTGTTAAGTGCAGATACAGTAGGTTCTGATTGTTCTTAATCCATAATCATGGAATAAAAATATTTTAAATCCCTCAGAAAGCACAACATATTTTACATTTTGGCTGATTGTGGGGAAAAAAATAAATTACTAAATTAGCCATGATGAAGTTTCATCTCTATAGAAGAATATCACCACTCAAGATATAATAGCCTGAGTTCGTCATATTCCTTTTTTTCCCCCCAGAAAGCCATTTATTTTAGGTTCTATTACCAATGTCAGTTTAAATTTCAGTGGCATCTGAAAAACTGCTTACAGAAGGGAAAAGGAAAAAAAATAAAACAGATGAAAAAGTGTACATTATGGTTTTTTTCCTCCTTCCAATGACATTTGATCTCTTTTACTCATATCAAGTCACTAGGAGTTCAATAGAAGTAACAATCTGATGGCCCACCTGCATCATGTAAATATAAAAAATATTCTGCCTCACTGGCAATAAAATGTGAATTAAACATGCAGAAGTGTAGCCAGTTCAGTGACTGAATACACTAAGCTGATGAAGAATGGAGACCATTGCTCTTGAGAATATTTATGTAAAGCGCATGCAAATTGGAAAAATGGCACAGAGCTGGTTACAACAGCATTACATATTTTAGGGGTCTGTGTATATTTTCCTCAAAAGCAGGTCATTTTGAGAGAAGGAAAACAAAAGTTACAGGATGGGTTAGAGAAAGGAAACTAGAGAAATTCTAATATTCCCTATTTTGAAATTTGATAGGGATGAATCCAGTTGTGTTCTATAGAAACTAGTTTAAAATCTTTAAGGTTAGAGATTCTCATTCACGCTAAGGTCTTTTTTAAACCACTCTGGTAGTGTAATGGGGCATTACAAAGGACATACATTTATGCTCACTGTAAGGCCTTCTTACTCTACCAGAGTGTAGTGATGTGGACCAGGAAACAATCAGATACAGATGTCAAAATATAGTTAAATGTAGAGGCTGCAAGTTTATTTAAAACTCCATTTAACTGGGCTAAGGTCCCCAAACTAGCTGGTATTGTTCCATTCTGGATCTCAAGTGTCAACAATAATGCTGGTGGACTATAAACTAGAGGGTAAATGTATCTTCAGGCTTGACAAGGAACTGGAACTGGAACGAGAGCACCAACCCACTCCCCTCCTGCTGCCTGGAAGTAGGAGAGGTAAAATAAGGAAAGCCACAACCTGCATTAGACAGATGCACTGCTATTCACCTTGCAATGGCAAACTCAGAACCAATGCCCAAGCAGTCTAGTAGGTTATAGGAACCTCACGCTGACACTGTCTACCATCAAATGCATTGCAACCTGCCAAAGTTGAGATGCACGTAATTTAAATCACCCAAAAACCAGACCCAAATTATTCTGCTTCTTAAAATTATACTCTATAACGCATCCCTTGAACATGTACCTAACATATTACTGTGACTGAATGTGCTCGATTGAATTTTAATAATTACTCATTGGAACCACCCATTACAATAACCAAAACTAAAAAACAAAACAAAAAACACCCCCCCCCCCCTCCAACAAAACAAAACAAAAAAAACCCACCCACACAGCTGTTTGCCAGTTTTGCCATATGGGAAAAATCTCCTACAGGTCCCAGAGTACTTATTAGCCTAATTCCCAGACTGACCAGAAATCCATTTTAGATTTACAGTGGGAAAGACGGAGCTGAACAGGGAAACCCACAGTGGCTCTCCTCTAGAAGCAAACTGTATCAAGCCCCTCATGCTTCCAAATGGAAGCCGATCACCCAGCCACACTGTCCAATGAGAGCAGAAGGTTGTGTGATAAATCCCAGAGCCCATTTGCAGCATGTAACCCCCTCCTGCTTCCCATAAAGAAAAATGAGATAAAGGAAGAGAGAGATGCAGCACATACTGATGAAGAAAATTGGAGAAGAATGAGGAAAAAAAAGGAGGGGGGAGGTTAGAACACTGCCTCAAGCTAGTTCCAGTTGAATCATGACCTCCCCTGCCTCCTCCACTGCCCAGTTCTACAAGGTGCATCCATAGCTCCTAGTCCCGTCAAAAGTATGGCGAGGACTTATGTCCACTTAAAGGCCCAGAGCTATCTGAAGCAGCCTTAGTGAGAGTGAGAATCAGGCCACTAGAATTTAAAAGAGTGATAACCTTTAAAAAAAAAATAATCTTGCAGAATTTAAGAGAACATTATGTCCTTTTTGAAAGTTTTAAAAACACTTTGGAAATCTATGTGGGTGGTATTCAAAGAGGATGGGGGTTTGGGAGGTTGTGGGGTTTTTCCCCCCTTCTTTCAGATAAGCTACAGATATGTTCTCATTTAAGTTCTATGAAACTTTTCCACGAGGTATAGTACAAAAACACTTTTTTTTAAAAAGAAAAGCGTGGTATTAATGGTTCAACTTCTTAATCCACACAACAAGATCTATCTATATATTTTTTCTCCACAAGACATTTGGAAGCAGGACTTGCTTAAAATATTTTCAGTTATTTCCATCCATCAAAGGAGTAGATGAAAAAGTCAGACAATTAAATCCAAACTGGGTGACTCAGTTCAGTATAAAGAAAGTGACCTTTTGGGGCTGTTATGACAGTTTTTCCAGTTTTAAATATAAAATTCACAGTTTGAGGAAAACCATTTTCTTATAAATGTTAAGTCACTAACTCGTTTTAAAAGAGAAGCACTCTCCTTTCTCCTAATCATTAATTCCAGGTGATTAACGTGCATGATTCAATCTGGTCTTTAAAGGAATAAAGAAGCAGTTGGCTACTCAGAGATTATTTGTCCATCAGGAAGTGTTTCCTTGTAATTCACTGATATGCTAGCTGTGTTATGATAAACTAATCAACAGATCAAGAACAGATATCACTCATTGCATACATTATTTTGATACAGATTTGTATTTTGAGTTTGTGTAAGGTAACTAGTATTTCTCTAGTTGGCTCACATTAATATTCAATGGAGTGTACTTAAGAATATCCGGAGGGACAAATGAAACCACCAAATGTGCTTTGATAAGCCACTGATTGCTGCTCACAAGAGATCTCCTCATTGCAGAGATAATTTCATGCATCTCTCAAGTCTCTTCGTTCACCTATGACCTTTTGATATCAGTCCATTTCCTATAGGATAGACATCCACATTATAAGCACACTCTACTTGCTCTACTCTCAGCAAGAAGGTCAGGAATTATATGGAATTTGAATGAGTCTCCCTACCTCTACAGTTGATCTTTCTATATCAGGATTAAGGCACAGCAGTGGAGCTGAAACAGAAACTTTCTATTGGGTAGTTAACTAGTAGATTAAAATCCCAGGACTCTGAGCCCAGCATTTTTCATGAGAGACTTATTTTTCTATTTAAGGGGTTGGAGCATTCATTTATTTCTGCACATAAAATAAAACAGATAACTTATAAAACCAGTTGATGATTCAGTATGAACTGTCAGTATTCACTGAACATGCCTTTTTGAGGTAAAATTTATCAACATGGGTTCAGGATGATTGCTCAGAACTATTGAAGCCAAGCAAAAGTTATGCAGGTGAGTAAAGGCAAAAGTTTACAGACACAATCATATATTTTGCATACATCTCATATACCACATAAAAATATTTTCTATATGTAGCTTTTAGAGTCTCTATTAATATTATCTCTAAATGCTGCCTAGGTGAATTAGATCTGTATGACAAGGCTTCAAAATAGACTTGATGAAATTTTCTGCTCTTTTCCCCTTCCTAGTTAAAGGAGTCTTTGCTTGGCTAATAATTGTTTTCCTTTACCATCATCATGCTAGTCACAGTTGAAGAATCTAGGTGCTTTGTCAAAGAGGAGATCCTGGCAAAATGTTTATATACACACACAGACTAGTGCAGGTGCATGCGCGCGTATACCCCCCTTATGTAAAGCTGCTCCAAAAATGAATTTTTTCTTCTTCAGAAAACTAATTTTTTATCAAAGACTGAAAATAAAAAATTCATCCATCCGTTTTCTGGAAAAAAAAATGGTTTTCAGTGAAAATTCTTGCTTTTTAGCTATTCAGTTTTCTAATGAAGAACAATATTTCAAGGAAAGCAGCCACTTTCCATGCAGTGAAAACAGAATTAAAACCCATTTTCCCATTTAAAACAGTTTTTATGGACAATTTTTGATCAGCCCTATAGATGGGTAGCAGCAAATGGGCCCACCAAACAGGTTCCTCCTGTTGATGGAGTTGGGGAATTACGCAAGTGGCACCCCCCCCACCCTGCCCGCATTCAGTGGCCTGTACTCCATTTTTTGAGTCTCTAGTCCCAGACATCAGCCCTCCAGCCCAGTCCTCAGTTTCCCCTCTATGTTGCTAACTTTTTACCACTTTTCTATACTTTGGATCTTTTCCAGGTAAGTACCTTTGGTCTCTCTATCCTGATAGGGCTACAGCATAAATGTATTAATCTAGTTAGGTTCTTATAGAAGGCCACATTATACCATTTGTATTCTATTAATGAGAACCAGGAATAAAGCTAGATCAATCAAGCTGGGAGACATGATTTTATTTTATTTATGCTATGGCAGAAACTAAGCAATTATATTTACACACGAGTAGTTGGACTGGATTTTCTTCATGTAACAAAAGTTACTCATGTGCTTGAGTGTTTGCAGGACAAGGCCAAAAATGGACTTTCTCTACCTTAGGCCCTGAATCACCAAAGCTCTTAGGGCCTGAATTTTAAAGTTCTTTAGGTACATTGAGATTCAGATAGGCACCTAGAGGGATTTCCAAAAGCATTTAAGAGCCTAATTTCCATTGAAATCAGAGGGACTTCGATGAATCAGGATCTTAGGGTACAACTACACTATAATATAAGCCCAGAGTTCAAAGTCAAGTTCTATCCTAACCTCCCTCACTTCCACCTACCCACAAATTGTGCTCACTCAGGGCTCCACCCCAGGGTCCCAGGACCCTATGGGAAAGGAGGGTCTGAGTCTGCATCAAGCCAGGACCCTACAGCTTTTGTAGTGTAGATACAACCTCACCGGACTAATGCTCTGGGAGTGCACCAGAAACATTTCATAATGTATGGATAGCTTCCTTTGTCCTCTGGACTGTAAAGTTCGGTGGATAAATCACTGCTCCATGAAAAAAAAAGTTTTCCTACACTGCTCCATGAAAAAAAAAAGCTAGAACCACTACATTCTGGGAGGGCACTAGAAAGTCTGGTTATGTGCGATTGGACTTGGGGCCACATAATGCAGTGTAGACTCTGGAACTTCAGAATGGGATCCAAGGTTCAGAGGTTCCTAACCTGGGGTTACAAGTAAGTACAGACTCTCAAGTCAGTTAAACTCAGGATCTGGTAACTCAAGTTCTACTAACCCTGGCTGTGTCTACACTTGTTAATTTAAGTCGACTTTAACTAAGTCAACTTAACTAAGTCGACTTAGTGAGTCTACACTTAAAATTAAAGTCGACTTAAAGGGGAACTTAAGAAGTCGACCTAGAGCATCCACACTGGAAGCTCTAGATCGACTTTGTGGGCTAGGGGGACCTAGGGCAGGTCCACGGGGGCAGGGGGGGACCCCTTGCCCAATGCCAGGGGGCTCAGCCTTTGCCCCATTGTACCTAGGTACAATGGGGCAAAGGGGGTCAGGGACCCTGGCAGGGCATAGGGGAAGGGTGGACAGGGCTCTGCCCTGCCAGGTGGGGGGGCATGCCAGGCTACCCCTGTGCGCCCCCCCCCCCGGCAGGGAGGGCATTGGTGTAGCCCTGGGGTAGCCCTAAGTCGACTTAGGGCTACCCCATGACTACACTGGCTTAAGTCGACTCTAAGGAGTCAACTTAAGCCTTAGGTCTACTCAAAAGCAGGTTTTATAAAGTCGACTTTATTTTCCTTAAGTTGACTTAAGCAAGCTGCTTAAGTCGACTTAAGGAAACTGTAGTGTAGACGCAGGGTAAATTAAGTTGACTTAAGCAAGTTTAAGTCAACTTAATTTACCAGTGTAGACGCAGCCCCTGAGCTTACATTGCAATGTAGATATACTTTAATGATTAATTTCATTAGCTGTGTTTCATTTTAGAGCTCAATAAAGAATGCATTACTGATTTTCCCATTCTGGTGTACACATGAAGAAAATTCTCAAATGCATTCATTATTTATCAGTTTCTTCAGTGCATAATTCTTTGGCTTCCCAGTATTGCAAGTGGTTAATATTACAGGCAAATATATAACTGGCACTGCAATTTACAGAAATAAACCTGAATTATAGCTTGTCAAATTAATTCACATAAATTATTCACATCAACAGTTAATTTATAACTGCATATTAAATTGTAATATTTGCAATTCATACACCATTGCTTAGGTAAACAAATCAACCAATCATGGAACAAACGCAATACCACGTGACTTATGGAGCTGTTACAGCTATTAGACATTTTGAAAATTCCTTTCAGTGATTATTCAAGCACAAGCGTTCGTTCCAGCAAAAAACTTAAATCCAGAGATATTTGCAGACAATGAATTAGAAAATGAACTATGAGTAAGCTCAGATAGGAATTAATATACAAATTTCATTGAATACTCTCTGAAATTTCACTTCACTATCCCTTAGCCAACATATACCATTAGTTAGATGTTATCACCCTTTTTATCACATTTATTAAAATATTCCCATTATCAGTCATGTGCACCTTTTAAAAGAGTCGGCTTAACATATCTACAATCTTGTTATGTCATTTTGGAATCACATCCTTTATAATCATTCCCATGACAGCCAAAACATAAATCAAATTGTAGATAAAGATGAATGGCAAGTCTGTACTGTTCTGTGTTTCACAATACTAATAGGCTTGAGCAAATGTTTCATAAAGCCATTAGTCCATCCTACTTGGTGAGGGCTGTGACAAGAATCTATGGATAAATTACTTACACAATAAAACATAACTTTATTCTATGTAATGTATTTCATAGAAATTATTTCCCAGAATGTTTTAGTTATACAACATTTATGGAACTAAAATAATAGAAGTGGAAAAGAGAAATTAGGAGACATAACCACTGAAGAAGAAATATGCTTTCAGATGTGATTTGAAAATAGGTGATGAATCAATGAGAAGAGACTGAAGAAGGGTATTTGTAGAGAGAAAATGGCCATGGAATGAGAAGTGGGTGTTTGAGAAGGCTCGCATACTCAGTTAAACTACTATTTTCCTGTGCATGTGTGCAGTTATTACTTTGAAAACTATTCATTACTGGATCCAAAGATTGCTCGTTGAATGTATCACTGCTAGAATTGACTGCTGCTTGTAATTGCTGTGAAAATCCAGTCCAATTTACATATGATGGGCAGGTGTATTACCCAATGTATTACCCATTGTAACAGTGGGGTGTATTACCCAATGTAACAGTCCGAAAGAAAAAAATGACTGGTTGTTCTGTATTTGTCTGAAGTTATGTGGGGTAGAACAGTTCAACCTGCTTAAATATACATTTCAGAGCATTTTGCTTGCACAAACATTGTAGAGGGCAGAGTTCATTCATCTCCTGTAACACTTTGGCTTTCAGGTATATAGTTCAAAGAAAACAATCATATACCAAGTATTATGGCGCTCCTTTTCATGTGCAGGAATGCATTTCTGCATTACGTTTAGTGTTTGCTTATGTATGTATCTTCTCTTAAATGCATAGGGAAAACTTTGAGATAGACTATATCTGCTGCATATTAAAGAGAGAAAGGCAAATGTCTTATTAGGAACCTGAGACTCAATAATCGGGATAAGGAGAGTTATATAGATAATAGGATTAGTTTCTATGAATCACAGACATTATAGAATTGCTTCAATGGTGATGCAGAAAAGAAGGATATAATTTAAAACAAATGTAAGATGTGTTTAAATTCCACTGGCAGCGTAAACTGAAATATAGCAAAGTACAGGACATTTTGTTTTTAGCTCTGTTACCTACAGCAAAGCTTTAAAAATGTGTTTATTTCAGAAACTAGACAGTATTATGAATAATCATAATTTTTTCACTCAACAAAATATTTCCTTGCATACATTCTTTGTGGCTACCTACTTAAATGTCCCTTTTACAAACACAATAAAATATTTTGTTCATTAATCATTTGTCTGCTGCATCTTCCGTCTCTGACACTGTGGTACTCAAGTGAGAGGTGCTTAGGGTGAAATCCTGATCTCACTGTCGTTAATGGCAAAATTATCATTGATTTCACCCCTAATGTGGTACACAGCCTGCAATCTGATATGACTGTGCAACAGAGTTGCCTGAAGCAACCTTCTGGATCTGAATACCCACACAACTTCGTGGGTTGGAAATCCAAACACAAATTTGAATTTTGAAATTGTCAGCAAAGGCTGCCTCAAAACTCTGCTTTCTAATACCGATAAATTTAGGGATATTCAAAATATACACACCAATACAACTTTTCAACTTGAGCTCATTTCTGCTTCACAATCACATGTCCTCATTAATACTAAATAAGGCTACCTTGTGGCCTGTCTATCCATCTACTCAGATGTGTGACATGCACTCTTCTGCAGAATCCAGTCTACTGTAGTAAAAGAGATACTGCATATTGACACAGCCTTGGCTCTGCCCTCTTTAAAGCAGTGTCTCTCATCTGGTGTTCCACAAACAACCCTTTCCCATCCATGTTGGGGGTTTAGATGGAATAGAGGCGGGGAAGGAGCAACGACACGTGCCTGGGAGATTTAAAATACCCCAGAAGTAGCAAAGTTTCCAGGCGCTCGTCAACATCCACTGCCACCTTAGAATCATAGAATCTTAGGGCTGGAAGGGACCTCACGAGGTCATCTAGTCCAATCACCTGCTAAAAGCAGGACCACTCCCACTAAATCACCCCAGCCAGGGTTTTGTCTAACCGGGCCTTAAAAATCTCCGAAGATGGAGATTCTACCACCTCCCTAGGTAGCCCATTCCAATGCTTCACCACCCTCCTAGTGAGAAAGTTTTTCCTAATATCCAATTTCCTAATATCTAATATACCTTGCTCCTTTGCTGCGGCTGGGGCATTTAAAATTTCTCGCCAGTGTTACCACCGGCAGCATAATCACTTAGACATAACTTCCACGATAAGTCTTTCTTTGATGTACCTCGCTCCAGGAATAGATCAAGTTTGTTCAAACATAAAGGCTCAAAATTCCCATTAAAACTTGAGTAATATCATTTTCAGTTTTAAGCTGTGCACATAATCATCATGCATCTATTTTTTTAGAAATAAACACATTATAGTCATAAAATTTATTAATTTGGTTTCCTGAATCGTTTTCACAGGAAAGCCGTAGCACATGGATATTATGAACATTACAACCAGTATATACGGCTTTTTTGAGGAAGTTTCCATCAGGTGTTCCCCATAAAGTAATTAATACTTTTAGGTATTCCCTAGTCCACTAAAGGTTGAGGAACACTGTTCTAAAGCACCATTCAGCACAGATGACTGGCAATTGGCTAATGGTATGGTCAGTAGCAGTTTATTCTGTCCCTGAAATACATGGCAAGGGAAGGAATAATGCTTTGCGCTACTCTAAGGCTGGAATAAGCTAGTGTATGTGCACTAACCGGAAAGGAATTCCACAAGGTTCTTAAAGGTGATTTTATGCCTGACGTCACGCCACTGACTTCATGTAAGTTATAGCAGGGATATGCTAGTCTCTTAATGTTTTCATTCCCTCAATGGTTCACAAAAGACAAGCCTGCTTCAAATCATTACATTGGATAGGAAGAACACAGGAGGAGGTCCCACAGGAGGAGGTCCACGACGAAGAAAACACAGCTCATTCAGCAAAATTTTCTTTTGGCTTGTGCTCAGAGCAACACAAAGGTGGCTGTTTCTTCTGGTCTACAATACTAAAATGGTGAGGTTCTCCTCTTTCCACTTTCACGGTCTTTGCCTAAGCCTCTTACTTCACTCCACAGTCCCCTCCATATTTTCCATCTTCCTCACTGCCATCAAATAGGTATTTTCAGCACACTCGTCATTATTGTTAAGGGTTGTGTGTTCAACCTCCACCAATAGCACTGAGGATACATGACAGTGACTAAACCCAACAAGAAGCCTTCAGAACAACAGTCAGTGCTGGAGCATAGAAAGGGTTTGGGGGCAAAATGCATTTTTCAGAGTTGTCCACTTCTCTCAACATCTCTTTTCCAATATAACAACTTTAAACAATACTGGAAGCTGCTACTGTGTCAAATGTGCTATGTCCTTTGTTCTGGGCTGAGTATTTTTTATATCAGACATTTTGTGAATAATCTGATGTGTCTAAGTGTCTGATATGAAGAGGAGAATGATATCAAACACCTCATATTGAGGAAGGAATTTAATAAACCTGAATATTTTCCTGAAATTTCTTGTTTCAAGAGTTAGGGGGCGGGGAAGATAGCAAATGCAGAACTCTATCAGAATTAGATTAATGGGAAACTGTTTCACTTCAGATCATTTATTTGGCTTGCGACCATGTTTTTCTTGGTGTATGAATATGAAACAAGGCAAAACTGTCAAAAATTCTGACTTGCTCGCGTTATTGAAAAACCGTTCTTTAAGGAAACTATAAGTTGGCTAAAAACCTCTGCCAGGTTCGCCAATTTACAACAATAAGGAACCGCAATTATTTACCTGGTGTGGTTACAAAAGCCTTATATTGGCTTAATCATGATTCATTCACTTTGAAGAAAGCTGTATATTGAATTCAAGCTAAATGTAGACACATGCTAAGCCGACTACATCTCATTGGGGGCGTGTGAAACTTTTTGCTATCTCTGAAGCACTGAGTTGTCAATAGCCTAAAAATAATAAAGATTGAACTCAACTTCTAACAAATAGATCTCAAATCAAAGACATGAAACAGGTGTGAAAAACTTGGGTATCAATGCAAAAGTCACAATTAGAACTGGCTGAAACTTGGAATTTTCATTTTGGGATATTTTGACATTTCAAAGTTTGTTTGCAATAAAAAAGAAAAAAATATTGTTAAAGCTTCCTAAAAAATGAAAATTCTGCATAATTGCTATTTAACTTTCCTTTTGGAATTTATTTTTTAAAAAATATTTATTACATTATTTCAAGATATCGGTAGCATCATAAAGTATCTCAAGACATGATACAACATTATGTCATATTCTGCATATCTAGATACTGATGTCATAATACGACATAATAGTTGAAAAGATCAGTTTTTGATTGTGCTTAGTTTTCGTTTTTACATCAAGGGCAGAGGCTATAGAGTGAAACAATTTATCTTCGGTTTTGGATCAAAGTGCTGCAATGAAGCAGCTTGACACAAATAAAATCAGATAAGCACCCAGTGTGTTAATTAGAGGAAAAGCTATTTTCAATAACCTTTGTTAGTCTGGAATCATTCTTTTAGGTAATAAACTATGAGACTAAACCACTGGAAGCTTCTACAACTTTACCTGGGAGCAGGTTATTCTAGTATTTATTATTCTATTTTATGATGTTGTTACTATGTGTAGAAATAGTTGCACCAGATCTGACCATTTGGGCAGAGACTACAAAGGATATTTTATAAATAAAGCTATATTTTGAATGCTGCTTTTATTTTTCAGTGGTTCTGCTTCACACCATACAGATCTGCACTGTGATCTGACCTGTCCTCATTGGCGAGCTGTATAAGATCCTGGGCTCTGATCTGGACCCATCAATGGTATTGACACACATTATTAAACAGTATCTTATTTTATAACTTACTTGAGTAAAAGGAAAAGTTATAGGTTTAACAAAGTGGTTTTATAACAGGTGAATCATAACCTCAGATGTGACCGTAATAGCAACTTTGAGGGCATGAAAGGTTTCTGTGGCATTAAAAACAACTTCCAGCTGCAAAAAGCTAGGAGAGTAAAAATAAATACATAATTTAAAAAATAGGGGTTTTGGTCTGGACAAGTTGAGACCTTTGAAACCAAATGTATTTTTACATATATAAGCTTAAAAGTAGCACTGGCTGCTCTCCGCAAATTCCATCCTTTCACAGCCCTCTCCAGCAAGCCTGTAGTTGGTTCAGTATGAATCACTTCCCTGGTGATTCATGCAATAGCTCTTATGTGGAGGTGGCCAAATAATTCAGCTGGCTTGACTGAAGTCAGAGTTGTATTTTATCTCAGTAATATGGCATTTGAAGCTAAAATACTTTCTTTTGACCCTTAAAAAAGAGTGTCTGCGTAACAAAAGCATGAGAGGTCAAAACAGAACAAGTGGCATTTATTAATTGGATTATACAGAAGGCCATGAAAATGTTATCAAAGAAAGAAACAAAATAAATGCATAACATGTGATGCGAAGGCCCACCTGGCCAGCCTTGTGAAACTTAAATATTTTGGAACTCAATTGGTCATGTAATCTTTAGGCCCTGTCCCAATATATTGAAATTTATGGATAATGCTATTAGCTTCAACTGGAGCCCAATTGATCCCCCTTTTCAAACAATTTTGATTCACACGAGTTCTTCTTTTTTAAATTACCTTGCTGCCACTGAAAGAAATGTGTGAGATACTAGGTAAATTTTCAAAGGTGTCTCTGTGACTTAGTAGCCTATGTCTCATTTCCAAAAGTGATTTACTTGGGAAGCTAAACCCCATTATATTTTAGTGAGATTTCCGTTTCTAGGGCCAACTTTATAAATGTATTTAAGGACCTAACAATACAAATAACCGCTTAATGGGGTTTACAAACTTGTTTAAGCAGGTTAAGCACCTAAATGCTATTGGACTGATTTTCAAAAAGCGTTTGGTGCCTCCCCTGCTTAGGCACACTTGTAAATTCCATCAGATGCCTATCTGTATCTTTAGGTGCAAATTCCTTTGTAAATGTGGGCTGCCAGGGCTGGATCCAGAATGATACTTAGGAATCACAACATCTACTTTTCAGGCACCTAGAAAAACCACAGGAACACTACTTGGATCCACAAAGCCTGAGTTAGGTGCCCGTGTCCTATATACCGTACAGGGAGAAATAAGTGCCTTAGAATGGGATCCACAAAAGCCAGCACACTAGGTGGCAAGCCACCTTCACTAGTCGCTGGAAGATGCTGACAAGAAGAGTGCCCTAAGCCCCACCCTTTTCCTGAATTTAGATGACTAAATCTGGACTAGAGTTCAGAGACTTTCTTCTAGAGATCCACAACGGGGAATTCCTGGAGGTGGACTGCTTAAGCCTCTAGATCATTTCTTGTAAGAATGAGTGAGGCAGATACTTCACTCCACACAAAATAGCTAGAGGAGGAAAGGGTGGTGGTGATGGTAGCGGCAGTAGCCATTCAATTGCATCCTCCGCCAGCAGACTCAAAAGGATGTGATTCAGGGTCCCCCAGACCATTCAGGAGAGTCTTCTAATCACTAAGCTACAGGATATTTTGATGGTGGGGGGAGGTGGGGAGGGCAGTCCTCAAATTCTCTTGTTGAAGCTGTACAATTTTGTGAACATAAAGAGTCATTGAAGAAGGGGCACTAGACCCTGGGATAGCCCTCCCCCGTTCAGCTGTGGATTCATTCTCACTTGGCGAGAGAGAGAGAGAGAGATGCTAAGAATTTGTACATAACAGAACATCTTCACACAGGAGAAACGGAAGGTACCCATCTAACCAGGAGTAAAGAAATAAACCTAAAATCGGTTTGTGGAGAACATGTGGAACCAGCCACTGTGCTACAGTATCTGTCCTTGTAACAGTGGCTAAAGGCCAGTCCACCCCACACTTCCCCAGCAGGGTTAGGGGCAAGTGGAGCAGAAAAGTTTTGCTACTCTGAGCACTCTTCAGTTCACACCTCCCCCCAGTTCCCTCAAAGCAAGCTCGGCATTGGGAATTAGAGAGACCACTCTGCTAGGCTCTCTTTGCTTCTGAGATCTCAGCACAGCAGAAATGTGACATTTGCTTTATGTTTCAGGCATTCTACAACTAGAGAGTGGGCCAAAGGATCTACCCTTTCTGAGTACTTGTTAAGACAAGGATGTCTTTTAAATACCTGAACACCTATCTCCATGTTTAACTAACCATTGTTAGAACTCCTTTTCTATACCACAGTTTCAGCATTAAAATGTGAATTTCTTGGATCACGTAGTTTTCTCATAAACAATATTGCTTAAAGTCATTAGTATATTTAATACAACATAGAATGTCTTAATTTTATGACTGGGTTCTGTCTGCAGGTTCTTTTGGTCTGCAGAACCAAAGACCTCACCTAAAAATAAAATTCTGTTTCTATCCCTTCTGCTTGCAAAGATAGCCTGCAACGTGCAAATCAATACACCATTGTCTTGATTCTTCAGCAAAGCAGACAGACCAAATCATTAGATGAAGGATTAAAAGTGGTGGAAATTTACCACCTATTAACTAATAAAGTTTTTGCCTAACGTTTCAAAAGCCATTAATCCAAAATAAACTTTAAAATTAATCAGAAAGCATTTTGTATTGTTGAACTTCAGTGGATATTACAGTTCTTTTCATTTCATCTTAACTCAGTTATGGAATAATGTGAGCAATAAAAATCATGGCCAAAGTTTCCAAATGCATATACCTTAATCCCTCAAAATGCACGTGCATATCAGGGTGCACACACAGATTTGTGAGAAGCTGGTGGAAAGGTTAATACAAGAAAAAAATACTAACATTAGATGATCAAAACATGAAAAAATTAATCTAATTTATTTAATAACTGATCTAGGTCTTAATTTATTACTTTGAATCCAGAAATGTGGATCAACTTTCTGGCTTCAGGTCCTGATTCTGCAAGTAATTTTAGCAGATGCTTAGCTTTCAGCATGTGAATAGTTAAAAGAAAACACATTATACCAATTTATACTACTACCAGTAAAATAAATACTACTCAGTCTATTTCAGCTAGTCATAAGCTTAAAATTAAACCCATACTTCAGTACCCTGCTGCACTGGGGTCTCAAATGCATTGAGTTTTGAGGTTCCGGTTTTGGCCAGTGTTGAATGTAAATGCAAATTATTATTGAAATATTATTCCTGATTAAAATCTGGCTCACGGTTTACACCCTCACATTCAGAGATAAGCTGTTTGGTGAGCTTTCTATGCGGCTTTGTTATAAAACAAGGCTGGATTCATGAATAAGCAAAACCCCTGATATTGTGGTGAGCTAACAACAGAAGATAGGATATTGCAGAGATATCATTCTTGACAGGGCTAAGCAATAGGTGACTGAGATAAGTGGGGCTGGAATAAAATATGATTAAACCAGTCTTTTCCATTCTGTTTTGATTTAAAAGTACATAGTGCAAACTATTCATCTTCTGTCTGAAAGCAGTAAATCAACCGATAAAGAAAAGTGAAATGTAAGTGGGGTGCCAGAATAGTCAAATCAGCATGCATTGGTAAACTGCTTATGCAAAGGAGGAAAATGAGATTAACTAACAATGCAGAAGTGCTGCTCTACCTCACTGAGCATCCGAACGTATGCAAGATTAGCACGCACACACAAATGATAATAAGAGAAAAGACAAGGGAGGAAAGAAAGCAAAAAGAATTGACATCAGTACAGCCCTGGCATTATCCCTCTGAAGTATTAATGTCATCTCAGGGTCTAATGTAGGTTGGCTGGTAACTTTTTCTTTTTGACTGAGCTACCTTATTATACAAGCTATACATTTTAAGGAGCATTCACAATGCTCTGTAAAATTTTTCAAAGAACTGCCATCCCTCTGGAGTATCTCTGTGAAGAGACACTCCAACACTGTGCCCTGAATCATGTGCTACCTTGGGAGAATGTTCTAACATTGTATGCCCCCGACCCATTTGATACTTGATTGTTGTTATTCAGTAACGGAGTCTCCCAATCTGAGAGCAGATAAAAATCAAATGAATGTTAACCAATTTTTTTTAAGTGCAATTGAACAAGCACACACTGCCAGCAAAGGCCCTGCACATCAAGGATCCCATGGTTTCATTAGGTCGACTTTAGCTAAGTCGACTTAACTAAGTCAACTTTAAGTCGACTTAGCATGTCTACACCTAAATTTAAAGTCGACTTGGGGGGAACACTGGACGCCTAGGTCAACTTCTAGGGGCTAGGGGGACCTAGGGCAGGTCCACGGTGGCAGGGGGGGCACCCCTTGCCCACTGCCAGGGGCTCAGCCTTTGCCCCATTGTACCATGGTACAATGGGGCAAAGGGGGACAGGGACCCTGGCAGGGTATAGGGGCAGGGCTCTGCCCTGCCCTTTGGGGGGGGCATGCCAGGCTCCCCCTGTGCCCCCCCCAGCAGGGAGGGCAGTGAGGGAGTCCTGGAGTAGCCCTAAGTCGACTTAGGGCTACTCCAGGTCTACACTGACTTAAGTCGACTTTAAAAAGTCGACTTAAGCCTTAAGTCAAACTAAAAGGAGGTTTAATAAGGTCGACTTAATGAGAATTAAGTTGACTTTATTTTCCTTAAGTCGACTTAAGGAAACTGTAGTGTAGACGTGCGGTAAATTAAGTCGATTTAAGTAAACTTAAGCCGACTTAATTTACAAGTGTAGACGCACCCATTGTAAGATACAGCAAGTAGCTGGGCAAGTCTCTTTACCTTGTTACCTACCTTAACACATACCCTACATGGGTATTACAAGGATGAATTTATTAATATTTACAAAGACCTCCAAGATTCAGGTACAGATAGTTGCACAGGAGAACAGTGATGATAATAAATAACACTTCTCTTTCACTAACTAGAACACATTTTGAGATTTCATTTATCTTGACTAAAATAGAAAAACACGCGAAGTTGGCAAACAGTGTATCCAAGCAATGCTCCCAATCCTATGCTGACAAGAGGTTTCTCCTCTTACTTTGAGTGAATTTTAGAACTTGGGAGAATTTGGATGCTGTAAAATACCAAATTATTATGAAAAACAAACAAGGAGTCCTGTGGCACTTTTAAAGATTAACACATTTATTTGTCACATGAACTTTCATGGGAGAAAATCCCACTTAGTCAGATGCTTTGAGTTCAAAGCATCTGATGAAGTGGGATTTTCTTCCATGAAAGCTCATGCAACAAATAAATGTGTTAATCTTTAAAAGTGCCACAGGACTCCTTGTTTGTTTTGGTGACCTAGACTAACACGGCTACCTCCTTGTAAATTATTATGTTCCATCATCAAACATTGAAGCATGCCACTTATCACAGAATCACAGAAGACTACAGGAGGTCATCTAGTGCAATCCCCTGCTCAAAGCAGGACCAGCCCTTCTAAATCATCCCAGCCAGGCCTTAAAAGTCTCCATTGATGGAGATTCCACCACCTTATTAGGTAATCCATTTCAGTGCTTCACCACCCTCCTAGTGAAGAAGTTTTCCTAATATCTAACCTCGACCACCCCAGCTGCAACTTGAAACCATTGCTCCTAGTTCTGTCATCTACTACCCCTGAGAACAGCCTAGTTCCTTCATAATACATATACTCCACTTCATAAGACATTTACTCCACTTCATAAGACATATACTCCTGGTTCAATGCTGCTTATTCAAAGACAGCAGTCAAGCAAGAGGTAGCTTAATTTAAAAAAATCACAGGATGAAAGAGCTTTAGTGTTTCACTTAAAATCATTATTTTGAGGTTCCAGTGTTCTACTAAGCTACACTTCAGCATCCAGGAAACTATAAAAGCCTCTTGGGGCAGGATCACCTTGTCAATCAGGAGCAGCACTCTGCAGAGTAATAGCAAGGTAAAATGAACGAGAAACAACATGCATAGGTGAAATGAAGGAAATCAGCCTGCATATTTCACGCATGCCTCTAAGGATATTGGTTGTTGATATTAGCTGTATTCTAAGAGTTCAATGAAAGTCTAATTAATAATACACAGTTTTTAAAAGAAACTTTAACATCGCATTTGAATTGCTTTTTTCCTTCACCGATATTTTAACCCAATAGTAATATTATGAAAAGCCTTTATGCCGCACTCATTTACTCATAACTTTAAATGCATTTGGCAAAGGCGGTAAGCATTATCATCTCCATTTTACTGGTGGGGAAGCTGAGGCATAGAGAAGTCCTTCCCAAGGCCACAGCAGACAAGGGGCAGAACAAGAAATAGAAGCAAGGTCTCTTAAGTATCAGCCTACTGTTCCACTAGCCCACACTCTCACCCCAATTTGTAATGAACGGTCAAATCAAACTGACTCCAAAATGAATGATGGGGGAAAATATACTGTTATATTTTTTCTTGCATAAATCATTGCAAAATTGAAAACTTTATGGGTAGGTTCTCTAACCTGCTCCACCCACTTTTGTGCTGCTGAAGACGTTAGAAGGGAGCAGAGACTAGTCGACAGCTAGGGATTCCCTTGGGTAAGGGAGATCTACAGAATGTATTGAATCCAACAAAATTGGCACCTATGCCTAATTCCCCATAGACTCAATGCAGGGAGCATATCAGGTGGAAGGGTATAATGTGCTCTGCCACCCCTTTGGTGGGTAATCTCTTAGGTACGCTTGCCTGCTGATGCTGGATCTAGCCTGCCCCATCGGCCAGGCAAAGGACCTGAAAGCCATAGACTGCTGTCTGATTTTACCATGCTTTCTGCTACGTTCACTGGAAGCTACCCCTAGCAGTGAATCCAGCCTTTCCATTTTTATGTGGATTTTTGGAGCTGCAGCGAACTTTCTGCTGAAGATGTAGACTGGTGCAGTGAGCAAGACTCCTTCCAGCTATTAGACACAATGTCATTCACCTTTAGGACTGTCAAAGGAGATTTGCTGCTTAGATGCAGCTGAAATCAGAACAGAGCACAGCAGCCTGCTTTGAAGGAAAGGTGTCAGAGATGAGTTGCCAAGGTGGCTTGTTTTGATTTGATTGCATACAGGGGAACTAAAATTAGGGTGGGTACAGAAGCTGTTAGAAACCATTATATTGTAAATAAATTGGGCCCCAATTCTGCAAACACATGCCTAACAATGCATGCGTGTCGTGAAAAATCCTACTGAACTCCAACACTTGATTCCTATTCATTTGACCCTGTGGTGTGTATGGAGGTGTTGAATAGTTGCTCACATGCACAAATGTTGTAGGATCAGAGCCTTGATTTGTTACACGTAATAGTGACACCTAGCATCTGTAGTGCTTTTATGTCTGAATCATATTAATTATGAGAAGTACCCTTTGGTCACTATTTTAGTGGGACCAAATCTTAAATTGTAATCTCTTTGGAGCATGGAGCATATCTAGTACTTCGTTTTGTCAATCCTCCACCATGCAGAGCCGAGGTTGTGGCTGGTCAGATCTGCAGTGTTTGCACTTGTAAAAAACCAGAAACTGGTACAGATTTGTTCCACCAAGAGCTGAAGGGATGATGGGAACAAGGAGGGAATAGATGGAGTCATGAGCCCAGCACCCCCATATACCAAATAGCATTGCTGTTCCTAGGCTCCCTCAGCACCCAGAAGCTCCAGAAAACATCTCTAAAGCGCAACATCTCCCCCTGTACCTCCTGGTATTTTACAGCTCTGCATCACAACCATGCCCACCCCCAAAGCAGAAGGCTAAATACCCCAAATGAACACAAACCAGAACTATTCCAGCCAGCTTGCCAAATGTTAGACAAAATAAATTTGCTTTGAAACTCAGAGTTGAGCTGTGGCAACGTGGACTGAGGGGTGAATACATGCTACGGCCAACCTCAGACTTTTTACCCCAGGAACTGAGAAGTAAAGCATTCCTGCTGTTTTCCACCATCTCAGTGGGGATATGAAGAAAATGGTGCCTTATGTAACCCAATTCCTTGAATTGCATACATACAGCAACCACGTTTGAACGAATAAAAGCAACCAAACAAAAGAGATTCTGCATGGATAAATGCTTATGTTTGTTAATTGTACTAATCAAACAAGTGTGAAGTAGGATGGGGTTATTTTTAGCTGTTAAATTAGGTTTTTGGACAGTGAACAGAGATTCAAGGATTTTTTTTTCCCCCTTTGCAGAACAGCAAACTTCTGGTTGAATAATCATATCCTAAAGCACAGTTTGTAGAGTGCTTGGCATTAATTCTACAGGCAGGTTGCCATGACTATTCAATCACACTGTTCAATTACATAGTAACTGAATGCTGACACCTACTGACATACAAAACCATCAGCCTATAATAATACTGTTGAAAGCTGATTGATGTACAACACACGTTATTTGCCCCCTTCCAACATTAGCTATAAAGATTATGTGATGTGCATTGCCATATAGTTACAGTAAAATAATTGCAGTCCTTTAATCATGTAGACAAGGCAGTTTTATATATTTTAAAAACCTATTTGCTTAAAAATCCAAACTACAGGACTGAATTGAGACCTCTTCTTTATACCAGTATACCACTAAAGTCACAGTTATTCATATGTAAATACTTTCAGTGTCAGGTCATCCATCTACTCATGTGCATAACCATTCACCAAAGGGAGTCCAGCCCACAATGAAAAGTTATGGTGAAATGTTAAGGAATTTGGAGGGTCAATTACTTCAAAGCTTTGAATGCACAGAATAGTGCCTAAAATTAAAACGTTTAAACACTCTTTCAAAATATGCTATCTTTCGCTTAGCTTCTCTCGGTGCACTTTTTCAGCAAGTAGCACTCAACCAGGAATGTTTTGAAAGGGGCACGTTTCAATGAAATTGTTATTATGTGGATGGAACATATTAGTAGAATATTTTGCATCATCCAGTCTCTCACAGCATGTTTTCCCATTAGCCATACAGCCAACAATCACGCTAGAAATTTTGAGTGAAATCCTGAACTCCTTATTTAATTTTACTCAGTTCCAACCCAGACACAACCACCATTGACTTCAATCTACAACCTCCCTGCTACACTGGCTTCAGAGGAATTTTGCGTTAATAAAATCTCAATTAAAAATGAGTAAATACTTCAGAACTTGGATCATTTTGACAAACACCGTTGTGGTTAAATTCAGGTCAGAACCACTGCAAAAATATTTTCCCCAGTATTTCATCACCCAGACAAACTCTAAAAATGCAGAGATGTCTACAAAGTTTTATTGAAAAGAAATAAAAATCAAAAAAGCCAGGTTTGGATTTAAGTTTTGGCTGAAAGTTTGAGTTGATTCTTATTGGATCAGACATGGTTTACTCAGCCCTAAAAATGATGAAAAGTACCAAGGCCAGGTTAAGACACAGCATTAGGGACAGCAGGCCCAGGCCTAAAGGGGGGGCCTCCAAAAATCTGGCTCAGCTAGCCCAAGTGGCATGCTGCCACCACTCACCTTCAGTCTGCTGTTCACCCAGCCAAGAGTGGGCAGCCTCAGGCCCCCCAGGCCTCGACCTGGCCCTGAACAGTACTGATTTTATTACCATGTTAATACCTCTGCAGTCAAATAATGAGACTAAGAACAAAACCTTTATCCTATTTATGACTCAGAAAGGCTTCCAGACTCATCATTATGTATCCAAATATTTACTGGGACGTGCATTATGATTTATTTTAAAAACATAGAGCAGATGGAGACACACTGTTAAGTCATCCTGTCCAGTGTAAAACTCTTTCAGGGTACCTTCCCAAACCCAATGCCATCTGACCCCAAGTAAACGTTTATGCAGCGATTTAGTGAGTTTTAAAGTGATCCAAAAAAGGCACAGTCCTACAGTTATTTTTGCATAGGCTCACCTTGGCACTTGAGCAAATTCCCACGGGAAATCAGGCCCTAAATTTCGCCACCTATAATCTCAACTGGCTTCAATAGACTGCTATGAATAGCTGAACTAAAATTCCTTTGAGGAGCATCTGAGAAGTTCAAAGCCACAGGACCTGAGCTTTATTTCTCTCTACTGAACTTTTACCCGAGATGTATTTATTTACTATTTTTTAAAACTATTTATCCCTCACAAGTAGCTTTAAAATAAAATAAAAAGATGTCACAACTTTAACAAGACTGTAACAAGTTAATATACTGTAAAATATGGATTGCACATCAGCACACAACAGCCAACAGCTTTAAGCATGCCTTTTGCAATTCCCTAAATGGAGCCCCATTGATTTCAGTGCAGGAGAAAAGATTTGTAGGACTAGAACCAGAGATGGTACTACAAAAGTGCTGTAAGAAAGTTATGAACTGCCTTTTAATAAAAGCATGTTTTCTGGCAAATGTTAAAATGAATTTGTTACATGGATTCCTCCCAGCAACATTATTAAATGTGGCAGTTTCTTCATTTTAGTATGGTAACCTGAAGCGAGAAAACTGAAGTAATGCAAGGAACAAATAAATCTGTATGTATTAACATCACTCTCCTCAGACCTGAATCATCTCTTAGTCAATACGATGTTACAGCCTTTAACTTTGTTGTGTCAAGAAAGCAATCTGTACTGCAAGTATTTGCAGACTGGGGGACACATGCGAACTTTATCTTTTAGTCATTGACCGCTTGCTTCTGAATTACATTCACAGAGTTATTGTATGACAAGCATGGTAATTATTGAAAAGGTTTCCATACAAACAGGACATGAAAAACTTAAAATTATACAGCTGTTTCTACAGGTTCTTGTTATTACTACTCAATACCAAGTTTTACCATCAGTAAAGTGTACACAAGAGAAAGTTTTTGTGTCATGAAGATTGCTGTGACCTTTTTTGGGGGGAGGAGAGGCAGTGGTATTTGAAAAGCTCAGTAGAGTTCCTTTAGTATTTCTCCAACATCTCATTAGCAAATGATGAGGTTACATTTACAGGGCATTCCACATGCAATTGGCACAGCACAAAAAGCATGTTAGAAAAGGGTAGAAACAAAGTTTGTGTCTTTCCCATGTTTTTTATTACATTCAAGTCTCAGGGAAGGGTAGATCTAAGGTTAGTAGTTTACCTTACTTTAATAAGAAGATCAATCTCCTGACTGCTCCTTGTTAACTGTTGGAGACATCATAGTTAGTTTTTTTTCCCCCACATTGGGATTACTTTGTAGGTAACCAAGTCCAGCTACTATCCTCTTTGAGGCCTGATCAAAAACCTTATCCTCATTGGAGCCTGATCAAAAGCCCATGGAAGTAAATGAGAGCTTTACCATTGACTTCAGTGTGTTTTGGATCAGGTCTTCTCTTCTCTACTCCACTGATAGAAAACATGATAGCTCTAAACTCAAGTTTCTTTCTCTTATTGTCTCTTTTATTACCATAAATGTCCTCTATTTCGCTTACTGCCAGATGAAAGGAGAGTCTTACTTTTTTACCCATTCACCCCGTCTGAATCATTTGTTCCTTTTCACAGAACAATATTAAAAGGGTCAATCATTTTTCAGACTTTCATAACTCTTCTCTGCTGGAACTCATTTGAAAGGAACCATGCACTAAAACAGTGGTAATCAAACTTTTCCATATAGGACCCAATGTTACAAACAAAAAAAAGTCTCAGGTTCTCTCACCCACAAGGACAGGATAAACTGAAAAGAAAGGGAAGGAAGTCAGGGCCTCCATGGACATATTTGTGACACCTTGGAGTAAATGCTGGCTGCTGCATAGAAAGGATTCTGCAATGGCCAGTGATGGGACATCAGCAACAGAGCATTCTGGTCAATGCAAAGTTATTTTCTTGGCCAGTTCAAATAGTCGATTTTGAAGACATAGAGCCTTCTTACCTATTTAGATGCTTCCATGGCTTCATCTCCCTAGTGAGTGAGTGTATTAATACCTTATTATTACTTAAATCATGCACAAATATGAAAAGCCCATAGGACCCTATCCAACCCCCATTTAAGTCCATGCGAGCTATTCTATTAAGTTCAATTGGAGTTAGATTCTCCCCATAATGCAAATTAATATACAAAGACTCAAAAACAATCTCATCTCTGAAACATAACCCAGTAAATGCTGATTCTTGATTCAGACTATAAAACTTTCATTTGGTTTTTCCAGGGCATGACTTACCATTTCCCTTCTTCCTGATGATAAACCACATTGTTACTGTAAATTCCAAGGAATAATGCAATCAAAGAGCCTTTAAGGTCAGAAGAAACCTTAGTGATTGTCTCTAACTGACATTCTGCATCTAACTACCATGAATTGATCCCTGCTTCAAATCCAATAGCTGTGATTAAATTAAAGCATACATCTTTTGGAAGACATCTGATCTCGATTTAAAAATGTCTGGTGATGGAAAATTCACACCATCCCTTGGTAAATTGTTCCAACGGTTATCTTCACAGTTAAAAACTTTCATCTTATTTCCACTCTGATTTTGCCTAGCTTCCGTTTCCAGTTGATTCTGTTGTATCGTTGTCTGACAGACCGAAGAGCCTTTTATCAAATTTCCATTGCCCATATGAGTGCTTAGAGACTGATCAAGTCACCCCTTAACCTTCTCTTTGATACGCTAAATAGACTGAGTTCAAGGCTTTTGCTATAAAGTATGTTTTCCCATCCTTTAATCATTTAGTCAACTTGTTGATAAATAGCCTTCTTCTAACCTCTCCTGCCCCCCTCACTCCCCTGCACCTCCCAGCACACAAGGGACATGTAGTGAAGGTATCTAAGTTCACAGTCTCTTACTTCATGTTTCTATATTTTATTCAGCCTAGGACCTTTTCTTCCTCCCAAGATGGACACAATTCTTAATGCAACCGTAATGTTCTATTTTACACATCTTATGAGAGAGAAGCTTCTCCTGTGCACATGTTAGAAACTCCACAAATTTTACCCTTCTAGATGTGCATTGGAATGAATCTAAACAGCTCAGCCTTACTAATTGCCTTTGTTACTGAATGAGGCTCTGCAAGTCTTACCTACTTGTTCTGTGGGGATACCGTACACGGCATGCTATCAATGAGGGAAGCACTCACTGAAGTCACTGTACAGCCTGCAAAACACACCTCTCAGAAATGGGAATTTTAAACAGGTACATGTCAAAAACACGAACACTTCATAATATACGGCTCAGTCCAGTGCATAAAAACGTATCTGGCCCAATCCACGTTTTATGGCATGTGCATTGAATGAGGCAGGACTACATTGGACATCTGCTTCCTTCATCGTATTCTCTGCAACATGTTCATAGAATAAGTGAAAATGATAAATTGGATTGAAGACCCCTAACAGACTGACTTCCCTTGTAAATTTTTTAGAATATGATTATACAGCCACCTTTGCTTGCCTATATTGTTTCTGAGGAAAAAGCTATTCTTAACCTTACCTTGCTGGCATCTTTACCTATGATAAAATGTGATTGAAATATTGGATATGTGAGATTTGATGTTATCTGAGCCTGATTTTGCTGCTGAATTTAACCCATAAAATACTCTCTCCAAACAAACTGTTGTGTTTTTACAATGAATTTATGAGTGGTCTTTGCTAGATCAGCTAAGCTAGGAATAACCTTGCAGTAACAGATATAAAGCTATATAAATCCATGGAGGGTCCTAACACGGATGAAGGTTAGACATTTTTGTTCTGTCTGGGTTTGTCTTGGATCAGAAGAAATCCTTTTACACTAATTGAATGGCCCAGATAAAATTCTTCACTTTGAAATAATCCACCTTTATTCACATTCATTTTAAACTGGAATACTTTGACTGATCAAAGTCTGCTCTAAATTCACTTTTGTATGACATCCTGTAACATATAACATGAAATTGTCTTTAATAATGGGAGAAATTGCTATATATCTATTATCTCTGTACAGCCATGAGCTCTGTCTCAGCTTTATATATTTCTATCTAACACTAGTACACATTTGCTTCATCTCAGGTTCTGGACTAGAAAACCAATGATCCATTCATGACCAAGAATAAAAATCTTATATAAGGGTTACTTTCTTGAAAATCCTCACAGAATCTTTCATCCTCATCTTTCTTATCTCACAAGAAAAATGCATTATATTATAATATAGTCGGGAATTCTGTATACTCAATGAAAGCATTACAACTCTGGCCCAAAGCTGGCAACAGTCGTCAAACCTTTCCACCCTCTTTGTTTTCCCCTTTCCACTCTCTCACCCGCCTCCCCCACCTTTTCTTTCTTTCTTTGTGTTTATAAATATTTTGTCAGGAAAAATGATTTGAGAACACTCATGGGATAGTTGGTTTGATTGCAACCCTGTTATAATTTCTTCCCATTTTTCAAAGGATTAAAAAACAAACAACTGTTATGGTAACTTGCAGCATTTACTGCATGTTATATAAATAAAAAGAAAAGGATTAACAAAGGCATTTGAGGAGTTAAAGCATTAGATAATGACAAAGAACCTGAAGATTTAACACTGGCCCCAGGGTGCATTAAATAATATCTAATTAATGTATAAACCATGTCAGGACCTAACTACATTTCTACACAGCTGTGTCCTCTCCCCACCCCCTCTCCACAAATAATGCAGCCTACAAATCTCAGGGTGAAGCTGGAAAAAAAGCAGTTTTGGTTGAGGGGAGCAGCTGTGGAATATGTTTCAAGATGAGAATAGATTAATCCAATATCTGGCCAATTTTAAAGCATGCTGTAAGACACACCCTTAATGATGCTTTCCCGCCATAAACAGAATGATTGAAACAAGAATGTATGTTTATATAGTCCACCCAGAAACTCCTATAACCAAGGCAAAAGAAAAGCAGAATGTCCGATAGGGACTTTGCCGTGCAGATCTGATTTACCTGGAAAGCGCTTAATGCAATGACATGATACAGAAATCCCAAAGAAATGTATTTACTGTAAGTGTGTGCTTTTCAGCTTTTTACAGATATTGTGAAATATTTTCACAATTTACACCACATTAGCAGCGAGAGGCTTTGGGCCAGAGTTGTAATGCTTTCATTGAGTATACAGAATTCCTGGGCCATGTCCTTCTGAAGTCAGGTAAAAGGTATTTGCTGAAATTTCATGATCTTTCCCACTTTCTGTAACTAGTAAAGAGCATTCATGGCATCTTATTTAACCAATGAAAAATATGATCAGCTTCAAACCTGTTGACCTGAGGCTTAGTTGGAAATAAAGGAAAGGAAGAGAAAAGGTCAGACACTGAGCAATCAAAACACAACTGACAAAAAAGATGAAGTCTGGCCCCCTTTAAGATATATTATGTTTTATATTTCCTCTGCCTTGGAAAAATACCAGGCTATAAAGACACTCTATTCATAAGTTTTCCAGTGGCCACATCTGATTAAACAGAAAACTTAAAAACAACAACACAATCTTAAAGAGTTGAGTTCTTAAAGGCAAGTTCCCAACATGCACCAGGTTTGTTCTTTGTATGACTACACCAAGTTGTGACTAGGCTAGTGTGAATACGCAAGGCCCTTTGTTTCAGTTTAGTGATTGAAAATTTGCAGCAAACTTATCAGTGTGTGTTACAAAATTTCAAAATGTGTGAAAATTGGTGCCAAAAATTATTTTTTTATATTTTTCTGGGTAAATACAAAGGCAAATATAACTTTTTATTTTTTTTAATAAAAGCCCATATGTTCTATCAGATACAGTTTTGCATTTTTGATGCATTTAACATGAAAAATAGTTCGTAACTTGTATTTGCTTTGAATACTGAACCATGCTATGGTAATTCGTATGTTGTGGGTATGAAAGAGACAACAATATATACACCTGGCTCAAGTTGTTCCAGTACCTCTATTCCAACTCCCAGTTCAGAAAGAGAGAAGGAAGATAGGTAACTTGGGTCTTTCCGCTTACCAAGCCACCATCTCCTTCTGGAGCAGGCTCCAGCAAGTTTCAGCACTTTTAAAATTCAGTTAAAATTGCTAAAACCCAAATAATGCCTTTCATAAAACCCAGGACATTTTCAGTTAAAAATACCGTAAAAACAGAAAATGAAGGGCTTTATTCATAGTCTGTAAGTATTAAAGCCTTTAAACCACTTTCCAATTGGTATGCCCTTGTCAGCTGTCTCTATTCTCATTACAGTGTTTGCCCATTACTTGCTTTGGAGACCTGGTCCAAAATTTTGAACTGGAAACACACCCGGACTGGGAGTTAGTAGAGGCATCAAGACCATAGGGATAATCTCAGTCATCTGTCTCAGTAAACAGACAGGCTGTGTGAGCTGGACAGCTACATGGTTTCCAGTCTGAGGCCCAGTTATCCAGCTGTATTAAACCAATGTGGCAGCGGTGAATGAATGTATCACTGTGGTCAGATCCTCTACCAGATGGAAAGGGTAAAGTTCTCTAGGGAGCTGGAGGCGGACGAAGATGCTTCTCTATATTTATACTACCAGACTGTCAGTGTAACTCTCTTCCTCACTGAGGTACATAATGAAAACTACATGCACTTACACACCAATAATGATGACAGGGACAATATGTGTCACTAGACCGCATCCTAGCAGGATAACTAGAATATTTGTTTTCAGACACCCCCAAATGGGCACACACATTTCAGGTAACATTTCAAGTTGGTTGGTTGGTTGTTTCTTAGTTCTCCCACCCCAGTATTTAAAGTTATAAATGTAAAGTATACAGCAAAACTTGCAAATTAGTCATTGTGAGACTCTCCACAAAATCAGGCAGTTCCTTACTCACGATCCTTTATCCTTAAAAGCTATAGATCTTGCTGAAACATTGGCCTCCAGCACCCATTGCATTAACCTCATTAAGTCCCACTTCACAGACTTCCAGCAGGTGAAGCAACATCCCTTGAAATTAGTAACAAAGCTACCATCAATGTCAATGTAGCATACTCCATAATACTTGCCCTCCCCTCATGTAGACCCCGTCCAAGATTCTTTCACCAACAGAATTCCAATTCCCCATCAGAAATGGAGAGAAACCAGGCTATTGTGAGAAAGGGAGAAAAAAAATCTTGAAATGTGAATAAACTAATATTTGAATAACAACATTCAAAATCAATGTCACAGGTGTGTTTGGCATCTCAGGTAATGAGTGGGTTTTATGTCTTTGGCATAAGGATCACATTGTCCTCTGTGCTGGTACAGGATCTAGCATACTGAAGGCACTAATGTAATTTAGATAATCATTAAGGGTATGTCTACACCTAAAAATGCTAAGACTTAACTAAGTCGACTTAAGAAAGTTAACTTAAGTCGACTTAAAGCATCTATACTAGAACCCTAAGTTGACCTAGCACGTCCACACAGGCACTTGCTTAGTCGAGCCGCAGCTCCACAGGACAAGGGGAGCCTGGCTCCCCGGCAAGGAAGGAGCTACGGCTCCCCCCAGGGACAAGGGAGCTGCACAGGGCTCCCCGACAGGGGTCCCATGGCGGGGAATTCCCCTGCCGCCCTGATAGGGGCTCCAGCCATGGGGAATCTCCTGCTGCCCCGGGGCTTCAGCCACACAGGGTTGCCGGCTCCCCAGGTGGCAGAGGAGCCCCAGCGGCAGGGAATCCTGCCCTCCTCTGCTGCCCAGGGAGCCAGCAACCCCATATGGCTGAAGCCCCGGGGCAGCAAGGGTTATCCCGGGCAAGGGAGCCTCAGGGGCTCCCCAAAGAAGGGAGCCACCGGGGCTCGGCTCCCTTGTCCTAAAATCCCCAGAGGCTCCCTTGTGCCAGGGAGCTCCAGGGGCTCCCTTCTCCTCAGCCACTGCTCCCTTCCCTGAGCCGGGACTCCTTCAAGCCCCGGCTCTCTTCTCCCCAACCCTAGGTTGACTTAGGGAATTAAGTCGACCTAGGGCATCCACACCGGTTTTAGGTCAACTTAATAAGGTCGACTTAGATCTTAAGTCGACCTAACGACCGGTAGTTATTAAGTCAACTTAAGGAAGCCCTTAAGTCGACTTAATGAAAGCCTGGTATGGATGAGGAGTACTTTAGGTCGACTTAAGCATTCTTCAGTCGACCTATGTTGCTAGTGTAGACACACCGTAATAACACAACATCCATATTGTACAGAAGCCAAAGATAGTTTATTACTATGAATTATTTGCTATTAGAACATGCCATTGGCAATCCTTGGTTCCAGTGAACAAGGAATATTAGCTCAAATTCTTCCTCCTCTCTTTTCATAGATGCTTGGAAAAGGGCAAGTGAGTAACAGAAGAAAAACTACTAGAGTCTCAGAAAAACAAAAAAAAAAAAACCCCACACACAAAAACAAACAAAATGCACCGTGTTATTTATGGCCAGCACAATAGAATCTGTTGGAGAAAAAAGCAGTACTTGAACAGTGAAGTGATATGTAAAATGTCAGCAATAGGGAACTGTATCACACTATGTTATTTAAATTCGAGGACCATACTAAACATCTTGCAGTATAGTTCTGTGTACACCTATAACAATGTATACAGCACATTAAGATGAGCTGTTAATTTTAAATAAGGTAACGAATATAAAATGGGGGAAAATAATGAATCAAAGATGATGTTCTGGAATCTGAACTAGTATTAATCTATAAATACTACAAAATATCTGACATTTAGCTATGCTATTTGAAGTTTCAAGTTTGAAATGTTTCCTAAGCCAGGGAAGATTGGATGGATAGACTAACAGATGGATGGAAAAGACCATTGAGTGCATTATTGGCTGCCATTCAGTAAATGGCAGGCAGCTAATAAAGCACTCTAAGGAGTTTTCCATCCATCTGTTCTTAATAAAAATAAATGATGATGTTCTGAATCTAGTTGTTTTGATTTTTAGCTGCACTGTTCAATAATATAACTGATAAGCGGATCCTGAAAAGCTCTTCACAGATTGTGACCCACCCACCAATATTGTTTCTTTTGGACATATCTATGCAAAAATGTTTTCTCTCCTTTATACTGATTTATAAGAAGAAATTATGATGCCTGGATGAACTTAATAGCCTAACTGTTTCATTGTTCTATTGCAAGTAATGAAATGAGATTAGTGCTGCTCCGTTTAGTGGCATAAATCTTTGTGGTTCTCTTATGTTTGGTGAAATACATGTTTATGAAACTCTCCTTGTTGCCCAAGAAAGCACAGCATGCTACATTAATAGAAAGCCTCTTTCATTTATTTTAACACATTTTAAAGTGGATTTTATTTCCCTACAGCAAACAAATATAAGAAAGTGAAAGGTGGATTTTCATCTCTCCTAGTATAAAGTAATTGCAATTAAAAAGACAACATCCTTTCCCACCTAACCACAGTTATATAGGGACAAGCGCTGATATACTACTCATTATAAGGTTCCAAAGGGGTAGCCATATTAGTCTATTGCAGAACAACAACAGAGTCCTGTGGCACTTTTAAAGAAATCTGTTAGTCTTTAAAAGTGCCACAGGACTCTGTTGTTTTACTCATTATGAGTAACTGTCTTTTTCTATAATAATTCCTATATAGTGTAAAGTATTTTTCGCCCAACATGAGTTTAATATCAGAATCTGGACACATCATTTTTTGTTCTATATCAAAACCACTGCGTGACCAACCTTGGCTTTGTTAGTTGTACAATGATCACCACTTAAAAACAGATGGTACAAGCCAAAGACAGTAACTTCATCTACTCTGTTCCCAAAAGCTTTTGGAAAGTCCATTATCTTTAGTAGTAAGTTTTAGAATGTACCACTGGAAAATTGCTGGGAGAAGAGTTTTAAATGTCTTGCCCTATGGAAGTTACAAGGAAGCCGCTAGTAAAATTATGTTATTTTTTCCCTTCTTTAATGTTAATCTCAGCAACTGAAATAGCTGATAATGCAATCTAAAAGAAAATGACACACAAAGAAAATGTTTAAGATTCAAAATTAATGATTTTCACCTTGAGCCAGTTTTCAAAAATGATCTCTACAATTTGGTATCCATGATCAATTGTGAATAGATATGATGGAATATTGACCTGTAGCTCTCTGACTTGAAGGCACAATGCTACATGCTCAGAATGAAGGTCCATGTCAAAGATCCTTCCAAAATTTAGAGGATGATGAGTTTAGTTTGACTGTCCTATGAGAGTGTTCTATCAAAGTAAATACACAAAACAAGCTGTTTCTTGTTTACAAGAACTAACTTTTCTTTGTGGGGAAAAAAGAAATCCATTGAAACCAGTGATCATGTGACTTCAAACTATGCACAGTGTGTTCAAAGGCTGAGGGAATGGTAACCCATGCAGCTTGAAGGCAATAAAGTCCTCTCTGACCCAGTCCCTGGATAGAAAGAGCACTTCTCAGTTGTCATTATAGCCTATGTTTAATAGTGGCAGCTGTGGCCTACATCTATGAATTCCCACCAGGTTTTGTGGCAAGTAGACTTCTGCAGTGGTAAACAAAATGGTCTTTTAACCATCTCGCTTACCCATTCACAAACCTCTCATCCACTTTTCTGATGATCATCTATGAACTCAGCTCTGGGCCAAGCAGCTCACAAAGAAGAAAAATTCCAGAAGTTGACAGGAATTAAATGAATAGAATGCTATGGAAATGTCAAATGTAATAGTGTTCTGTAGAAATAACTCTTTGGAAAAAAAACCTTACACACAGAATTTAACACAGAATGGTATTTCTTCCTTCGGTTTTCTTGGACAAGTCTATAGCTTTTTGTAGCATGGATAGAATGTTGTACTTTTCCTTAAAGATGCAGACAGCAGGTTCCCCGTACTTGGCTTCCTTGCTTTCTTAACACCTCCCCTGTGCCCACCCCACACACACACACCAGGAAGTGGGATAGCAGCAGTCTCACAATTACAGTGGAATTGGGGGATTGGCCCATACAAGAACAGAAATATATCATTCAGTAAAATGCAGACATCTTAGTTTTCATGTTATGTTCACCTGAAAGTGTCACTGATACTATGCATTTTTTCCAAGGAGGGGAGGGGGAGTCAGAAACACATCCCTTTTTAATATACATGCAATTTGAAACAGCTGAGGTATCCAAGCATGAAAATTGAAAGTTAATATTTGACAGATTTAGACAGAGATTTCAGTTTGGCACAGATGCCTAGGAAGAGATTACGAGAAGAGGAACTGCACATGTTCAGAGGTACATTTTCACATTTTAATCCTCAGTTATTCCAAGGTATTTTAGAAAATAAATATGTAAACATTGGTCAATATTAAAGGACTTAATCCTTATAAGATTTCATTTTAAGCTTTAAAAAAAAAAAATCTGGATCACTGAAGCCTTGACTACTTTCCTTGTGATATTATTAAACACAATCCCCCTTCCACCAATTACAAGGGAGTTCTCTGCTATTGATTTGAATGGAATTACTAAATTTTAAATATATGTTTGTTTTAAAATGCATGTTCTTTGGAATAAGAATGTATTTCTTATTTACTGACCCTTAGTTCCTTTCAAATATGTAATTTTTGCTGCAGTAGAGAACCCTCCTACTTTTTGTATCTAGACATGTGTCATTAAATGTTGAAGGTCAGAGTTACTTTATAAAAACAAAAACAAAAAATACCGCCTGATTGAATTTAGTGTAAACGGAAGGTGACTAAGCACCAGCAGTGACTCTCTCTATTTCTCCACCTAAGAATTTCTCAGGGGAAGAGAACATTCTTTGAGCTTTAAAACTTAATACAAATTAACAATACCTTATATAAGAGGTGACACACCTACTGGTAAGTGAAAACAATCTAGCAAATTGAGAATTTTCAGTCACACCCGTTTTGACAATACTGTGGCCTTGTACACACGATCAGTTTATCGCGCATTAAAGCTCATTACCGCGCGATAGCAACAACGGCATACACACGTGCAACAGGGCTCTTGCGCGTTAACTGCCTTGTTGTCGCGCAATCCAACAACCACTCCGACGAGAGTGGTAACAGCTGTTGCGGATCATCTGTTGCGCGTTTGAGCTCATGTGTACGCTTACCGCGCATTGACTGGCCTCCGGAAGTGTCCCAGCATTCCCAAGTCGTCCTCTCTGGTCTTTCCCCCACCCGCTCTGTGGCCGTGACGAAACTGTCCCCGCCCTGCCCCAAACTTATTCCCGGGATTTTCAAATTTCTAGTCTGTTTCACTTCCTGCTCCCTTCCTCGTGGAGTGTGTTTGGGCTCCAATCATCAGTAGCAATGGCGGCCCATCGTGGAAGACGCGCACCCCTTTGGAGCACGGCAGAGGTGCTGGACCTGATCAGCATCTGGGGAGAGTCCGCTGTGCAGGCGCAGCTACGCGGCAGCAGGACAAATTATGACACATTTGGCATAATTTCTCGGGCCATGTCAGAGAGAGGGCATGATAGAGACACAGTGCAGTGCAGATCAAAGGTGAAGGAGCTCAGAATAACCTATCACCGAGCGAAGGAGGGAAACCGCTGTTCCGGATCAGCGCCTGCTACATGCAGGTACTATAAGGAAATAGAAGCCATCCTCAGTGGGGACCCCACAACCACTGCAAAAGTCCCGTGGACACTTCAGCCCCCCCTCATCCGGTGATTGCCAGAGCCGAGCGGGATGAGGACGTTGTTGAGGAGGAGGAGGAGATGGAGGATGACACGGAGGAAAGCGCAACCGCGTGTAGCCAGGAGCTCTTCAGCAGCCCCGCTGAGACTTCCACCCAAGGCTTGAACTGCAGCGTGTTCTCTGAGGTGGCAGAGGGGGGTTCAGGTAAGTTTCTCCTTCATTCAGCTCTGCTCCTGCTAAAATATCATTGTCTGGGGTGGGGGTGCTTGCGGGTCCCCGCTGTGCGCGCTATTTACTCTGCATTCATTAGAAGGGCATCAATACAAGCAGTGATTGTAAAATAATCATCTGCATTTAGGTCAGTAAAGGTTTCCTCGATGTACCTCCAGAGCCTAATACTCAGGTTAGATGGGAGAGCGTTTGTGTCTACGCTCCCAAAGACGGATACTCTGCCTCGCCAGCTGCAAAGCACAGCCCTGGGAACCATGGCAGCACACAGTGCAGCAGCATACGGTCCTGGCCTGCTACCGGCGGCACGTAGGAGATGTATTCTAGATGGCAGGGGCACTCTGAGGAGAGTGATATTGGGTTCCATCTGTGTGCCCTCTTCCGATTATTAGCCCCCGGTAAGCCGTCTATTAGAACGTACCTTGTCTGCTTCAGCGAAGCGTAGTGTGTTGACCGCCCTGTACCTTCCAGTGGAATGTGCAACTGGAAGGTTACATTGGCTATCTATGCTATGTGTTAACAATGTCTTTATTGTTATTTTTGTATTAGAATTGAGCTTCACAAGACCGGTGTCTACCCTAGCTGACCGAATGAGAAACATTCGGCGGCGTGCTCGAAGAAACAGGGAGGATATGTTTCACGAGCTGCTGAAAGCAACACAGGAATCCTCAAGGGAGAATAGAGCCTGGAGAGAGGAATCGCAGCAGAGGAGGCAGAAACACAGGGACGAACTGATAAGCGTGATGAAGGAGCAAACAGAACTGCTCAAGAGCATGATTGCTTTGCAGTCCCAGGCGATAAATGTCCGGGCTCCACTCCAGACAGTTCAGCCGTGTCTGCCTCCCACACACCGCAGTCCCTCAAAGCATTTCTTTGAAGGCCACCCTTCCCCCCGGTACAGGACAACATCCAGTCCCCCCCCCCAGCTACTTTTATGAGACCCGGAGCTACACCAACCTGTAACCCCACCCCCACCTTTTAGGTTTTAATAAAAACAGTAACAAATACTTTGAAGAATGCATTTATTTATACACATTATTGAAATGATCCTAAGGTGCACCTGATGCGTCATGGAACTTAACTAGGGGAGGGCATCATTGAAATGCTCCCTGAGTGCCTCCCTTATGCGAGCAGCTTCTCCTTGTGCCACCCTAATACTCCTAGTGGCTGGCTGCTCGTATGCTTCCTCGAGGCGCTGTGCCTCCGTAGCCCACGTAGGGGAAAACTTTTCTTCCCTACTTTCACAAATGTTATGGAGGACATAACATGACGCAATCACGGCAGGGATCTGGTCCTCCGCCAAGTCCAGCCTCCCATACAAACAGCGCCAGCGCCCTTTTAAACAGCCGAAGGCACACTCCACAGTCATTCTGCAGTGGCTCAATCGGTAATTGAACCGCTCCTTGCTGCGATCAAGGTTCCCGGTGTAGGGTTTCATGAGCCATGGCATCAGTGGGTATGCTGGGTCTCCGAGGATGACTATGGGCATCTCCACCTCCCCCACTGTTATTTTTTGATCAGGGAAAAAGGTACCCCCTTGCAGCTTCCGGTACAGACCAGTGTTCCTGAAAATGCAGGCATCATGCACCTTTCCCGACCACCCAGCATTGATGTCCGTGAAACGACCCTTGTGATCCACGAGTGCTTGCAGCACCATGGAGAAGTAGCCCTTCCTGTTTATGTACTCCGTCGCGAGATGGTCTGGAGCCAAAATAGGGATGTGTGTGCCGTCTATGGCTCCCCCGCAGTTAGGGAATCCCATGGCAGCAAAGCCGTCCACAATCTCTCGAACATTGCCCAATGTCACTGTCCTCCGTAGCAGGATGCGATTGATGGCTTGGCACACTTGTGAGAGGGCTAATCCGATGGTGGTCCTCCCGACTCCAAACTGGTTTGCAACGGACTGATAGCAGTCAGGAGTCACCATCTTCCATACAGCAATCGCAACGCGCTTCTCCACGGTTAGGGCTGACCTCATGTTGGTATCTTTTCGTCGCAGGGCAGGGGCCAACTCTGAGCACAGTTCCAGAAAGGTTGCTTTCCGCATTCGAAAGTTCTGTACCCACTGCTCGTCATCCCACAGCTGCATAACAATGCGATCCCACCACTCAGTGCTCGTCTCTCGCGACCAGAAACGGCGTTGCACCGGGTGCAGATGATCGGTGAAGGAGCTGAGCAACGCAGTGCTGTTGCTCTGCATGGCATCGATCAGCCCCTGCTCCTCGGTGTCCTCGTCTGACTCGGAGCTCATTGCGTACTGAGCAACAAGCCGAGATGTATTCAGAATGTTGAAGGCGACAGTGGAGATCAGAGCAGGATCCATGCTGTCGCTGTTGTGATTGATTGCAAGTGGTGCGTTGCGTCACTGCAATGTTGAAAATAGGCGCGAGTTGCTATTGGAAACGACGAAGATGCTAGGGGAACACAAAGCACCATGGGAAACTGACACTTTACCCATGGCGCTTTGCGTTCCTTTCCTTCATCCCATGATTCATAGCGCCGACTTAGGGGAAAATGGAACGATGGGTTAGGTGCCCAGAAGTCATTGCGCTCAACCGCGATAATGCATGTAATTTTGTTGCGTTGCAGGGAGCAACGTGTGTACGCGTTGTCCCGCAATAAAGGTCACGTGAGTTTTATAGCGCGATTGCCTTGTTGCGCTTTAATCTGATCGTGTGTACATAGCCTGTTATGCAAAATGTAGCACAAATCGGTATCTTTTGTGATGTTTCCTCTCAACTCTAAAACTCCAAGTCCAAGAAAAGCTTTTATCTTAATTCAACATACCAAATATCTAGCCCTGCTGAGGACAAATACACTGCACATATGATTGGTTACTGTATGAACCATTCCTCAGAGGTCTCACCATCAGAAGCAGTTTTGCAATTTATTCTAACAGAATCTCATTCTAATGTTGGAAGGATATCAAATTCAGAGACACTAGCACAGGCCATCAGGATCAATAACAGGATTCTGAAACCTAAATACACCTCGACTCCATGACACCAAATACCCAGCCTGTCGAGAACTTCGTGGAATGGCATCACTATTTAAAATAAACCAATGAGAAGTTTCAAACACCGCAAATAAAACGTCTGAATGTTCTGCATTCAAGACAATGCTTTCAGTAGCATCAACAAGAACAACTACAAACCCACCCCAAATAGTGCCAAAATTAAAGTGAACACTGATAATGTAACAATATATTTGACCTCCTCATCTAGCACTAGACATTCTTCCGTAAGAGGAAATGTTACATTTTTATACCTCTCTCCTCCCCCCCTCCCGACTCCCCTCCTTCTGGACAGAGGCTATTTCTGTCTATGGGGTGCATCTACACTTACAAATTAAGTCGACTTAATTTAATCTGCGTCCACACTACATTTTCCTTAAGTCTATTTAAGGAAAATTTAAGTCGACTTTACTAAACCTAGTTTTAAGTCGACTTTTCTGGCTAAGTCGACTTTAAAAAGTCAACTTAGCCAGTGTGGAAGCAAAGCAGCCCTAAGTCGACTTTAAGTCGATTTAGGGGGCTTTAGGGCTTCCCCACTGCCCTCCCTGCCAGGGTGGCTGGCACAGCCACAGCCTGGCGTGCCCCCCCACAGGGCAGGACAGAGCCCTCCCCACCCTGCTCCTATGACCTGCCAGGGTCCCTGTCAGGCTCAGCCCCCATTGTACCAAGGTACAATGGGGCAAAGGCTGAGCCCCGTGGCTCTTGGCAAGGGGTGCCCCCCCTGCCACCGTGGACCAGTCCCAGGTCCACCTAGCCCCTACAAGTCGACCTAGGCGTCCAATGTGGATGCTCTAGGTCGATTTGGCAGGGCCCCCTCTAAGTCGACTTAATTTTTGAGTGGGGACATGCTAAGTTGACTTAAAATCGACTGAAAGTTGACTTAAATTAACAAGTCGAGACATAGCCTATGTGTTTGTGAAGGAACTAGTACAATGGGGTTCCAAGCTCAATTGCGACCTATAGACACAAAAGTAATCCAAATAAAATAAGAAATGCCCATGAAGGTATTGGAGTGAAAAAAAGCAAAGCCTTATGATAAATTAGTTTAACATGCGCCTTTCACTGCCTCCCCTCTTGTGTGCCCAGTAATTCACCTCCAGCGCAAATACTTCCAACCTTCCAAACCCCATGCTCTAGAAGTCACTAAATCTGCAGACTCAGACTGCCAGACTCAGACTGGACAACTGGTGGTGGAGCATTCAAAATTGTCCTGTCCTGTGCCAGATCTTCTTAAGGATCTGGCACTGGTCACTGTAAGAAAACAGGATACTGAGCTAGATGGACCACTGGTCTGACCCAATATGGCTATTCTTATGCTCTATTATATAAACCTCTGAGCTGTGCTGGTTGAAAAATGAGCAGATTTTTTGGTGAACATTTTTTGATCATTGTGGGAAAAAATGTTCCTGAAATTTTCAATAAATTTTGACCTGTTCTAACTCTAAGCAGAATCAAACAGGTACCAATTTTTAATCAACTTGCTAGGAAATTCTCTTTTCCCCCATTTGTAGAACATCTGAAAGCCTCTCTTCTTTTTAAAAGTATTATTATTATTCTGTGTAATAAGAATCATGATATGAACATGAAATGTATTGTAAATGTTGCTTAATTGTGCTGATATCGCAATATACTTTGAATGTATTTGCTACATACATTTCATAAATATTTTGCACAACAGGGGCCAGGCCTTTGATGATTTTGATGATTGACATTCCAATTGCATCTGATTTACTGTTTCTCTAAGAGTGTAATTGCTAGGTGTGAAGAATTTTAGCAATATTATTTGCTTCTGTACATTGTATTATGGTGTGTCTCAACTGCACTTTACTCAAGGAATTGGAGCAATGCCCAGCACGACAGTCCATGCCCAAATGATGTATTTGCATATGCTAGGGAAAGACGTGTGTGTATACATGTAAAGTATCTTAGAAAGTCTTCCAAGCAGCTTCATTTGTAATCATTAGGCTCCCACAGATAGAGTAATCAGCAGTATTAGTTCTATTTCTCCTCCCTCCCACACACAGTCCAGACCCACTTTACCAGTGAGTGTTAATACCATGGGTGTTATGGCATATTTCTTGCTCTGCCAACTTAGCTGACCCTGACTCTGATGTCTGTGATACCCTTATGGTTTTTACTGCCTTTCTAGTTAGCTGGGGCCTCTGCCAGCTTCTGAAGGCTGCTGCCCACTTGCTTAGCTAGCTTCAATGCCAGCTGCTCTCCTGCTGTGATCAAGCTCTAGCACAAAGCTTGATGCCTACTGTACCCCACGATGCGTTCCTGGCTCTAGTTCTCTATGCTCACTGCCCTAATGCTTGGCTGATCTCCTGCCACTGCTTGCTGAGATGTCTGCTGGCTAGGGTACTTGCAATTCCATTCGGCAACTTAATTAACCTGCTTTTCACGTCTGAAGAATGACAAGCTCTACTTTCTCCTGCCTGATGAAGTCTAATGTGCATGAAGTTTCTTAGTGTGCTATCCCACTCGCGCCACGTTCATCATTTCAAGCTACTGATATCCTCTATCAATCCAAACCTGGATCCAGCCAGACTTAATTCAGTCTCCATCCACTGTGCCAACACTTGTATTCAACAGTTTGCACTGAGATTAGGTATTAGAACACCAATAAGCATAAATGCTCCATCTTTGTGCAACCCCAGCTTGCTCAGAGTTGTATTCTGTTCCCCTCTACTGATGGCTAGACTGAGGAGCTTGCTACAGTGTTGGCTAATAGAGACATGTCTGAAACCTGTCAGTTGAAAATTATGCATTTAATTTAACAGATCCCAGGTTTGATCCCCAGTGCCAACATCCCTGTGTGGGTCTGCATTGCATTCACACAAAACTCACATGTTCAGCTCAGTATAGTGAGTGGTAACAGGTCTGCAAATGATGCATATGTAAGTATCAAATTCAGTCTTTTTTTTTCTATTTGTGGATTTTCAAACAGCAAGTCATGTTTATATGACTTTATTAGCTCTTTTATTTATTCAATGAAAGTTTTGTGTAAACATAATGGACTTTTTATGGCCAGTTCACTAAAAGGATTTGTAATTTGATATTTGAGCTGTAGGATGGGTCACTTGAGACCTATTATGGTGTTAAGGTATTATTTTTGGTCCCTGATAGAGTGATCATTACTTTAAAGACACTAGAAAGACCTAAATAAGTCACTGAAGCTCATCTGATACCATGAGGCTGGATTGTACTATAAATATTTATTAGATGGCATAAGGGAGTGGCAAGACTTCAATGGGAGTTAAGAAATTTTAGCACTTGCCCTCTTTTTAACACTTGCATTATGTTACAGCTACATACACGGACCCAGATCTAGTTGGCAGTTGAATCATTTTGCTTCTGGTCAAGCCTCATGAACTAATTAGCACTTTGTCCATAGAGTTGGCATTTGGACAGCCAGCTGCCTATGTCTGCTACTGTTCCAGCAAGCACTACAGTTGAAAAGTCTTGTGCTAACAGGAGTTTAGAACTTTGTCAAGGGGTCATTTCAGTTCTCTCACTGTGTACTGCATTGAGCGATCTTGCGTAAAACTGTTCACTTGTCTCAAAGTGAAGCAAAATAAGATAGCTATATCAACCCTCCACAGGCAAAGAAAAACATTGATTGCTTTTAGTGGAAGAGAACTTAGTTCAGTGGTTAGAGCGGACAAGCTGATGTGGTCTTGGATTGAGAGGGTAAGAAGTAAGGAAAGTACTTTAGAAACCTATTTGAATAATCTTTTTTTTAGACTAGATGTGGGGAAACAAACATGGGAATAAATAAAGAAGAGAGACTCATAAAGGCCCTGATTCAGGAAAAGCACTTAAATGTATGTTTAATTTTAAGCATATATGTAAGTCCATCTCTGAAGCATGCATTTAAAGTAAGGCATGTGCTTAAGTGTTTTACCAAATCAGGGTTATTGACAGCATGTAGCATTTACTGAGGATCAAGTAAATAGTAACTATGTACCTTTCCTAAAAATAAAGGTCATCAAAATTGTTGTTCAATAGTTACTCAATTAGAATTAATGCTTTACTTAAATAATTGACTCAGACATCAAAATCTGGCACTAAAAGCTGTGTGAATGGAAGAAATTTCCCATCCCTTAGTGATTTGTTATTGCAGTATTAAGCAATAGGCAGAAATAATGAAATAATGAAAAAAATAAATTTTGAAGAGTGGGTTCATAAATATTTTCAGAATATTTATAACACATTAAAATAGAAAACCCACCAAATGCAAATACAAATCTTAAGCTCTAAGAGTAAAACTTCAAGCTATACAAAAATAAGTGACATCTTTAAACAATCTAACCAGTCTCTGATATACCTGGTAATAATAAATAAAAATGTGTGGTTTATCATATGAATTTTTCCTATTTTTCCTATATGACCATAATAAGACTGTGATGCTTTTGTCCTCATGGATTCTAATCCACTTTGCAAACTTACAAGTCACATCAAGTGATCATCTTTTCCCACATAACCCTTCCTGAAATGCAGCCTTGTCTCAACTGTAACAATTTTATAATAGTTAAGAGGTATACGACACAGTGGCACAGGACGGAAAACAATCAATACAGTACCCTTTAGAAACTGCAGGTGGAATTTCAAAGGGGTAGCCGTGTTAGTCTAGTTCAGCAAAGCAAACAAGGAGTCCTGCAGCACTTTTAAAGACTAACAAATTTATTTATCGCATGAGCTTTCGTGGGAGAAAATCCCACTTTGTCAGATGCTTTGAAGATGGGGAACTCACAGAATAAGAGGAAACTAAATGCAGGGAAGTGTATGACATGGGATCAGGTCAGGCTGTAACAGCAAATCAAAGCAGATATTAAGATTCAAATGCTGGGGAACATATCACCATACTGGTTGCACATCATTGTCTGTATCAGGACTTCATGTTTTAATTTCAAAGTAGCAAACAATGTGAACAATTGGTCACCAAACAATATATCCCACAACGAAAATCCAGGCAGAGCATATTCCAAAATGTGCTGCAGTTAAGGCAATTTATAAGTACAGTTCCGTCTCCTAAAAGATGATACTCAGTTCCAATGGGGCGTTGAAAAGAAGATTTTTTTTGTGTGCATGCTTGATTTAATGATTCTCATTTGGAACTGGGTCAGGATACCAAGGTAAAACCCCTTTCTCATTAAAAACATTAACAAATGTTCTCTAGGAACTTTAACAACTGTTCTTCTCTCCTTGGGTAGCCTGCTAAGCACATCTCTACCATTCTTTGAGGCAGAAGCAGACATTTTTGAGGGGGTGATATGCGGGCACAGGATGGTGAAAAGAAAGGCGGGTAGGGAATTGTATCTGTGTTCTAAAATTATGCATTTTAAATTTGTATAGGTCCACTGGAAGCCTTTGGCCATGTGGTACCGATAAATCAATGGTTATTTACTGGTAACCAAAGTTCTTCCAGACAACTCTACATGTTCCAGGGTTCCCAGATGACTCAGTATATTCACACTTGTGATTATTACATGACCTGATAACACCTCACAGTATAACACACAGGCATCCGTCCCTCTAACGCCTTCCTCAGCATTTTTGAACATTCTGAGAGCAAGACTGTATAAGAAGGCACTAAACCCTCTAGTGCCTCGATTCCTCTCAGCTCTAACCTAGAGAAACTATAATTTTAAAAAAGCTCTGAGAAAGAGGGGAATGGCAGGAAGTGTGAATTGGCAAAGTTACATCAAAGAACTGCAGTTACACATAAGTCATCTTCATTGAGTAGCTCTGCATATTCCCACTTATGGGTAATTTGAGAAGTAGTGTTGAAAACTCAGGAGAAAAGAACAGAGTCCTAGTTCAGTAATGGCGAAATCACTGCTCTGCCAAATTGTACATCTGTTCTTCAAGCCAAATTTAGAGCCAACTATTTAGTGAATGTACGTGCTGACTTTTAAGCAGTAGCCCTGCAAATTTCCCTTATAGGAACACATTTAAGACAATCAGAAGATTTAACTAGAGATCAAGCAGTGTGAGGCTGTACAACAGCAGGCACAGGACTTCCTGATATCTTGTAATATTCAATAGGAACACAGTTTAACTCATCTAGAAATCGTCTGAGCAGATACTATGACCAATAAGATTGTTAGCATAAACAAGCAACCAACCTATATCATTTTCTAAAACTTAGTTCTATTAAATAGCATGTAAAAACTCTTTTAGCATATAAATTAAGTAACATTCCCCTTTATTAATGCGGGGGGGAGGGAGCAGTTTAAGAAAAATACTGATAAACTTCATCATCTAATTTATAGGACATAACAAGCGGGGTGCCGTAGGGATTTGTCCTGGGTCCAGTTTTGATCCACATTTTTATCGATGACTTCGATGGTGGCATAGAGAGCAAACTTATAAAGTTTGCAAATGATACCAAGCTGGGAGGGGTTGCAAGTGCTTTGAAGGATAGGATCACAATTCAAAATGATTTGGACAAACTGGTGAAATGGTCTGAGATAAATAGAATGAAATTCAATTAAGGTAAGTGCCAAGTACACCACTTAGGGTTGAACAACCCACTGCACACATACAAAATGGGCAATGACTGCCTAGGAAGGAGTACTGCAGCAAGGGATCTGGGTGTAATAGTGGACCACAAGCTAAACATGATTCAGCAGTGTAACACTGTTGCAAAAAAAGCAAACGCCATTCTGGGATGTATTAACAGGAGTATTGTGAGTAAGACATAAGAAGTGATTCTTCCGCTCTACACTGCACTGATTAGACCTCAATTTCAGTACTGTGTCCAGTTTTGGGCATCTCATTTCAAAAAGGATGTGGAGAAACTGGAGAAAGTCCAGAGAAGGGCAACAAAAATGATTAGAGGTCTGGAAACTCTGGACCTATGAGGGAAGATTGAAAGATCTGGGTTTGTTTAGTCTAGAAAAAAGGAGACTGAGAGGGGACATGGTAACAGCACCCCCACATATCACCTCACCTTCAAACATTAAAAATGCTGAGCGAAGGAAGAAATAAGAGGGGATTCATGAAGGAGGTTCTATTGTTAGTTGCCACCAGGTGGTGCAATCTGTTAATTGCAGATTGCAATCTGTTAATTACAGAACAATTACAACACCCCAAAATCCCAGCTGAGTTCAGCTGTGATCTACAATTGACAGCAGAAAACATGTCAAGCCTCTGTGATTTGTTTTTTTTCTTAATGTTTTTGCAAGAGGTGGAGAGGGGCAATAGCCTTTTAAATCTACTGTTGTTAGCCTACACACTTCCTTCAAGGAAAATAGGCCTGGGCACAGCTCCTTATGGTACCAGCCAATAGACCTCTTAGGCTATGTCTACACTTGAAAAGTTAGGTCAACTTTATTAAGTCAACTTAATAAGGTCGACTTTAAGTCGACTTAAAGTGGACCTTATTAAGTCGACTTAACAAAAGTCGACAACTTTTCAAGTGTAGATGTGGCCCCTTTTCAACCTTATTAAGACAACTTAACATTGTAAGTCGATTTAATAAACTCCACCAAGGTGCTAATCCCCATCTCCACTGGCTTAAATCGACTTAATGAAGTCAATTTAAGCAGTAGTTCGAATTAAAATGAGGTGTTATTAATTCGAACTAACTTTTCCTTAATTCGACTTAAGGAGCAACTTTAAGTCGACTTATGGAAAGACCAGTGTAGATGTGGAGTATTTTAAGTTGACTTAAGCCTCCTTAAATCGACTTAATTTGTAAGTGTAGACGCACCCCTAATGACTTGAGTGCGAAGCCTTGATCTTCCTGGGAACTGAGCTCAGGGAAGCTCTTGATCTCCCTGGGAATTGAGTTCAGGGCCTAAATTCTGAACCCCACATGGCAGCATGTTACTGTTCCTACAGATGACTGAGCAAAGAGCATAATATAGATGGCACTTATAACAATATTACCTGTCACACCAGACTCCTACTGCATGACAGTGTTGTTGTGGGTGTGTTTTGAAGAGTATTATTACTGAACTCACATGTTCAAAAAGATTCAGTCAATACTTCAAGCACCGAAGTGATACTGAACAGAGAAATTTGTATGTGAAATAGGCAGGCCACAAACAAAAAATCAAACCAACCTCGGAGTGTAGCTTTTACTATTGTGCTAAACTGTTCAGAAATTAATCTGCTTTAAAGAGGTCATAGAAGAACCCAGTTTTAACAAAAATTGTGTCACAAGGGGCATATATATAAAAATAGAGAACTCCTAGAAAGGCCCTGGCAAAAGATGCCCTGCCGTACTTTCTTTTTTTGTTATACAATCCTCATCAGCATGGAGCAGACTCACTTATTTTTCTGCTGTTTTCCACCTAAACTCCTCCACAGCCCACTCCCCGCCCATGTACCCAGATTTCAAAATAAGTATTTTAAAAATCTATTATAATCACAGACTAAAGTAATGCAGAGAAAGAGAGAGAAACTGTTGAGAAATGAACTGAATGTGATCAAATGGAATGATTCTAATTAGTTTTAATTAGAGATCTGCACTCAATTTTCCATGAATTATTTAAATTTTCTTAGTTTGAAAGACACCCAAAAAGTGTTTTAAAAAAGCCTTTTCTTCTGTATTCACTCTTGCCCCATTCAAGATAAACTGCAGATATTTGATCAAAAGTGAAGATTTTTTAAATGGCTTGTTGCGCAACGCTAGACTTTTTCAGATGGCACGATAGGGTTTGCAGAGTTATGTGGCTCATTGCTATGATTAATGAGATGCAAAGCTGAATAATTTAGTTTAGCAAAATGTATATCTGCTTCTAGTCTAAAAATCAGAAAATAGGTATCTGATGAGGCTGTGCTGGAGCAGATCTAATCAGCTCTCAATATAAATTGGCTACAATAGCCCATAGCCTGAAGACTCCCAGGGAGTGGCGCACAGAAATGGTATCAAGGGCAAGAATCTAGCTTACTCGATCCAAATTAAAAATAGTTTTCTAGCCAACAAATCATAGAGTATATAACTGGAAAACCATAAGGGAACAAAAAAGGCTGTTTAGTGAAAAGGAACTCCCATTAAAGTAAATTAATTTGAAATGAACACTTAAAATAAGCATCAGTATGGCAAATACTTATGAATGAGATCAGCATACTACCTAACTGCTAGTAATTATTACAATTACAGTGCATTCTGCTTAGGTGGCTTCACATAAAATCACCATCCAACAGGTACATAAATGGCATATACAGTTAACTCAAGTTGCAAACATTACGTATGGGATGTTCAGAACCACAGGTCCCCTAGAGCTTCAAAGGGACATATGCTTTTAAGTCACTTAGGTGACTTTGAAAATCCCATTCTTAGGCCCTGTTTTCAAAAGCTGTGCATTGAATTTAGGTGTGCAATTGATGTGTGGCAGAATTCAAATATCTATGCATGTACGTTGGCTAATTGTGCAAACGCTTGATTCAAACATGTAATGGCAGGGTGGGCAAAGGACAAATCTATATGAACTGCCTTTTCTGCAGGTATTTTTCTCATGACTGATTTAGGCACACATTGTCAGAGACAAATCAGCTGGGCACTCTCTCACTAATCTTAGTACTTTGAATAATGCCCAGCCTAGTCCAGCTTCTATATAGGATTTTCTACAGCACTCACCACCACTTGCCCCAGAGCACAAACGTCTTCAAGGAAAACATTAAGTAACATGACTACACCTCAGTTATGTTTGTTCTCTTATCCTCTCTTTAGAGCAGGAAGTGTGTACAGCGTAATATCTTCTTTTGGTTGACTGAGTGAGTAAAACAAGAATCTGTTGCTATATTTATGGCAGAGAGGATCAGTCATAGAAATCTGCTTGGTAGTTGGAGCAGAAAGCAGTGAGGTTTGTGATGGTCTTTAATTCATTCTGCAATCTCCCACATAGAAGAGCTTTACACTTTTATTGTTGAGAATACAATAATCATCATCTCTGTATTTGGAACGGGCAATACATTTGCATATATTTTAAGTACTCTGATTAGTCACGTCTCTGGGGAGAATATGCTGAAGAACAGAACCCAAGCTTCAGATCACTACACAAATAGCCAGATTATGCTATTAGCCATTACAGTTAGCTACAATAGCACACAGCCCATTACAGCACTAGAATCAAATCAGGAAGTTGGATTAGTTTATTTGAACAACTAAGAATCATACTATGCATTAAATGGAATGCACGGTATCCCAGTGCCACATGCACCAAGCACCTAGGCACCTTAACTATCATTTTAAATGAAGGTACATGTCCATCATTTGTTGGCTGGGTTTATAACCTAGGGGTCTGGCTGGACTCGGAACTGCTACATCAAGATCGGGTAGCTGCTGTGGCTAAATTGGCTTATTATTTGCAGATGCAACTATTCCTTCAGAATACACACACCAATGTCTTTGTCACCTCCAGAACAGACTAGAGCAATAAGCTCTCCATGTCACTACACCTTAGAACCACACAAAAACTGAAGCTGGTGTGGAACAGAGCTACCTATTTGATAAGTGAAACTTACATGGGAGTATTCATCCCATCTTTCATGAATTTTTATTAACTTCCTGTAGATTTCTGAGTGCTCTTTTAAGATGTTGGTTTTGACCTATAAAATCCACAATGATTTAGGCACAGTCTACATGAGACAGACACTCTTCCCATATATAATACTTTGATCAAGATCAGCTAAGGTGCTGGATCTGAGGCTCCACTGGTAAACACAGGAAGGGGAAGTTAGTTGGGGGTTTGGGGAACAGTAGGAAGGCATGATCTGAAATAGTCTGAAGCTGATGATTCAGGACATATGATAAAGTTCATTTTTCTCCAGCCATTTGAATATGAGGGTGGAAAGAAAGGGGACCATAAGGATAGAGAATGCTATAACTTACCTATACAGCCACACTTTATTTAGGTTTCAGGGTAGGGTTGCAATTTTGGTTATGTCCAGGACACCTAGACCAGATGGAGTAGCGCTTTTGGTGAGCATGTGTGTGTATGTATGTCTAAATAAATACATTAAAAAATTAACAGAGTTGGTAAAATATTCCATCTGCAGAAGAGTATACAATTGTAGCCCATTGCTACGCTACAGAATGGTTTTAGTGATCCCCTACTGCCAAATGTGAAGATCATCAAAGTCAATAGAACACCTCATTACTGATGTTAATAAGCTTTGTATCAGGATTTTATTCTCTGCCATTCAGCTGTACTTCTCTATCTTCAAGTGGTTGACAAAGTAGGATTTTCTCTCATGAAAGCTCTTGTGATCAATACATTTGTTAGTCTTTAAAAGTGCCACTAGATTCCTGGTTTGTTTTGCTGAACTAGACTAACACAGCTACCCCTTCGGAACTTATTCTCTGCTAGACTCCTTTGCAGTCATATGAGGAGTCTCAATAAGCTACTCAGCTGCTTACACTGATGGTCACTTGTGAAAAACAAGACCTATAGGGTTGAGTAAGGGTATAGCAGGGAGGAGAAGAAAGAAGTATTCTTAGTCGTGCATGATGTGCACCCAATGGGTATAACGTGCGCACAGACAGAGAGAAAATAGACAGTCTAAATGTCAAGATATTCTTGAATATCATCATTAAATAATAGTGAAGTATAAGCTCTGCAGGTTTACATGACTAAGTTTACAGTAAAAACAAAAGGATTCATTTCTAAGAACTAGGCTTCCCAGACAAATAGATGTAGAAATTCCTAACTATTAGACTAAAATATGGCACTGCTTTGAAATACATGTTGCTCTTAGAAGAGAAGCTAATATTTTATAGAAAACACCTGCACAAGACAACTGATAGTTAAGTTTAACCGACTGCAAACTTGATCATTTACAGCAAGTGCAGATTCAATCAGTCATAGCAACAGGTCTGCAGAAATAAACTGGGTGCATTAAAGATGTTGTCAGCCTCTTTTCAGAGAAAGTCACCAGTGCTAATGCACACACTTTGCAAAAATTTTCAGTTTTTAAAAAGAGTCCCATTACAAGAAATCAACAGTGGGCAGAAAGATCCATCTGGCCTACAAATACGGAAGGCTAACCAATGTATATTGCATGGCTTCTGAAACCAGAACAATAATCCATGTGACCTAATGCCTCCACAAGACTCTTCGTACATCTTCCAAGGAGAATGACAATAAATCAGTCTAAAGCTTCCAACAAAGAGTTCAATTGGCACCTTTTACATTCTCATTTGTAGCCAAGAGAAGATTAATCTTGAGCCACTCTCTGTTTGCATTTTTATCTTTGTCACACAAATGAGAATGCTCTCCTACTTTACCTTGTTTTTTCTTACATTAGGAATGAGGAGGGATGTGTACAAATACATTTCTTTACCACTCATATTTAAATCACTCAGATTTTTATTCATGGAAAGGAACGTTTTGAAAGTTGGATCGTTTCTCTGGTAGCTTCTGAGCCCCCAGGGAATGGTGGTAAACTACACTGGTGTCCTGGGAAGTCCTTACAATGGCACACAAACTTTGTTATAATAACCTTATTTTCCAAGTGCCAGGCCTCAAGATGGGGATGTTGTAGCATCTATGTTTTAAAAGAAATGCAGAGTGGCTTCAGCAACATTACAAAGACAATCAAAAAAGGTAAAAATGGTATTGATGTGTCCAGGATAAGAAAAAGGGCCTGGGGAGAAGAAACAAACAAAGGAAGCGGCACACAGAGAGATAGAGAAGAGAGAAATGGAGAGAGTCCCTAAGGGTATGTGTATACTGAAGCTCAGAGTTTGCTTCCCAGCTTGAGAGATACACACTAATTCTGTTCAAGCTAGTCCTCCAATAGTGGCAGTACAGCAATAGGTAGCACAGGCAGCTGCCTGGGCTAGCAACTTGAGTATGAAACAGCCAGGACCCCTGGTTATGCACCAAAGGCAGTTAGCCCAAGTTACCAACCATGCTACCTCTAGCTACACTGTTATTTTTAGCGAGCTAGATTTTGGATGCTGAACATTTTTGGAATTTTTCCCCCAGTTATGGGTGCTGAGCACTTGAAAAATCTGATGGACTTGGACAATCTGGCCCCATTTGTTCAGACTTTGTCATCTGCTCATGGGAAGGATAAGATTCAACATCCAGGATAAAGTAAGCGCCTAGGATGATCATACAGGCTTTAAAGCCTATTCTTAGCCTATTCATTGTTCTCAGTGAAAAAAGCCAACTTTCTGGCAACTTACTAATTGTGTTCATAATTATCAAGAGGAAATGAGAGGAACCAAGGAAAAAGCCATCTAAACACAACACTATTGGGAAAACAGGAAATTCAGACCATTTCACTAAAGGTGGTAAATTTTAAGGCCCCAGTTCAGCAAACCACATAAGCACATGAGTAGCCTGGTAAAGTCAGGAGGATGTCCCATGTTCCTAAAACTAAGCATACCCTTAGTGCATTGATGAATTGGGGCCTTTGTGTACTACAAAATAACAAACAAGGAATCTGGTGGTACTTTTAAAGACTAACAAATTTATTTATCACATGAGTCATTGTGGGAGAAAATCCCACTTCATCAGACACTTGAAGATGGGAAACTTACAGACCCTTTGTTTGTTTTGATGAACTAGACTAACATGGCTATCCCTTTGGAACTTGATTACAGTTTAACAGTTTACAATGCCATGTCCTTTGTCTGTGTGTGTGTGTGTGTGTGTGTGTGTGTGTGTGTGTGTGTGTGTGTAAGCGCATGCACACGCTATGCTTACACTTGGACTGATGACAGTCAAAGACGCATAGGAAGGGTCATCTGAAGTTATCCACTCCCCACTGGTGCCACTTAATGGTTGAGAGGGGGTGCCAGGGAGTGCATCTTGCTATTCCCTCAAAAGTCATCCCTGCCTTTCAGTGATCTGTCCCTTTCTATGACTCAGATCTTGAGGTTGGACCACAAATTGTGTCTACTCCCTCCAGGATACATCAAGAGTCCAACAAAGGTGCCTTCCACTGACTGGCAAAGGGCTTCAGTCCTCCCCCACCTAAACTCTCAGACTGCTGTGGCTCCCTGGGATATAGATATAGCCCTGGGTCTCTGGTATCAGTGATAGGCTTTACTCCTCCAGGTCCATAGGGGTAAGGAATAGAACCCAGGCCACTACCTCTCCATAGGTTTGCTCAATTCCACTAGCTTCCTGCACATAAGTTTCTCTATTCCCTTTTTTAAGCCCCTCCTCCATGTTGTACATGCATTATAGGAGTGGTAAGACAGTGGTAAGTGTAGGGCTGATACAAACAGAGGTTTAAGAGATCAGTGGTGGAATAATGCATCTGAAAAGAGAGGTCAATAGGATAGGAAATGCTAACAACACTAAGTAAAAGTTTAGGGTAGGAAGGATATGTGTTCCAACCAGTTCATTCATTTCTCAGTGATACATGCTTTAGTGTTTACTCTTGGACAGATGTATTGTTCTTTCCCCATTCAGGAATATTGAACTCTCACATTCTATAGAAATGGGGAATCCACAGAGGAAACATTTCAAAGTTCAATAAGCTATAGCTATAGATTTCACCAGTCTCTCAATTTGGATGATTGGATTTCATAGGAAATTGCAATATTTTACAGCGTACTTGCATACCAGCCACCATTCTCCTAGCCACTATACTGTTCTATCTGTTCTTCTAAACATAGATTAGAAACTACTGAAACTACCAAAAGCTGACTTTAAAATAACGGCTCTTAAAATACAAAATAGGCTCCTAGTGGACAACATCAAGTTAGCACTGCTTTTTATTATGGGGTATTCTGACCTTTATCAGTTCACAAATTACTTTCCAAAGTAACACTAAATATTTTACTAATATATCATTAAACATTAATTTGATAAGATTAGCTGGATAATTGCTTTAAGGTATGTAATTAATTTTTCATAATGTATTCCTGGCTTTAACATAATATTTTTGAAATGCAACTTAATATTACAATGAGAAATTATTACTTGGGTAATTTTCCATGAGAGGGGGAGACGGATCTGTTTTCAGCTTATACTTTTACTGTAAAAAAAAAAAATAAACCATACAATAAGGTTGACTGATTAACCTAATGTATGTGATGAATTTAGCTTATTTTTCTGGTCACAGGCTATCCATGAATAAATTGAAAATATTCTTTAGTTTTTTATTATTCAAATTTGTTTGTGCTCATGAACTAAGTCACCTTCCTAATCCTGGTTTCTAGTGACGACATGATCTAAAACAATGATTTACTAAAACATTCTCTTCCACCCCATGTACATAGCTCTTTAAAATAAAATAAAGCTGTTTTACTGACAGGCGCTGTATTTTTTTTTTTCATTAACCATCCCTCCCTCACCAGAGAAAGAGAGAGAGACATCATTCTCACTAGGGAGAATTTTCGATTCTTTGGTCTCTATTGTATTTTTAGTCACAGCACACACTTTCTTCTTCTAATGCTGAACAGTGCAACGTTCCTGCAGGGAGGGCAATACCGTCTCACAGGCACCCCTTTAATTAAATTGGGAACCTAAGGGAAATGTACACCCATTCTCTGGCAGTCCTATATCAGCTATTGGCACCACGTCTGATCATTCATTTTCACAGTTTAGTTTCTCTCATCCTGCTGTTTTTGCTTTCTGTGCATTCCTCCTCATGCTGTTGGTTTTATCTCCTATTTGTTGATATCATGTCTGATGTGCAGTGTTTCCCCCACCCCACCACACTTTTTATTTCTGATTTATATTATTCTCTTTAGTTACATATTTTCCTTGACTTTTTAGTGCAGAGATGTCACACCATGTGTGTGACTTTTCTCTCCTTTTCATTCACACATATGTATGTTGGAAATTTCTCCCTTTTCTTCTCTATGTTTATTTTGTTTTCCAAGACTAAGATTTTAAAAGCTATAGAGAAGGATTTTCAAAGGCAACTGAGCTGCCAAATTCATATCTATCATCACTACAAGCTGGGCACCTGATTCCCGTAGACAATTTTGAAAATTATTTCTCATGTGCCTCGCTTATTTAGACAGTTAAAATGTGGCCTGATATTCAAAAGTGGTAAGCAGAGACTTGTCTTGAAGTCAGGGGGGCTCTACTGGGTGATGACCAATTTTTAAAAATCAACCCACTTTTTTAGCTACCTGAATAAGTGCTTCAAAACCAAATTTTAGACAGAATCTTGAAAAAAAATTGGCCCTGTCCTTATTTTTCTGTTCTCCTCTTACAGAACTGAAAAAGAGGGCTATGACGTTGTGGTTAAAGTACACAACTCAGCTGGATGATTTGCTGCACTGGGCAGGTCACAAAGGTCAAGATTTCAACTCTCCTTTACATGGCCATGCAATGTCCAGATGGGAAAGGTAAAGAGATGACCCCTATCTTGTGTAAGGGGAGGCACATAATTTTAGTGAAATCCAGGTCTGAAACTCCAGCTTTCGATTCACTCATCTTTGTTCAGCCTTGTCATCATACAGTATGACTCAGACTGAAAAATTTCAAGCAGATCTAGACATCACAAAGCAGACAGCAAACTACAAATGATGGCCATTCACTGGAACCTACTACGATCACTGCAATTATAGCAACTGTGCAAGCTCCTGTCAACTTTCTAGACTATGCAATACACAAAGCTAAGTCCTCACAATTGCTGCCTATATTCGTGTCAAGGTTTACTGTGGCAACCTAAGTATCATTTTAAAAACATCACAGTGCCTGCAACTGTACAACTTAATTCACACAAGCCTAGAGGCAGAGTGTGTGCACAATAGCATAAACACTAAACTCCATTCATTTTACAGCTGACAGTGTGTCATTCTGAAATTCATCTGCCTTAGATGTTAGTAGCAAGCTACAAAAAGAAGCTGTGTTTTATTACATTAATGCAACAGCCAAGATATTGATAGATACTGAAACCATAATTAATCTGGGGCTTATTCCCCCAACCACCTTATTCTTATTAACGGCTGAAGATTTCTTGCAAGTTGGAATCTTCTTATATTTGAGGTTTTCTTATTTATTTAATAATTTTCTTGACTGTATTATGAAATGGATTTTTAAAGTTTTACCTTCCAGGCATTCACAGTAAAGTCTTACACAATTTTTGGGAAGCCACTTCAGAAGAGGATTTGATTTGGCTGGTGGTGTACAAAAAGCTACGTACACCCTGCTAGGACAAGATGTATGCACATATGACATCCTTTATTTCCCTCACTAGGAACCAGGACCGGTGCGCCAGTGGGTGGGATCTAACTGCCTTCACAGATTTTCAAAGGGTTAATTGTGTTAGTCCAGTTCGACAAAACAAACAAGGAGTCCGAGCTTTCGTGGGAGAAAATCCCACTTTGTCAGATGCTTGAAGATGGGGAACATACAGAATGGGAGCAAAATAAATGCAGGGAAGTATAACACAGGACTCCTTGTTTGTTTCAGAAAGTTTGTAGACCAGACTTGTCCTGAACCCACTCTGGTTGGAAGCACTCCCCTTCACCTTCACAAATGTTATGTAGTGTGCAGCAGGTGACAACTCTATGAATGAAGTTTGCCACATTGGCATCCAGACAGGTGTAATGGCAATGCCAAATCAGCTTTCAGCCCACCAACTGCACATTCCACAATCACAGTGTAGCTATTTAATTTGTAATGAACTTCACTTTTCAGGGTGATCATGGGATATGGTTTCATGAGCCAAAGCAGGAGTGGATATTGCAGGGTCTCCCAAAATAACTGTTGGCACATACATGCCATACAAAAACATACAATTTCTGGGGAATAAAGTTCCTCCTTACTATTTCAGAGACATTCCTGATCTCCTCAGCATTCTGGCATGAACCTTCCCAGGATTCCACATATTTGTATTCACAGATCTGCCCTTGCAGTCCACTAATCCTTGAAGAATTGAATAGTAACCTTTTTGGTTCATGTTCTAACTCACTTCTTAAAGTGGATGAAGTATTAGGATATGGGTGCCCTCAATAACCCCTAGACTATTCAGAAACCCTGCCCTCTTAAATCCAGTTATTATGTCTGGAACTTTTTTTATGGAAACTACAATTGGAAAATCAGTGTTAGAAGTTTCACAAACCTGCACAACCACCAGCACCACAAGCATGGGCTTTCTAATTCCTATGTGGTTTACAACAGACATACTGCCAAGTACAGATAGTTTCCACCGCAGAGTACCAACCCACTTCCTTGAGTCAAGTGTTTTAAAATGAGAAGTTGAGTGCAATCTTCTCACACAATTCCACAAAATTTGGTTTTCGCACTTGGAAGTTCTGAAGCCACTTCTGGTTATCCCAGATTTCCCAAAAGATGGGATCCCATTACACTACACCGGTTCTCCTACACTAGAAATAATAGTAAATAAAAGGGAATATGGTGACAACACTGGCATTCACCAGATCTGTACAGTGTGAGCTGAGTAAATGGACTTCAACTCTCAAAGTTGGTCATCTCCAACTTGTCAGATAATGCTGCCCAAATTCCATCCAGTATTTTGCTGAGCACCCACTCCATGTGTCCTGCAATAAGGAGCAGAAACAAACTTAGTCCATCATCAGGAATTGCCATTGGCACAAGTGTGAAGAAAGGGGACAGAACCAGATAAGCGGTTCCTAGAGTGTCTCCTTGTGAACAGTAACCTGGATTACTGTCCCTGAAATTGTAGCTCTAACATTGCATATCAACAGTAGCAATGTGGATGCAGGTGTACACGTGTACACAGTGTTATGCCCTTGTCCAGCACAGCATATGTGGTCTCTTCCTAAGGGTATGGGAAGCATGTAGAAATATTCTGTGAGCCACTACTCAAGTGTGTGTGTGAGTGTACATACAGCCTTAAAATCAACCTGGCTCGGAACTCGAAGGTCTGAAATCTTTAGGCACTTGGAATCTGAGACAGGGGTGAATGAGAATGTTTAACTTTTGTTTATAGAACTGTTCTACATGGAGATGTGTCCATAGCTTCTGACTCTATCATCATTGGTAAGGACAGCAATTAAAAATCAATCGTCAAATGAATATGATGCCAACTGTAACTGTAATTTAAATTAATATTTAAAATTATATAACTGTAAATTATTTCCAGATGACTGATTGAAATATCCCATTTTATAGCTACCGTGGTGCAAAATATTATACTGATATCTGCTTCCTTGGAATTTCTGTATTAGATCAGAGCATCATCCCGCAAACCCTTAATCAAGTGAATAGTCTTGAGTCACATAAATAGTTTCACTGGAGCCAAAGGTTTGCGGGACTTGATGCTTAATTTGGCAGAAGGGTTGAAGTGTTTGATGATAGACCAGAAAACAAAGGCCAGGAGGGCTTCTCATTTAGACGATCAGAAAGTGTGTATTAATTCATTAATGATCTTGATGATGGAATAGACTGCGTGCTTAGTAAGTTCGCGGATGACACCAAGTTGGGGGGAATGGTAGATACTCTGGAGGGCAGGGACAGGATCCAGGGAGACTTGGACAAATTGGAACACTGGGCCGAAAGAAACCTCATGAGGTTCAACAAAGACAAGTGTAAAGTCCTGCACTTAGGACAGAAAAATCACATGCACTGCTACAGGCTGGCGACCGATTGGCTAAGTAGCAGCGCTGTAGAAAAGGACCTGGGAGTTATGGTGGATGGGAAGATGAATATGAGCCAACAGTGTGCCCTTGTTGCCAAAAAGGCCAATGGCATATTAGGCTGCATCAGTAGGAGTATTGCCAGCAGATCGAGGGATGTGATAATTCCCCTCTTTCGACACTGGTCAGGCCGCATCTGGAATACCGTGTCCAGTTTTGGGCTCCCCACTACCGAAAGAATGTGGACAAATTAGAAAGAGTCCAGCGGAGGGAAACAAAAATGATTAGAGGGTTGGGGCCCATGACTTATGAGGAGAGACTGAAGGGACTAGGCTTATTTTGTCTACAGAAGAGAAGACTGAGGGGAGATTTAATAGCAACCTTCAACTACTTGAAGGGGTGCTCCAAAGAAGAGGGAGCTAGGCTGTTCTCGATGGTAACAGAGGACAGAACAAGGAGTAATGGTTTCAAATTACAGCTGGGGAGGTCGTGGTTGGATATTAGGAAAAACTTTCTCACTAGGAGGATGGTGAAGCATTGGAATGGGCTACCTAGGGAGGTGGTAGAATCTCCATCTTTGGAGATTTTTAAGGCCCGGTTAGACAAAACCCTGGCTGGGGTGATTTAGTGGGAGTGGTCCTGCTTTTTAGCAGGGGGTTGGACTAGATGACCTTGTGAGGTCCCTTCCATCCCTACTATTCTATGTGCTCCTTCTATGTTTTTCATTTGAGTGGTTTAGCCTTAGCTTTAGGTTTTATGCTGCTTTCCTGTAGCTCCCATAATTTGGAATGTATTTCTCCTCAGCATTTTACATTCTTCTCATCAGTAGTGCCTCTGACTTCTACTGAGGTTGGTCCAAGAGACACTAGTCTCTCCTGTTCTTGCTACCTTAATTTCTTATTAACAGACTTAAAAAAAAAATGCCAAGTACACAATGCTTAAATTTAGCATGTTTTTTCTCCCCTTCTGTTTTCTTTCCTATCTTTTCTTCTGTGCTTTACCTCTGGTAAATTGCCTATCTTCATTGCATTTTCCCTAGTTCAAATGGCTCACTAAGTCTAAGCTATGTGGGAATCAACTGCCAGCTCATCCATGACACAGCACATTTCAGGAAATTGATGTCCTTTAAATGAATTCCCACACAGCTGGAGCTTGCTAAAATCTTTCCCCATATACAGCTTTAGATTGGGTGGGGGAGGAGGTGGAGAAAGAAGAAAAACAAAGTTATGAACTGAGCACTTTTGTCTCACAATATGAAATAAAATATTCTGCTTTAAGTGGGAACATAAACTTGTGACTCAGCCGTGCAAGCAGTATTGTGTAGGAGAGAGGGACAGCAGTAGGAGAACCCCAGAGGCATTCCATCTGACTCAGCCAGAACATCTCTGGGGCTTCCAGGGAGCAATCATTGGAGGAAAAACCACCTCATGTTTTAGACTAGAAAAGCGCACTGCAGGCTATTGTCATTCTCTATTCCTTCTGCCCGCCCACCCTCCAACATCTTTGAGTGGTTAAGGAGGGAGTCAGAGCCCCATTGTCACAATCTATCCCACTCTGGGAGAAGCTCAAGGACAGCTGCTGCCTGGGTTTCCCCACCTCAGTAGTGACTGCCCTTTGTGTTGGTGTGAGGAAGCCTCGCTGAATTGCTCTCCAATCTCCTTTGCTCACTGGCACAGGGCCAACCACATTCTGGCACCTACTAGCTTATAACTCATTATTCTGGGCTCTGAATGGCAGTTTCACATTAAGCAAAGTTCTCGTTTCTATTTAACCTCTTGGATTTAAAAACTGATGGTCCTTTTCCAAGTGCTAAAGATAAATCTCCTGCTGACCTCTCCTAGAGTTTTTTCTCTCCTTACTCTTTCAGTACAATTACTCTCACCTCTTCCTCTCAATGAGATTTGGTCTGATGTTAACCTTAAGATGAGTCCATACGAAGTGTGTAGTAAATGTGCACGGGCCATATTGCTCTCTTCTATTGATGCAGAGTTGCTTCTGTTGCTTTTTGTTCTGGATTGACATGGTTCAGTCGGTACCAAGTTCCTAATATATAATCTTGGTCCATACAAGTTTTTATGTAGCAAAAAAACCGAAATGTACACCTCTCTTTTTACTGAGATTTCTGACAATATTGAGCAAATGCAATTTTGAGAACAAATGACTTAGTGGGTAGGCAAGAGGGCTCTGTGTTGAAACAGAATACACTAAGATACAAACTTGATGGGATCTGAGAACTCTTCAGAAGTAACATGCTCATTACAACAACATGGAACTTTTGTTAAAACCATACTCCAGCCAGAGTGATTGAATCATTTGCTATAGGTGAGCTGAAAGCCTGTGAGCCAGGTCTAGTAACTCAGACATTCTTTTATGTATTTAACCCTGACACTCTAAGGAAAACTTATAGTCTGAGCCCACAGGAATAGAATTAAAAGAAAAGAAAAAAGTTTGCACAGATATTACAGTGGCAAACTCCTTATTAAGGCAAACAGCAAAATAAATAAAAAATTGCTAGGTTTAACAAATATTCCTGAAAGGATTCTATAATGCATGTTACTAGAAGTATTATCAAAATACTGCAATGAAGTAAAAATGTGTTCAGCACTAGTTACCCTACATCTTTTTCCTTTTGTAGATGTCTAACTCGGCAGATGCAGTTATTTGTACATATTTATTGATTTATTTATAGTTATTCGCAACTGTCGTATATGCAGATAATTGCCTCTGGAGTTTTGGACAAATTTGGAGAGACCCCTCACAAACACGTGACAGTGCTTAAAAATGTACAACTTGTCTGTGTGCAAAATTAGAAGTGTACAAATGAAACCTGGAAAGGACCTCCTTTAAAGAACCATATTTTCCTATGGATTTATCATACTTCCACAAGTATAAAAACAAACATTTTTTTTTCCAAGTACTTTGAGTAAAACAAATCTTAGTCTGACTCGGAAAATGGGACTCTGGAGAAAAATTCACACAAACATATCTGAAGGGAACATATATTTCTAGTTATATAACTAATGTATAGAATATATTAAAACTGTCAGATTGCGATGAATGGGAAGGTTATAATTGAAATGTAATTTTAAAGTTGAATGTATGGCATTGCTAAATGTCATCAACCCTGGAGATTCTGACTGACATTATTAAAAGGACCTGAGCAATACTTGATAAATTAACATTTTTTTGAAAAAATTACAGTGCAGTTTCTGGGATAAAACTGCAAAAATATGTTTTGCGGGATTTTCTAATTGGTGTAAGCATCAGAAAGGAAATAAATTGACAATTATTAAACAAATATTCAGACCTGTTTTTAATTATTGTTGCAATTTGCTATAACTACGTCTTGCAAAGCAAGTCTTTTTGCAACAGTGAACAATAAGCAAAACTCCAGTCTTTACTAGAACTTCAGTGTGGAAAAACACCAACATATTATATCACCTGACTGAAATATAGTAACCCAAGTTTTGTAGCAGTTTTAAAGACTAGCAAATTTATTTATCGCATGAGCTTTCATGGGGGAGATCCCACCTCTCGAACCTAGTTTTTTAGTTTCTCTTTCTTTATCTCTACATCCTCTTACTCTTTCTCCACCCCTGAGTCAGCCACAAGCCAGCAAAGCTTTCACGAATGCTATTAACTTTGAGCACATACTCAAGTCTCATTCATTCAATAGGACTTAAGTATTTAAATGTTTTACTGAATCAGGGCCAAATATCTCAACTGCATTCTTCTCCTTATCCATCAAGCTCAACCATTTGTTACCAAACCTGATCCCATTCTACTTCCTTCCTGTAAGCTGCAAGAAACTTTTTAAAGACACCATAATAGAGGCTCATCTAAATGCATACCCCAAATTTAAAAAAAAAAAAAAAACAGAGACAGGACGAAAAAGTGCTATCGTGGCTAAACAACAAAATAAAAGAAGCAGTTAAAGGCAAAAAGCATCCTTTAAAAAGTAGACATTAAATCCTATTGAGAAAATAGAAAGGAGCTTAAACTTTGGCAAGTGAAGTGTAAATATATAATTTGGAATACTGGCATGTAGATCTGGTCACCCTATCCCAAAAAGGATATATGGGAATTGGAAAAGCTACAAAAAAGGACAAACTAAATTTATACGGGGTATGGGAAAGCACGTAACTCTCTCTATGCACCATACAGGGATCCTGTGTCCCTAACTCAGGGTTAAAACAATGAGAATCCTGTTGCACGTTTGGACTAACAAATTTCTTCAGGCATAAGCTTTTGTGGACTATAACCCACTTCATCGGATGCAAGTGGGTTTTAGTTCACAAAGCTTATGCATAAAGACATTTGTTAGTCTAAAGGTGGTACAGGACATGTAGTTTTTGCTGCATATAGACTGTCATGGCTACTCCTCTGGATCTTGTAAATCAGGGTTCTGAATTTTACCAGATGATACCTAAAAGTTAACTGCTGTAAGGCTCACATAGCAGAACCTAAATCCCCTTTGTGAACCCCACCCTTAGCCTGTCTGCCATGTGTGTTATTTTGTTCTGCATATTATCTGTGGCAGAATACAAGTGTAAAGTTTAAATGCTCTCATTGCCTTCTATATGCATTGGATTAAGCACTGAGAGAGTCATCCAGATAGTATGCTATTCTGTCTGTTCCCTATCTCATTACCAGTTACAAATAAGCAACAGTTTGAGTATCAAATATCAAGAACTGAATACTACCAGCGAACTGACTGTGATCAGTCCATAGAGTAAAAAAAAAAAATCCTTTACAAAAGTGGCATGCAAATTTGTTTAACAAGTAAAATCCAAGGAAGTTACAGTCTGTTCAACAAATTCAGAGAGCAAAAACGTAAGCCACAGCCATCAGTGGCCTGATTTTCAAAGGGGCTACTGTGAGTGCAGGTCCCCAAATTGAAGTGATAGCTTGGTGCCTTTGAAGGAAAGGTAAGACAGACCCCAGTTTATGTATCAGAAAGAGCAGAATATAGTAGAATTGGCTCATTCTGCTTTCTTTGTCTTCTTTAGCCTCTAAATCTAGTAACTGACCTGACATCTTTCTTTTGTTGCACATACACAAACAATCCCCTCTAAGAAGTTACAGATCCCCTAAGGTAGTAGATATTGGGATATCTCACCATTTACTTGTAAAGCCTAAGAAATAAAGTAGGTAAGGATGTTTTCAGAATGACTAATAGGTTTTCTTTCCTTTTTTGGTTAGGACTGTTGAGAACAAAAGACATTGTCTTTGCTTTCCTACTAATCATGTTGACTAATTCTATTCGAATTCTCATTGTTCTGTGGCAAAGCTCCTCATTATAGAATATATGTTGGTAGTGTGGATTGTTTCTTCAATATTTAAGGGAATGTGCAAGTGTAATGTGTGATATTACAATAGCTCTGGCAATTATTTTTCTTCTCAATTCAAAAACCAAAGTAATTACTGTACTGAAGTGCCAAATAGCCTGTCAAGATATGCAATGATATCACAGGAAAATATTTGTCTTGTTTTCCTTTGTTGAACTCCAAGACGCTCTGCTTCAGAGCTGAAAATACTCTTTGCCATCTCCAGTTCTCAATTTTCACACTTTTAATATGATTTCGAGAGGACCTTTTGTAAGCACGGGTTTACTCATTCAGGCCTCTGTTACTTGGAAATGGAATATTCTATACTACATAAAATAGAGTATGAAAACTTCCTGCTACAAAATGAATTAATCTGGATTATGGAATAGCCAGAGTCCAATCAACAGTACGTAATAATGGCTACCAGTAAAACTCTACACTATTACTCTTATTTTGTAATCTTGTAGAAGAAGCAGCAGCACCTGAATCTGAATGTGATCAATCTCATAATTTATAAGGATGTTAAAGTAAGAAGAGGAGGTAGAATGAGGGACAACTATAATATGGTCTAATATAAAAGTTAAAATATCTTAATAGTCCTCTGACTCAGAGGACAGTGTGCATAATAGAAAAATGTATGGTTTTGTTTTCTTGATGAAATTACCATAAAATAAAATCACTATGGGGGAAAAAAAACTAAACAGTCTGCTGAAAATCCAAATCACAGATGACTACGGGAGGGATTTTCCAAGTGCTCCGCGCTGCTCTAACTCTACTCCCATTGAAGTCAAAAGTAACATTAGCTTTGTCTCTACTCTTGCAGTCCTGACACAGGTAAAACTGCCATTGACAGGTCAGAACATAACAGCATCCATACTGGGTCAGACCAATGATCCACCTAGCCACTATCCTCTCTTCCGACAGTGGCTTCAGGTGCCTCAGAGGGATGCCATGTGCTTAAGGGAATGAACAGAAAGGAAATGATCAAATGATCCATCTCTTTTCACCCATTCCCAGTTTCTGGCAAAAGGAGGCTTGGGACACTTCAGAGCTTGATTTTGCACTCTGCCAATCCTGGTCAGTA
>ML685770.1:14544592-14719289 GCA_007922175.1 Pelusios castaneus
GGGACACTTCAGAGCTTGATTTTGCACTCTGCCAATCCTGGTCAGTAGCCTTTGATGAACCTACTTATCTAGTTCTTTTAAAAACCCTATTATCAGCTTGACCTTCACAATATCTTCTGGCAAAGACTTCCACAGGTTGACTTTGTGTTCTCTGAAGAAATACTTCCTTTTGTTTGTTTTAAACATGCTGCCTATTAATTTCATTTGATAACTCCTAGTTTTTGTGTTATAACACTTCCTTATTTATACAAGTCATGATTTTAAAGATCTTTCTCATATCCCCCCCTTTGTGTCTTTTCCAAGATGAAAAGCCTCAATCTTATTAATCTGTCCTCATATGGAAGCTGTTCCATACCCCTTATAATTTTTGCTGCCCAGATCTCCATGCTGTATTGAAGATGAACACGTACCATGTATTTATATAGAGGCAATAATACAGAAAATATCCTATTATCTATCCCCTTCCTAATGAGTCCCAATATTGTTAGCTTTTTTGACTGCTGCTGCATACTGAGTTGATGTTTTCAGAGATCTCACCCACAATGATTCAGTCATCCACAATGACTCACAAATCTCTTTCTTGAGATGTAACCGCTAATTTAGACCCCATCATTTTATATGTATAGGTAAGATTTTGCTTTCCAGTGTGCATTACTTTGCATTTTTCAACACTGAATTGCATCTGCCTTTGTGTTACCCGGTTACTCAGTTCTGAGAGATCCCTTTGTCTGCTTTGTACTTAACGATCTTGATTAGTTTTGTATCATCTGGAAATTTTGCCACCTCACTATTCACCTCTTCTTTTCAGATCACTTATGAATATGTTGAACAGTACTGGTCCAAGTACAGATCCCTGCAGGACACCACTATTTACCTCTCTCCATTCTGAAAACTGACCATTTATTCTTATCTTTTGTTTTCCATCATTTAACCAATCACTGATCCAGGAGAGGGACACTCTCTTACCATCATGACCAATCACTTTGCTTAAGCACTTTTGTCAAATGCTCTCTGAAAATCTAAATATAGTATACCACTGGCTCACCTTTATACACTTACTTGTTGATCCTCATCAAAGAATTGTAATAGACTGGTGAGGCATGATTTCCCTTTACAAAGCCAAGTTGATTCCTCCCCAACAAATAGATGAATATGATGTTTCTGATAATTCTGTTCTTTTCTATAGTTTCAACCAATTTGCCTGGTACTGAAATTAGGTTTACTAGCCTCACATTAGCTATACTCTGGTCATCTGGTACAAAAGCTAATTTAAATGATTAATTACATATCATAGTTAGTGTTTCTGCAATTTCACAGCTGAGGTCCTGGAGACTTACTAATGTTTTATTTTCCATTTTTTTCTAATACCTTCTCTAATGACATCTCAATCTGGGACAGTTCTTCAGATCTGCCACCTAAAATAATGGCTCAGGTTTGGGAATCACCTTCACATCTTCAGCTGCGAAGATCAATTTAAAGAATTCATTAAGTTTCTCTACAATGGCCTTATCTTCCTTGAGTGTTCCTTCAGCACCTCGATCATCCAGGCGCCCCACTAATATTACCCAGGTTCCTCCTTCTGCTGTACTTAAAAAAAAAAAAAAAAAATCTTTTTGTGTCTTTGGCTAGTTTTTTCTTGAAGCTCTTTTTTGGCCTTCTTAATTATATTTTTCCACATCACTGGCTAGAATTTATGTTCCTCTCTATTTTCTCGGTAGGATTAACATTCACTTTTTTAAAGGTTGCTACTTTTTTCTAACTGCTTCTTTTACTTTATTGTTTAGCTATCCAGTGGCAACCTTTTAAAGGTTTGTTTTTGTTTTTAAATTTGAAGTATACCTTTAAACTAAGCCTCTATTATGGTATCTCTAAGAAGTATCCAAGAAGCTTGCAGGAATTTCACTTTTGGCACTATACCTTTTAGTCTCCATTTAACTTACTTCCTTATTTTTGTGTAGCTCCCCTTTTTGAATCATATACTAGCATTACAGATTGCTTTGGTGTTTCCCTTCTCCCCTACCCAGAGATGTTAAATTTTATTATTTTATGGTCAGTATCACCCAACTCTTCAGCTATATTCACCAATTGGCTCACATCCTGCATTCATTTAGGATTAAATCAAGAATTGCCTCTCCTCTTGTGGATTGATACAAAATTTGGTGCAAACAAAGATTTGCTTGTAACCGGAGTAAGAACTTGAAGAAAATAAGTAGGATAGGTTTATTTTACAGAAATACCCCTGTATTAACTTCTCCCAAACATTCACTCTTTTTCAATAGACTTAGTTCCCTATAAAGAAAAAAAAACAAAACAAAAACACACAGATGGAGGTTTGTCTTAGCTGCTCTTGAAAAAACAAAGATTCTCTTTTAACTTTCTGGTTGACATATGCCGCACTGTGGTGACTTACTTCAGGTTGTATTAGTAGTCAAATAACATAACACAACGTGACTGAGGCAACCTGGTGTGAAGTGGTCTAATGGGTTGGACCTGATAAGATCAAATTGACAAGTGACTGTAAACACCTTAATAACCATACACAGAATAAAAAAGAAGATGCTATCGTTGGCAGAGAAAATACAGAAATGAACGCTGTTTGACCTGCCCCACCGCACTAACCTTACTTTTTCAACCACCAAAAATCCAGCTTGAAGAGACAGTTTCTCAGATATCTTGTGCTGCCGTGCAAGTATAAGTGGTGATTACACAGAGAGAAACTTCCTTCTGTTGCATCCCACTGCAGCAGGTAGCCAGAATCCTGCCTATATCTTGCATTTTCTAAGTAAAGGAGGAAGGAGGAAGATGATATAGTGTCACCAGTGAAGCACAAGCCACCCAAAAGAGGAGTCTAGATAGGATTTTGATATAGCTCAATCTCGCTCCCTCCATCCACACATGCTCTCACTTTTACATGATGTGGCAGTTGTTTTGGAGACACTAGGTAAAATCTTCAACAGCACTCAAGTAACTTAGGAGCCTAAGGGCCAGATTTACACAGATGCCAAAAAGATGTAGATCTTTGTCCCATTCACATAGATACATGACTCACCAAGGCACTTTGGAAGATCTTTCGAGAGGCCAGTCTGCATTTTTGGTGCCTAAACACCTTTCTATGTCAGAGTCTGAGTCCCATTTTCAAAGTGGTGTAACCACTTAGGTGAGGACATTTAACTGACAATCTCCTGAGAAACAAATTCACTTTTGAAAATGATATTTAAGCATCCATGACAACTTTGGCCATTCTGCCTATCCTTGTTCGTTGCAAGCAGAGCTAAATTAATAGGATAAGAGATGTACTGGATAGATTATTGTCATGGAATTCCTAGGCAAGCAACTCTTGATATTGCATTCTATTGTACTGATGAAATTGTAAGGACACGTCTCCATCCAAGAAGGGGTTGCAATACAGAGCTGATCTCATACAGTTTCCAAATCTGTATTCTTAGCACAAGACCTGTGCATCAGTTATGTTCCATTTCAGCCTTCACAAAAGGCTTACCTAAGACTTATATGCTGTGAGGGACAAGTACTTAAAAGGTTGTCACAAGGAGAAGGGAGAAAAATTGTTTTCCATAACCACCGATGATAGGACAAGAAGCAATGGGCTTAAATTATAACAAGGGAGGTTTAGGTTGGACATCAGGAAAAAAATTCTTAACTGTCAGGGTGATTAACCACTGGAATAAGTTGCCTAGTCATCATAAGTTGTGGAATCTCCATCATTATTTATTATTTATAATTATTCATTATGACATGCTGATTTAGTTATGGGCGGCAGCATTTGAAACCAGGACAAATACCAACACACATATTGTCGGTTTAGCTCTCTAGTGATTTTGGATATCAAGGGAATAAAAGATGAGACTTCCAAGGCAATAGCTTCTTTGGAAGTCTATGATAAAGTCAGAGGGCTCCTGAAACACAACAGAGAGCTGTGTGAATTGTTAAGCCAAGAATAAGTATTTTATGTACCTTGCAAATCTCCCGTTGACTGCCACCAAAATGTGCCACAAGTGTAGACTAGGGCTAAGATTCGGGGATACAACATTTCAGTACATGTCCATCTCTCTGCTAAACAGTTTAAATATGTAAATGCTGATGTGAGAGGACGACACTAATATTTGGGCAATTTTTCTATATCAAGCCTTTTTGTTTTATTTTGTTTTTCCTTAGATGGATTGAGGAAATCATGTTTAACACAGGTTGAGTTTATGACCATGAGAGTTCCTGGAGGTAAATTAACCAAAATGTCAATACCTCTGTCAATCTTTATTACCTCCCATAGGCAGGGCAATCACATCTCCAGTATAGGAATCACAGTCCAGTTTCCATATCACTGTTTGTTTATGCAGTGAACACAAATGTTTGCACAAAGCATACTGGATTACAGAACAATTTACATGGATACATGAAGGGGGATTGCCAGAGACAGGTGAAATATGTTGCTTTCTGCTAATTCCAATGAGGGAAAAAAGAGCAACACAAATGCAGGCATTGAGAGGTAAAAGATACATCTTGAAGTCTAGATATTTTTCTAAGGAGCTCCAATTACTACAATTTAGGGCCAAAAATGGAAATGATTTTATACATTTATATTTTTTTCTGCTCCTGGAATATTCATTAAACTAATGTAACCAATGCATTCAGTGTGTGATTATTAAAAAAAATGAGCTTAAAAAAAAAATTCAGTGGATTGTTCATGATTTGGCATTCAATTGATGTTGCAAGGTCCCAATGATGAATTACATCACAGGCATAGTCTGTTTCTGACAGGACAAACAGAAAAGCATTTCCCAGATGAACGCCTGCACGTGCAAATTTAAAATTGTACAAATACTTTTATACCTGAATAAAAAGGTTTCCACAAAATGAAGTGGATCAAGTATTTGTGGAATATGGTTTAAATATTTGTAAAATGTCAACTCCAAAGGATAATAAGCACAAAGCCCTTTAGTTTAAAACTGAGAAGACATTCACAACTATTCAAAGTGTAATGGGGACAAAATCAACGTTGAGAATCCATCTTCCAGCACCAGCCTCAACCTCCCACCCCCTTTGCACTCCCCTTGCACAGGTAGAAAGGTGTACCTGACATGCAAGATAGTCCAGAATCCAGTTCTTTATATTTCAAAATGAGCCCCACACTGAAAAGTACAGGTATGAATATACATTATAAGCACTACAACTATATCAAATAAATAAAAATGGTTTCAAAATAGCAGCTCGAAAAAAATATTTGTATCCAAATTCATATGTGAACATAGAGAGTGGTTTGAATCATTATAAATTAAAACTATGTTGATAATACTGTAACGTAATCCAGCTGCAGACACATGGGATCCCATTCTTACACCATGTCAACTCACTGATTTCCCTGAGATCTGTTTCCTTCCACCAAGAATAGATGGAACAACATAGCTGATGCAGCAGTCTTGATGCTGGTATTTGCTTACTGTCTTAGATTTGTACTCTGAATCCTAGTAACTTTCTCTTACTACACATATTAATCAATTTACATGCAATGATGTAAAAAGATGGCTTGACTCTGAAATCATAATTATATTTATGGCTGAAGCTAGCTAAATTTGCCTCTTTAGACAATTCCTTAAAAGTAGCCATTAATTTGGGATGCCAAAACTGTCACATGTACAGTACAGAAAAATTAAGGTACCCAAAATCAAAGGTCATGTCTGAAAATTGTTCCTGTAATGCATTATAAATACTCTCTCTTAACAAGGCTTCTATTATCTCTCAATTTAAGCAGGATACATGAGAGGAAGGTTGATTTTGTGGTTAATGTATTGGACTGGCACTCAGGAAATATACATTTAATTCCCAGCATTACCATTAATGTCCCATGAAACTCTCAATTTCTCAGTGCCTCATTTCCCCTCCTGTAAAGTGAAGATAATATTACTTTTTTTGTCCAGCTTGTCAATTTAGATTGTAGTCTCTTTGGGGCAGGAACTGTCTCTGCATTTGTACCGTGTCTAGCACAATTGCGTCCTGACCTGTAGCTGCTGATTTAATATAAATAACAAATAATAATGGAAGTAACTACTAGAAAAAAGTTAACTGGATGAATTACCATTAAGTGGCCTCCCCAGATGATAAAGTATATTACAGCAAATGCTATATCCTAACATAATACCAGTAGAAAACATCTCACATGTACCAATCTAACCATTTCAATGATGTCACACCATTATAAGAGAACCTACAATCACTTTTGAAATATGCCAACATATCTGTTTTAGAACTACACTAAGTAATTAATAATGGGACTGGCTATGTACATTGAGGAACTGTGAAAACTAAATGTACATTCATTATTACTCCCCTTCCCCATGCCCCCACCATGCGCCCGCCCACCGCCCATCTAAAAGCTACAAATTCGATAGAAAAACTAGCCTACGTTTTAATGATCACTTTCTTGGTCACAAGAGGAGGCTGCTACTTATTGAGCATAAAATAGGAACATAGGAATGTAATGGAATGAAGACAGGTTGAAAAGTAATACCTACATACAGATTATAGGATGGGAACATAAACACATATCAGGTAATGAAGACTGTCAAGTTTGACTTAGCTACCTAGCTAACATCTGTAGTAATGAGTTATGAACATGACTGGGTGGATTAAGTCATGACAAGGCGTGAAGTATGTTATATTAATTTAGGTCTAATGAGCTGTTCAGTGAATGCAACTAAGCATGTCTTAATAGTGGACAACATTCATATAGGAAGAGAGAATATAAATATTTTATAGGGAGAATTCAGCCACAACTCTGGCTGGTCTGCCAAGTACATTATAAGTCCAGTATTTTATTTATCCATTTATAACCACCCCCAATGTGTTCTACTCTTCCATTTAAAAACCCCAGTATTTTTTTTTTTGCTTTTATGATAATAGCCAAACTATTCCTGGTGTTTCTTCATTTCTTTCAATCATCCTTCCCCAAGCTAATCAGCAGCTCTGTGTTCTGTAGACTGTGCCTATTGAATGAAAGCTCTATCAAGACTGAAACTTTATAATTTTATACTTCACTCACTTTTCATTGAAATTCACAAACTGAGCCCTGTATCATGCTTAAGGTACTCAGATACAACTATAATGGTCATGTTATAAATCACAAAGATCAACAAGTTCAAATTCTGAACCCTCACATAAACCTAATCTGGATCTGAACCCCTATTTAAACCTAATCAAGATCCAAATTCCCTAAAGCAGATCCCTAGCTAGTGTAAATCAATGTCACTGACTTCGATCAATTATGCTGATTTATATCAGTTAAGGATCAGATCAATTTGCTTTAGTTATGCATATTAAATTAATCAATGTTATTAATATGCTTTGAAGAGCCTTAGCTGGAAAGCACAGTAGAAGTGAAAAAACCAATGTATAGAGACATCCTGTCTATGTTCTGGAAAGCATAAGGTAAATGAACAGCTCTATATCAAAGTTTTACAATAATAAAATATTACACAATTGCTATCTTCATTATTATCTCCAGATTGGTTTCTATTTTATCTGAATTGATTTATTCATCCTTCATTATAATGAGATAATTACAGAGATAATTACTTTGGAATATATTCTAACTTTCATTTAACATAAAACAAACTTACGTTTGTTAAAGGATTTTTACTCTCAGCAATGTAACTGCAGAACTTTTCATGAGATCACACTGAATAGAAAACAGTCTCCACAAACTATTTAAACAATTATTCCCACTAAATTGCCAAATAAAGGCTTATGTGGCAAGATCAGAGAGGCTGAGGATTTTTTTTTTTTATTTTTTTTTATAAATAGGAACCTTAATTCAGGCTTCTAAACCTTCATCATGGCCTGATTTTCAATAGCGCTGAGTACTGAATAGATCCTATTTGGACAGATTTAGGACCTCAACAAAGTGCTCAGATGCTTTTTAAAATGTGTGTGTATTGGAAGTTACTGGGGATGGAACACTATCAGAAATCTAGTCACTCCAGGTCAGTATCCATATTAGAAATTGAGCTTTCTTGGAAATTTGGGCCCAGTTAAGAAATTAAGTACCTACTCTGGACATCTAAATTTGAAAACCTTGGCTCAATACATCAGTCTGCTGCTGGCCCTTTTCTCAAAGGCATGTCTCACAGTTAATTAAAATAGCTGCATATAAAAACGTATGCTTTATATTGTTTTTCCAAAAATCGGATATCTGTTCCATTCTGCAACCAACAGGAGCTATTTTCTACTAAGTGGGCCAGTCCAGACCATTTTGCCTCGTAAGATAAAAAGTATCCTTCTTTCTCTCCGTATGCAAGTTTCTTTTAAATAAATATGGATTATTTTTGGAACATTTCATAGAACAAAGAACAATTGTAGAGATAAACTTGATTTGAAAAGAAAAAGTGGAGCCATGTAGCAAAATACAGTAAGTATACAAAGACTTAAATGATTATAAGTTGAAGGAGAACTATACTGTTGTCTGTAGGCATTGCTGAAAATGCTAACTGCTTGGAGGAATTTCAGCTGTCAAACAACACATCAGTAATTTCACGGGGGTCTAATAAGTTTAATTAGAAAGCATACATTGGGCTACCTTAGGTTAGACATAAAATTAAGACTCTACTGCGTGCCACAAACTTCAATTAAATGCTTTATGCATTTCCTAACATTATGTTCCTTCCTGTCCCCACCCAGCATGTTTTCATGTACAGTCAAACATCCTCCATCACCCTCACTAATAAATCTTAATTACTGGGATATTTTAATTATAATAAATTGCATCATTTTCTAAGGAAGGGAGGGCAGAAGGGCTACTGCTATTGAAAGCAAAGTTGATTGACAAAACATGATTTACAATAATTAACAGGCTTAAGAATCACTATTACAAGCAATTAAACAACAGAATTTTAATGGGAAAAAATTCTGTGAAGGATTTCAGTGACTATAGTGGATGATGTATTAGGCTGGATCACAGGCCATGATATTCTTCTATATGTGAAAAATACATCCATCATGCACGAGTGTAACCTAGATAGTATGATTTTTAAGTTCTGATATTACACACCACCACCATCAGAAATTGTTATGCCCCATTGGAAGCTCAAACTTCTTGAGATTAAAGGGTAACCAGTAGCTCAGATAAGGCAAAAATGCAGGTCATTTTCCAAACGGAATAGGATATTTTCCAGGATCCCACACATCCTGAACCAATCCACCACAGAAAGTAAGCATTTTTTCCTCACTTCCACCATTCCCTTCTTCTCTAAAATGGCAGCAGTAAATGCAAATGTGTCTTTCTGTCATTTTTCAACTCTCTGATAGTTCCTGCTCTCATAACTGCAGTTTTTGCTTCCCCCCCCCACCTAGACATTAGTCAGAGCCAAGCCAAGCAACTGAAGTGTTTTCAATTGCTACTGCTCTCCTTCACATCCATTAACCCTGAATCAAATCAGCCAAGTTAAAAGGACAAAGAATCAACCCTGACTGAAACCCTCAGAATAAAATTCACTAATTCATTATGCTGTGACTTTATAACAGGGACAAAGGGGAAACAAGTTTTATGGAATTTTTTCTCCTCTCCAAAATAATATTTTGAACTCACTTAGTGCTGTCTAAGGCCACTAAAATGGAAGGGATTAAAAGCCACTGGATCTGGACAGGGATATGGAAAGGAAGACTGTCACCTCTCTGGCTTTATTCACTCCTTCTCTTGTCCCCATTGGCCTCCTTCCATGGATGTTCTGTGGAGTTCAGAACCACCACTTGGAAGGAATTGAACTGGGGAAGAAAATGGTCAACCTTTTTTACCCTACGGGGATACCCTGAGTAAATTGACATATATTTAGGCTGGTTTCCCCACATTCGGAGGGAGCAGCCAATGGAATAACTGGTGTACTCTAATGCATCGGAAGCATTGATGGAGGCCGAGAAGCAACGCAGAGGCACGCAGTAGACCCCTTTTGAGGTATGTAGGCTCCCTCAACTGACTGCCTTTGACAATTCTGCAAGGAGAGAGGAAAGGACAGGAAATCTCACCATGGAATCTTGTGAAGGAAATTCCTCAAGTGATAATTCCCTACAGTTCCCTCCTGAAATTAATCTGAAAAGTAAACTAAAAATCAAATTCAGAATTTTCTCAGCATCGTTATTTTTCTTTGTCTCATCATAACTGGCTCCTTTACTGGTCAAAACCAGAATATGCCAGCAGAGTAGCAAGGTATTCTTTTCAGGCTCTTGTTCATCTTGAAATGCTTACTAGGGATAACAAAGAGAAAGTTACAAAAACACAGGAAACTAACATTTTGAACAGCTTGCCAGCTTCATTTTGCAATTGGGACAAAAATTTTTTGAAGCTCTTCTTCTCTTCTGCCACCATCTGTCTTGAATGATGAAAGAGATCATCAGAACCGTATGTTAGAGAAACAGCCTCATAGTCGGGGGGTATAACTAAAATGTATTGACTCTTTTCAGGTCCAAGACAAGAGTAAGGACAAGGCTGCTTAAAATGGGGATAGATGGCTCATTACTCAAACCAGGTATGACGTTGGTGGTAGTAGCTCTACAGGAAGAAGACCTAGGAGATGTGCTATTGGAAGGAACCTCAGGACCAGTAAAGCAGAGAAAAGAACTATGAAAATATCAGCGATTCTAGAGACAGTTCTTACTTCACTTATAAAAGTGTGATCTGAAGCAGAGAAAGAAAAGTATATTTCAAATTTATTTAAAGTCCAACAGAGAAAACTGTGTTAGAGTCAGTGCCCAGTCTAATTCAACAGAGTCCTTATAGATCTGCTGTTCTTCGTTCCTTATGTAACACTTCCACAGTCACATGTACAATATCTTAATTCCTTTTGAGATGTCGGGGTTCTTTTCTGTTTATTTATACTGCACTCATCACTATGGTAGCTGAACAATAATGTGCTTGCTGCGATGTGTGCTGCTACCTTTAGCAGTCTACTGAACTCTATGGATGCCATTCTTTGTTGCCTACTTCTTGTGTAATTATTTACATTATTGAAAAAGTGGGTGTAAAAGTCTCCATTCTTATTTGGTATTTTTTACTCCCAATTTGCCCTGCACCAAATTTACACCAGTGCAAAAGAGAATTAAACCCTCTCTCTTGCATGTTGATTTTCCCTAAAATCATCATCTAAGCAGACCAACAAGATGAAAAACCAAAATAAACTCCAAGTCAGAAACAAATTCTTTCATTGTTTCATTCTCTAGAGAAGTAGAGAGAGACTTAAGACAGTCGCCATCATCCTGAACTTTCTAGAAATGCACTGTTAGATTGAACGTGTCACTGTGCGAAGCATAGAGCTACTTGACATTTTTAATGATTTTTTTTTGCATTGAAAAAACACCATTTTAGAAATGAATAATTTTGCAGAACACTTGACTGTTTTAAATGAAACTTCTCTAAAAATTTCAGGAATGGCTCTGATACAACGAAACCAAATTTATAACAAAATTCACTAAAATTTCACCTAAAATGGGTATTTCAAATCTTGCAAAATGAAGACAGCTTCATTTTTTTAAAAAAAAATCCACATAGCAGAGCCATGCTGCATATCACATAATTAATAGCATGTCCTGCTACGAAGTATATACGTAACACAACCTTTTATTGGTTAGCACATCAGACCTTTGCAAAATGAATGTGGTCCCTGCTATTATCAAGGCGAGCTTTAATGTGTATGTGGTCTTGATGCCCACTAGAAGCTGCAGGCTTAGGAGATGCACGCCCTAATATTGCTACAGAAGCCTTTAGGAACTGTATGCCTAATACTGCTACTGCGATTAGTATTTAATAAGTAGTACAAGTTAAATGTGCTTTCAAAACAATAGTGAAAGAATACTTAATATCTTTTTGCAATTATATTTTTTCCAAGAAAATATTCATCATAAACATACTGCAATCCTGAAATGGCAGACAAGACTAAACATTCAGATGTGTTATCTGGAGAAGAATGACTATTTCTGAAATCTCATGAAGTGTTAATGATTTGCAACAAGGTTTAACTGGACCCAAGCCTCCCCACCCCATCAGGTGTTCAGAATTATAAACTTGAACCTCCCCCAACAAAACATACTAGGTGTTTGGAATCATATACTTGAATACTGACATTTATTAAATTAAATAAAAGCGGGAAAATGTAAAAAATGTAAAAGGCTTATTCTAAAAAAAAAAAAAAAAAAAAAATATTAAGTCAGATGAGAACTATTGGTCTGGTATTCACTTATAAAACTCAATTGTCAGTCCTTACCCAAGTCAAACTTCTAAATAGGCTTTCTAATGAAGTTATATATTACTCTGGGTTGCAAAATTTTTCCACACAGTTTTTCCAAGAAAAATGTGTCCTTTTTGCTACCCAACTGAAAAATTTCAAAATTCAATTTTTTTTTATGCCACACTCCACTGCACATATTGTCTTTCTCAGAATATTGTAAAGGGACAACACACACTTCAGAAGTACAGTAGGTTACATGCAGACTTTACATTTTTATAAATAAATAATATGTTCTCTCTTATAACGTGTGTTGGGGAGGGGGTGTCAACGCCATAGTTTGCCTAGAGCACCAAAAACCCTTGGGCTGGCCCTGTTTCTGAGGTGTTAGATGGGTACATAGTAGAGATGGCTTTGCAGCTCAGTTATTGGACTGGGACTCAAAAGAACTGTATTCAGTTCCAAACTCTACCACCTACTTCCTATGTCTGCTTGGGAAAGTCCCTTAGTTTCACTGTTCCACTCCTAAAAACTTTACATTATGAGGAACTACATCTGCTTGTTTTTGAACAGCACCTGATGCAAGGGGGCCCTTATTTACTTGGCACCTCTAGATGTTATTGCAATACAAACAATACTACTATACAATCTCTCATTGCTTTAATGTAGAGACCCAACAAAAAGTTTAGAGGCGGACCTTGCACCCCTTTCTTTAGAGAAGTAAATTCTGCCTTTATCACAAGATCCACAAAAGCCCTCCCCAGAAACCCCCCTACAGACTGAGTGATCCATCCTATCATCCACACCCAGAGCCTTTGTTACACTAGCAGAGCAACGCTTGTACAGCCCACTCATGTAGACATAGCATAAGATGACTGCAGTTCTTATGCCACCATAGAAGCACTTCCTTCCCAAAGCTAAGTTGACAGAAACACTTCAGTTAGCATAGTTGTTTACTCACTGGAGATTTGATGTTTACTAAGAGTGAGCTTTGGAGCTGATATTTCAAAAATAATAAAAAATTGTTGCATTCAAGAAATGAATGCCTTTCATTGTAATCCATAGCTGGGAACTCAAGAATTTGCACAGAAATCAAATTGTTACTGGTCATAAGAAATGTGCACAATTCATCTGACTCAGTGCTGCTATTATCTCTATCCTGCCTGTCAATAATAATTTTATTTGGGTGGGTAATCAATACAAGCTCATGTTTTAGATGAATATGTTTCACTTTGCATAATGAACTGCTGGCAAAGAAATTCATTTTAGTCCAAAGAAATATGCTTAATAAAATATAACATCTGTTACCATAGACTGGAATTAGGCATAAAAATTTTGCTTTTATAAAGTAACTCCGTGTAAAACTGAATAACTGATTTAGTGCTCCTTACCTCTTAGAAATTACTTAGACCAGGAACGAAATTGCAGATAAAACTAGGAACAATAACAGGAATGATTTTGCTTTGTATGGAGACATGTTAGTCTTTTGCCCTTTTAATGTACAGTGTCCTTATGTTACGATAAAACTAGCATTACTAATTGAATCAAAGGTAGAGAATACATAGAGATTTCTTAGGTCTGTCTAATAAGTGGACTGCCTGGGAATGAGCAAAATGTGTCAGTTTAATCAAGCAGTAATTGGTGGTTAAAAACATTCAACACATTGACTAAACTCTAATTTGAAGCATCCAAAGAGAAAGAGCAATAAAGGTTTAAGCTATTTCTGTTAAATATAATCATAATATTGTCTTTCCTTCTTACCTTGGACCAAAGAACATCAAGGATTTTGGTCTGGGTTTCATGAAAAAATATATAGTGAGTTAACTTGTGAACCAATTATTTATGTTATGAGTTTTAATCCTGAAGTAACCTCTGTACGGGGGCATCAAGAATCCATAGAACCCCATTAGCAGAGATCACTGAAAGATCAGAAAGATGAATTTAATTCTCTCTCTCTCTCCTTCTCTCTCTCACACACACACGCATACAAATGACCCTTCACTCATTTAAAAAAAAAATTGCTGTTCACAATATTGATACCGTCTACGGTCTTGCGACATTGTTTGAGTCATTGTGATGAGGCATCTGCTCTGCACTGGGTAGGAAGAGATTAATGAGGTCCTAGAAGCAGAAGCCAACAGGTAGCGGTGGTGAAGCAGCCTGAAAGCCCAGTATAAAAGAAAGCGGTAAGCAGAGCAGAGTCAGTACCGCTCAGGAGCTCAAAGGGAACAGGGGGGTTAGGACCCAGGATAGAGCAGTAACTGGATGCTGGAACTGAGCAGAGCCAAGGCCCTGATAAAAGGGCAGGGGCACTAGGGATGCTGGGAAATGGCTCGGGGAAGACTGTTAAGAAGTTAAGGGAAGAGGTGGTGCAAAGTTGTTGCATATAGGGTCCCTGGGCTGTGGCTCGGTGGAGTGAATGGTGCTGTGTCCCTCCCTGCTTTCACTCGACCACCAGTGGAGTGTGGTAGACTGCCGCAGCACTGGGATAAGTGGCAGATCTGGGCCTGCTGAATTCCCTGGAAGTGGGGAGGGACACACAAGTGTGGTTTGGCCAGAGAACCCAAGACCAGAAGCAGACATGATGGATCCTGACATCATGGAAGGTATCCACCAGAGAATTTTGAGGAAAGTGATGGTACATGGGCCATGGAAAGGGGCAATTGACCAGAGCTAATTCCCCAGAACACCAGCAGGAGGTGCCAGACTGATGGAGGGTGCTGATAAACTCATCACAGTCATCTTATGCCAAGATGCTGCTCCAGTATTTTTGTCTTAATTTGTCACTACTATTCATATCACTGTCAGGAAGCATGACAGAAAATAGAATGTGAAATGATGGTTACAATGAAATTCATGCAGATAGTGTAATGCTGTCTAGAAAGTTCAGGTCCAATGACTAATTAAATTAGAGGGGGGAAAAAAAGCCTTTAGCTTCTCTGGTTCATTCCATATGTGAGTGAGTAGAGTGTGGGGGAAGAGAGTATTTATTGGTCCACAGAGATAACAAGAAATAATGAGGTCCCACCAGAGAAATGTTGAGTGATGAGGAAAACATGAGGATTATGGGATTTGGTATAATTGGGACGATGACATGTTTCAGAATTTAATAAGAATTTCTGCTATCATAATTTCATATATAGAGCACTTACACTGTTCACTTTCATGGACTAAGGAAGATTCACAGCATTTTAAAATTCAGAATAGTTATCTGTATTCTGGTAGTCATAATCAGCAAATAATGCCATTTGCAAACTATATCAAGATAGATCTTAAGAAATTTTAAATGATATTTAGTATTTTTAGAAGGGCTTTTAAAATTGTGAACAGTGTTTAATAAACGACAGTGATAACAAGAGCTTCATATAAAAATAAAAGCAGGACAAAGACTATTCTGGGAAACATATTGGCAGTAAATATTGTTTCATCATAATACAAATTATATATGGGGTTATGGAGTGACTTGCCAAAAAGGAAAAAAATGTGGACTTCTGTAGTTGTCACATAACCATAAGGGTTAAGTCCACATCTGGGAACCCAAACTCTGAATGCTATTCCAGTTAATACCACAGATTTCCTTAATAGCCCTTTGTAAATCACGATATTTCTTCTTCACAATGTCCCCATTTAAAAGTAAACATTGCCTCCATTTTATAAATGGGAAAAGTAAAGGTACAAGACAAAGTGAGAAATAGGAATAAAATCGAAGTATAAAATCCTGTCCAAAGTGTAGAACTGTCAAAACTCCCATTGCCATAAATGGGGGCAGAATATCACCCAGGCCTCTCGATTTCCAAGACTATTATTAGTCTTTTAGAGCCAATTGTTTTGCAAGCAAGTACCATAATCTGATGGAGTCTTAGTTTCTGCATTTGCAAAAAGGTGTTAACAAGATCAGAAGCCAGCAGAATCCAAAAGTATACTATATTTTAGGAGTTCATAGCCATATGTAAGTAGGTCACTATTTTCTCTAGGTGAAAATCATCCTTGGGTAGATGGCCATCATGCATCAGTTAAGCCTTTCAAATAAGTTTTAAGCAGTTCATGGGCTTTGCACAGGTGAATTTCATCTCCTGTACAAAAGTTTGAATTTCTTTCTCCATGCAAAAGCAAAAATAGATTTCTTTCAGTAATCTGAGTTTTCCAGAGGCCTGGAATAAAAGGAAAATCAATTTTAAAAAAAGATGAAGAATTATGCCACACTTTGTGACATTAAATAGTCATGTAACACCACTGAACATTGGTATCTGTATAGTTTGATAATGAACAAAGTCTTCTCATTATGATTTCACTAGATTTCCAAAGTTGGTCATAAGTTTTTCAAGTGGGGTTTTTTAGGTCTTTTCTTTTAAAAACAGTCTGATTTAATTATAATGTTAAGTAAAACACGGTAGCAGGATTTTCCATACTGTTTCCCGCAAGCATTTCTTAGAAAAGGATTTTGAAAGTATTTTCTAGTTAGACTTTCTTCATAGAGATTCGTTCCTGTCTTTGAAAGATTTATGTTAGCCTAAAAGAAGCATGCTAGCAGAATTCACAATTAGCATTTTTAATATTAGTCTAAAAAATGTTAAAATTGCTGACTGAACTACCAAAGTTAAATATCATCTCCTATAGTAACAGGCAGCCTGTCTTGTCTTTATACAGCCTTAACAATTAAAAACAAGACCTATATTTCCATTTGTAATCGAAAGCTTTCATGGGGGCTTTTTATTTCTGAATAAAACAGCAAGGCTGAAATTCTTAATTGGGGTTACTTTCAATAAATTAAGAACATCGTCTTGCCACTAATCAGTAATTAGCAGCTTGCCTTTCTACATATTAGACAATAACTTTCTGCTATTATTGTAATAGCACATATGTTCTATGGTATCATTAGTCTCACATTTAAATACACATCTAGTAATTGTACTTTTCCAGTCTCAGATTCTAAACAATTTAAACTGCAGCTTTATCAATTAAGGGAAAAAAAGGAAATAACTGCTTCTTTCTCCAAATATGCTAATAGAAATTACAGTGTATTCTCAGATTCGTAACAATGTGAAAGGCAGAAGAGGGACATAACACTCTTACATACTCAGGCAAGGAGTCCAGCTAATACATCTGGTAGTATTTCATAGCCCTGAACTGGGGGGCGGGGGCGGTCATCCAGTTCGGAAATTCCTAACTACCTTTCTGGCAGTGTATGTTGGGATAGCATTTGCACATGGCAGACCTTTTTGCAACAGCAGTAAAGCGCTCATTAAGCAATCCATATAAATATCACAGGTACTTATATGGTCCCCATTACTTTATGATTTGAGCACCTTATGATCTTTAAGTGAATTTATTATCACAATCCCACTGTGGGATAAGAAACTATTATCCATTTTATAGATGGGGACTCAGGTACAGAAGTTTACTGTCTTGTTCAAGGTCACTCAAAAAGTCTATGGAAGACCAGTGAATTGAACACAGGTCTCCCAACTCTAAAACTAGGGTCCTAACCACTAGACCATACTGCCTCTCCATTTTTTACTAAAGCACGATAACTCTGGAATAAACTGTTCAGGTGCTCTCCCATTATGCCTAGTAAATCCAGAATTTGTCTCTTGGTTTGTGCAAATTACAAATAGAGGCCATAATCCTGAATACATTTAATAGGAGAGAGAAAGCTTCAGAGGACACCGGTGTATGTAGAGAGTTGTTTTTGACAAGAACATATCAGTCCTGAAATGACTTTGAAGTTTCAGTGTGCCGTTTTAGTTTACTTGTGGAGCGAGTGGGGGAGAAGGGGAAACGCTGTACAACAAAGGGATTTTGTTCTAATTTATGAGCACTGTTCATCGCATTAGTGCGACAAATACAGCATTCCACAAAAATACAAGCTAGAAACTCATTATTACTTTCAGGGTATTGAAATTAAACCCAAAAGTTTTTACTTTTTTAAATTCAGATCAACATTCCCATGTGTAAAAGCCAGAAACTGTAGCTTGAAACAAAATCATATCATTAGAAGCTGTCCTACTTTTAAACATCTCTACACTCGATATGCCATATACACCATTTAGCTTGTTAATAATGTCATGACAAGACTATAGCATGATCACTGTACTCTTATTGAATGATTTATTAACTTGAGTAACATTTTTTTCTATAAGTTTGGCATACTGAAGTCAAAAAAAGAGATAATGTGCCAAAGCACTTTTAAATGTATTTATACTCAGTACGTGGCAAGCAAATTCTATAGCCTTCACGAATGGCCTCCTTACTTAGATTCCAGCAACCTGATTTTTGTAAGATGGACACTGTATATCCATCACTTAAATAATGTAAGTGGGGAAAACACCATGGTTATTGAGAAACATGTTTCTCCTTACAGAGGATAGGGTTTGCAAAAGTGACACAAGTTAATGGCCTTGTCATCATATGAGAACCCAATTCCATTTAATTATCTCAGAGAAGTTCTCATGATGGAATAGGACCATCATTTCCTATTATCGCACTGACTGTAGAGTCCGACTTACTGTAGAAGGTCTGCTTATGCACTCTGTTCACTTTTGAGTCAATTCAACCCATCCACCTGATTAGTAGTTTTCCCCAATAGTCAGGTTGCCAAGCTAATTACTTGCTCCTAATAGCTTTGAAGCATCGATCTTGACATCCCTGAAATGAACATGGAGAATAATTCAGTAATATCTTTCAGATAATCTGTATTGATATAAATTTCAGCATCTCCTTTTCTTTTCCTACTTTCATTGAACTGTCAAACATCTTCACAAAACCCATGAAATGCAGTTATTATGCTGAAAATTCTCTCCTGATGGTTACATCCCCAGCCACTGAAAGGGATGCTTGTAATCTGTTCACTGACACTTGCATCTACTACAAATCTGCATGAATATATGGAGAGAGAACTGGATAATTTACCTTGGAGGTTTCATTAAGGGTTGATATAGTGCCAGATTCTATAAGTGCTTACAAATTACCACAAGTTATCCTAACACATCAGAAGTCTCACTTCACTCTTGTATGAGTCTGGATTACTCATGGTAGTAAGTCTTCCGTGATCAGTGAGCAGGTACCTCATTTCCCACAGATCTGGAAAAATGCTATGAAGAGATTAAAGTAAAAGGCTTTAAATAAAAATAAAAGTTGCAGCTTTAAAGGTAAAATAGGGTTAGGTATAGTTTTTTTTAAAAAGCCAAAATATTCAAGTATCCAAGAGTTATCCCTCTTCTTCTTTAGCTCACTCTACGCTTTCTTCTACATGACCTCAATGCCTTTAGTATTCAAGTGCTATGGTCCTCGACTTCCTCTTTCCGAGGCTTCCACTGTAATTGGTATGAGTCAGCTGAAATTTCATCGAGTCTGACTGTTTGGCAGAACAAAAAGGATCCTCTCCCCAGTTTTAGAATTTCAAATATTCAAGTAATCACTGAGGCTTGATGACTGTGGCACTTACCACCCACTGTATTGACTTTCACACAAGTTGACTCACATGAGTGAACAATTTCCTTGAGTCAGCAAGTTCCTCGAGTTATTTGTTGGATGGTGCCTCCCACCAGGAGCTTACAATCACTTTGTCTTTCTCTCTCAAGTTCTCTTTCTAAGGAATATTCCTTCTCTCTTTCTGTTTCCATGGTTATTGAGTCTCTCCTCACACTGGGCTATTATTCAAGAGTTATCCCTCTCTCTCTTTAGTTCACCCTGTGCTTTCTTCTGCAGGACCTCAATGTCTTCAGTTAAATTTAGAATTTAACCCAGTTTTTATTTTCTCATATGGAAAAAGAGAAAAAGAAAAAAACATTTGATTGAGGACAGATATATTAGGCTGATTTTAATATTGCTATTGCAACAATTATAGGACCCAACTAGAGCTCCCATGGGTAGTCCTGCTGATTCTGTTTATTCTAATGTTAGCTCAGGGAAAAATGACTGTCAGCTGTGATGCAGTTTGCTTTAAAAGTTGTGCACATTACAGTTAGTCATCTGCCTGAATCTGTCTTTTCTGAGGTGTGATTGTCTTAGGTGTAACTGCTGTGTTAGGCTTCTACCCACATACGCGAACTAACCATCATTTTGTGCCAAAATATTACCTACATGTCTCAGGAAAAGAATTATGAATATCTTTCATAGATGGTTTTAAATAATAGTGTTATATTAATTGGCTGCAGATAAGTAGAATTTTTATAGAAACCATGTTTATTCAGATATATACAGTACTATCACCTCAGTTGGCCTAGTTGGTGTATTCATCAATATCAGTCATTTGGGGGACATTTAACCTGGCACATCTCTTCTTCGGACTCAGCATGTTCTTTTTCCATAACATTTAAATTGCTGTAGTTAAGTCAGTTGTACCTAAGTAGCATATATTTTTAGTGCATTTTATTGGCTATTAGACCATCTCCAGACATCATTCTAGTTGTAATAAACATCAAGAGATGTATTTAAAAAGTGACAGAATAAAGGAGACAGGTGTGATGGAGACAAGGAAAGTAAGAGTGTGAATGCTGAGCTGAGAGATTAGATTATTTTTATGAGATACAGCATTCTTTGTTTTTGCCAAATGAAAGCATATTCACAGTTAGAGAGTATTAGCATAAAGTGTATGCTATTCATTATGCTTCCATAATGAATGTATCCAGTTACACTTGTAAACAAATTTTGAAAACAATATATTTTTCTTTAGTTTATCACTCTCTTAGGTGCTACAGACAACAGAGTCCTGTGGCACTTTTAAAGACTAACAGATTTATTTATCGCATGAGCTTTCGTGGGAGAAAATCCCACTTCGTCAGACGCTTTGAAGATAGGAAAGTTACAGAGTGGTAGGAAATTAAATGCAGGGGAGTGTATGACATAGCATCAGGTCAGGCTGTAACAGCAAATCAAAATAGGTAACTTTCCTATCTTCAAAGCGTCTGACGAAGTGGGATTTTCTCCCACGAAAGCTCATGCGATAAATAAATGTGTTAGTCTTTAAAAGTGCCACAGGACTCTGTTGTCTTTCTACAATAGACTAACACGGCTACCCCTTTGGAATTAGGTGCTACAGTGGTTGTTACTAGGGCTTTCCTCTCCCCCCCAAGTTAGAAACCTCTTTGAAAAACCTACTCCCCCACCTCCAGTTCTGAGATAATTTTAGAAAAAAAAGTGGGGTAATACATTCAGATACAATGCTATCCACTTCTCCTTCCTTGACCATTTTAACATAGTCATCAGCAATCCCTAGATTCAAGGATAATCTCTACTGCAGATTTACATACGAGTCCTGAGATTACTCAGGAGTCCAATCCTGGAAACTTTTTCCTTCCTTCTTACTCTTTTCAGCCTCAAGGACAAGACACTCCATCAGGCAGTGTCCCACTATAAGGAGATGGCCATTGTGGTCAGCTGGTGGCTTGCTCCTCCCACTTTTTGATGTCCATGGCAGTTTACTTAAGATATGTTTTCAGTATTTTTTGTAGCATTTCCTCTGATCACTGTGAGATCTCTTAAACAGAGTAGAAAACTTGTTTTGAGAGGCAAAAATCCACACACAATGTCCAGCCCAGCGTAGTTGATGCATAAGAATCATTGCTTCAATGCTGGTGACATTGGTTTCAGTGTGGATGCTGGTAATGGGGTTAATCTTCCCACCTGATGCGAAGGAGCTTCCAGAAGCATCATTGATGATACCTCTCGAAATTCTCACGGTCATTCTCAATATGCTCAAGGTTAGCAGAATCATCAGCATACTGAAGATCAATAATGGATGTCCTGAGGATTTTAGGCTTAAAATGGAGACATCAAAAAGTTAACAGCTAGCCAGCCATTCTATATTGAATGTCAACCCCAATAAGGAGACTGTCTTTAATGAGGACTGGAATGACTGCTAAAATAGATGGACAACGGAGCTGGGGCAATAACACAATCTTGCTTTACCGCAGTTTTGATGAAAAAGGTTCCATTTGCAAGCCACTACAAAGAACAGTAGCAGTAATATGAGAATGAAAAAGCCTTAGAATGTTAGTACATTTTAGAGGACAACCAACTCTGGCCAGCACCTTCTTCAGGACTTCATGACTGACAAAGTCAAAGGCCTTCGTTAAATCAATGAAAGCTATATACAGGTCCTGGTTTTTCTCCTGAGATTTTTCCTGGATTTGACAGGCAACAATGATCATGTCAATTGTGTTGACATTCTGTACTAAGAATCCAGTAATATTTCCTCAGCAAGACAAAGTAATCAGTTTAAGAGAATATAGGCAAGAATTTTCCCCGCTGTAGGTAGCAAGACAATTTTAACAATTTCCTATTGATGTGTTTTTATAAATATGTTTCATTTTTCTGTTCTTGCAACTGGTATCTTTCAAATGAACTTTGAGTCAACCAAGTGTGCTGCGTACTATGCAAAAAACTGACAAACATTAAACTGAAACAGAAAGGAAGAAAATAGAAGCAAATGAAGCCTGTGGAAAATAAACTATTAAATCTTTGGTGGGAAATAGCCCCTTAGAGAAAAACTGTTAGCCAGTGTAATTCATCATAATATCAAGGGAGATGAACTGACTTATACCAGCAGATGATATAGTCCATACAATCCTCACTAAAAGGCTCTAAAACTTTTGTACTGCACTTATATTTCACATCCATGCTTACATTGTTATATTTGATATTCATTTATTTTATAATATAAACCCAGTCATATGAAACTATATTAAGAGTGCTATTTGGGAATGCCAAATTGGAATATTAATCTTATTTACCCTACCAGTTATGAATTTATTATCTGAAGAGCTATATCGTAAGAGAGTAGGTCACCTTGATCTAATCAATATTATCAATTACAGGCTTTTTAGGAATAATATAGCTTGCCATATTCCCCTCTGGAAATTTCTATAGCTTGCCATGTTTGCTTATTGAGGTGCATCATCTCTTGTTTCTGTTTAGCCAAGTTTATTATTTATTGCTTTCAGTTTTAAAAGGGAAAGTATCTGAAAAACCTAATACTTCGTATACATTGAAATCAACAGGTCTAGACTGGAACACTAAAATATGTTTTCTGTTGGCAAAAGCTATTTAATAGTTTATAGGTTAACAGAGGATATAGGGTTCATATTAAGGACAATCAGAACTTTTGCTACCTTGATGAAGCCTTTATCAAACAGAGCTGCCCATATAATTATATTTTCCCTCTTCCTCAAATGCCAATCTATTTCCTCCCCTTTTATTATTTATAATTGGCATTAAATTGGGGCTGAGCACATTTCAAGATGATAGGGTTATTACATTGTCTCAGGTCCAGATGTTTAAAGGCATTGTTCTGCCCAGCATTGAAATGCGTAACTGAGAAGCCCAAGTCTCATTTTCAAGTGATGAAAGATCCCTATTTTAAGAACTGCTAGGCATTTAACACAGTTTTCAATGGGAGTTAGGCTCTCAAAGCAAGATTTTTAAAGGTATTTAGAAACTAAGTCTCATTGAAAGTAAATAGTGTTTAGGATCCTAAGCACCTAAGTCACTTTTGAAAATAAGACTTAGCAATTGCATCGAGAGGAATGTCCCCTAAATATCTTTAAGATCCTCGGCCTAAGTGGGTTGGACATGGTAAGAAGTAAGATCAATTTAAAATACGTGTCCCGATGTATATCTTGTGGATACTATCCACAGTTCACCATGCATTTTTTTCTATTTTTGTCACAGCTAGCCTGTTTCTCCACATATCTTTTCCAAATACTCTTCTTTTACCAAGATGGTAATGGCGCCCATATACTTCCTGCATTATTTTTATTTATGAGGAACGGGGGTAGGGGAAGTATTCAAAAATAAAATTTCTGGAACCCTGACAAAAATATTAAATACCTTCCATAAGAATAGAAACAATTAAAAATATTCTCAGCAGATCCCAGAAAAAGAAACTTGAGCTCTTCTGCAACCATTAGACTACTTATCCCTTCTGCATCCTCCTGTTCCAAAATGCCCATCTAAGATGACCTTTGCCATAGGTATGAGTAGTTAGCAGACTTAGATTGTTTCATACTAATGGGTAGCAGTGATTTCCAAAGTACAGGGACACTCACAAAAAGCATGTTTCTGACAGCTCCCTGTCTTGTAAACAGACAGAGGGACATCAACAAAAAACAAAACTAAACAAGGAGTCTTGAAGCACTTTTAAAAACTAACAAATTTATTTATCGCATGAGCTCTCGTAGGAGAAAATCCCACTTCGTCAGATGCTTGAAAATGGAAAAATAGAATAGGGAGGAGGGATAAATGCAGTGCCGTAAGCGTAATCATAGTATCGGATTACTTCAGCAAGTCAAACAAAAGTAAAAGTTCTCTCCTCCTCGCTATGCCTTTTCATGAGAGATGCTGGAATTCTTAACGCTGCAGTAAGAATTGCCATGACCTTGGGAAAGAAAAGCCCTAACTTCAGTTGCACTTGTCACCAGAACCAAAGTGGTTTAAAACAAAAACAAAAAAAGATTGCACATTGACTAAACCTCTTCATGTGCTACTGACTGTTTTAAGAATAACGGTGTCATCACTCTCATTCTATGCACTGTACTCTTTGGGATGCTAGAAAACTGGCCAGATCTATAAGGTTTATATTAGTATGCTAGCTGAGAGCTCTGCTTCCCAGCTGTGAAACTCAGTTCATTATGGTGCTCATTAATGGAAGCAACTGGAAAGCTGGCAAAAATGATTTGGCACTAGTGCTCATAAGTATCTGAACCTGTCTGAAAGAAGGTCTTGCATTACACATTAAGTCTTTCAACTAATCCAGAATGGAGTCTACCTAATAAGGAAAGAATAAAAAAAAATCATTTTCCTTCCCTTTTGCTGGGTAGTAGTGCATATTCACATCAGCAAGATATAGGTGTTGGAACAATGTGATTCAAGGCACAAAGATCAAGACTTTATTGCTCAGATGGTTAAGGTCGGATGGTCAAACCATTTACCTTGCACTCACAACAAGCTACAAACTAAGGCTATGTCTACAATGGCAAGTTAGTTTGAATTAAGGAGGCTTAATTCAAACTAACTAAAACCATGGCTACACTAGGCTTTAGTTAGTTCGAATTAAGGGCTTCCTTAATTTGAACTAATAAGTTCGAATAGGGTATTCGAACTAAAGGGTTAATTCGAACTAACTAGTTCGAATTAACCAATGTGGCCATGTTAATTCAAACTAATTTCTTAGTTCGAACTAACCAGCCATTGAAATGAATGGGGATCACTAATTCAAACTAAGCAAGTGCCATGAATGGCAGTTGCTTAGTTCGAACTAAATTTTCCTAGCTCGAATTAAGCTAATTCGAACTAACTAAAATTAGTTCGAACTAACTAATTCGAACTAATTTTAGCAAGTGTAGACATAGCCTATGTGTCCCATTCAGAATTTACTAAATGGAAAGATCTCCATACTGATTTAAGTTTGCAGGTCAATGGCAAATCTCTGCCATATAATTTATTGTGAGATTTGATTCATTTTTTGTGTGTCTTTTTAAAAGTTCAGAGCCCTGTGTTACAGGTAGAGAACTGAGATGGGGAAGCCAATGTCACACAGGAACAGAACAACAAACTGAACTTAGCTCTCTCAAGACCCATACTAAAACCTTAACCACTGGAACATCTTTCTTCTCTTTCTATATTTCATGTGTGTGGAAATGTTTTCTGTAGTCATCTTCCCTTTTCCTTATTTTGAGAGAGAATCTCTTTCATTTTCTGAATGTGTTAACGTTCTTCCTTATTTAATATGTGCACATCACATACAGGGACCTGAGTTTCCAGTGTGCTGTATATTTTTCAAAGCCTCAGAGTCACCATGATAACACATACTTAAGAACATTTAGAGGCCCACAAAATAGGCGTTTTTTATGCCTTTGATTACAAGGCCTCCCTTCTAATTGAGCACTGCTCTTTTAAATATAATCATTAGCGACCTGCACTGCACCAAACTGATAACACCTTCTGGAAGACCTTCAGAGTGTTCGATGCCACTCAATAGCCAGAACTGAGTTCTCAACAGTATCATTTTTCAGGCAATAAGCCACAGCTGCTAAGTTTTCTATCAACAGGAAGAAAAAGCCACATCTTCATTTGAGAGCTTGTAAGGTGATTTAGCAATTGAGGTATTGGCACAGTAACAGAGTAAATTGACGTGGATGTACTCAATTTTCCAACGAGAGACTAGTAAAATGTATAGTTACAGATGAACCAAGAGAAGTAATCATAATTCACGCATGAGCCACTCACTATTTCAGCTCCAACTTTAGAGTTAAAGAATGGGAACTTCAGATTAGTATAAACCTGTAGCAGATGGATTGGTGGAAGTGTCAGTATCTTAGAAGTCTAATGAGAATTTACTATAATACCAGAAGGGACTGGATAGATGGGAGCTTACAGAAAACAATCTTAGCAGTTACAGCAAAGATAATACAAACCATGTCATTGGAACTGCTAAAATCTACCATTAACATTAACATAATGCTAACATCTAACATTAATGTAATAAAAAACTTGTCTTGTGGCATATGTTTCCTCAGATTCAATAATATTATTGTTACTAAAGAGGAATATTTCATGCAGTTTATAAATCTGAAAGTTCTTTTTGGTATCAATGTTATTTCTACATTGCCTTCAGTTTCAAGGTGTAAATAGGAAGAATAAAGGTCATGGGGGCAGGGAGGAATCACAGATGAAAATATAATTACAAGACTGGCCTGGAGCATAACACACAAACAACCACAGTTCCAAGTGATCTTTCAAGACAAAAGAGTCTACATGTACATTCTCAATAATACAGATAGACTTAGCCAAGAAATTACAGATTCTTGCCAAGACATTCCAAGGGGTGGAATGGTAGAGAACCAGCCCTCAAACACTGTCCTGCTGCTACCCCAACCTGACCCTACTTGAAATGAAGAAGGGTTGAATTGACTTGGAACTATGAGAAAATACCTCTTCTTCATGGTGTTATCTAAACCTCACCCTTACTGTGGTTTTTGGTGTCATCTCTAGTTTTCCCAGAACCACATGAAATCCAGTATTAATGGAAGGATTTTGAAGAGAGTAGTCTCTACAGGGAGTCATGGAAGGGAGCTCTTCTATGAGTCATGATGCTATAGGTGCAGCAGAGTAGATTTGAAAACATGGAGACAATATTCCAGGGGTTTTGGCAGCTGACCTCCTTTGATTATTGGTGGAGCCAGCCTTCCTCACTATATTCTCCTTTAAGGAAAAATGCCAAAAAGTGACACCCATGTAGGAGTAGCAATTCGCCCTGAAATAGAATTAAAATAAAATAATAAAAATCCAACTTCAATTTTCTTAAGTTTGAAAAATTTGTATTGAATTGAGCAACGCCACACCGCACTCAGTTGGCACTTGCCGGTTGTATTTAACTGATCTAATACAGACAGAGAAAATCTGAACTGTATTTCAACCCAGCTATAACAGGGTTTATTTTCTGAATACACAAGATCACTTAGCTACATGAGCCAATAACTTCCAATACAGGCAACAACTTTACCTGCTACACTAATAATCATTTCTTTTTGGTTAACTAGCAGGTATCACCCCCCCCCCCATCGTCCCCTCCACACACACACACTCCATCATCAACAACCCCAAATTATTGTCATTGCATTGGAGAAATAACAAATCAGTTTTATTTCCCCATTCTACATGCACACCTGTGTAGAAGGGATTTTGTAGTATGTACAGACTAGAGCTTCATGTTTTGTTTTAAACGTTGGGCTGAAAGGCAACTTTGCCAACAAAAGCTTAATAAATTTAGGACCACATCCTGCCTTTCACAGATGGTTAATATAATCACACCCAGCAAGAAAGCTTGCATGAATTACTGGAAGAAGGATTTCTCTATGATAGCAGTGTTCTCTTGGCTTGCAGATGATAATGTCAGACTAATTTCTTTTATGATTTAAGTCAAATCTGGAGTAGTGTGTCCAGTTTTGGGCTCCCCACTACAGAAAGGATGTGGACAAATTAGAAGGAGTCCAGTGAAGGGCAATGAAAATGATTAGGGGGCTGGGGCTTACAAGATGAGACTGAAGGAACTAGGCTTATTTAGTCTGCAGAAGAGAAGACTGAGGGGGGATTTCATAGCAACCTTCAACTACTTGAAGGGGTGCTCCAAAGAGGTGGGAGCTAGGCTATTCTCAATGGTGACAGAGGACAGAACAATGAGCAATGGTTTCAAGTTGTAGCTGGGGAGGTCTAGGTTCGATATTAGGAAAAACTCTCTCATTAGGAGGGTGGTAAAGCACTGGAATGGGTTATGTGGCGGGGGGGGGGATGGAATCTCCATTTTTGGAAACTTTCATGGCCCACTAAGACAAAACCCTGGCTGGGATGATTTAGTGGGAGTGGTCCTGCTTTTAGCAGGGGGTTGGACTGATGACCTCTTGAGATCCCTTCCAGCCCTGATATTCTATGATTCTATGAAATTTATAGAGTTGGAATACTAGTTAGTAAGTCATAGTTGCTATGTCAACAACAATTCATTTTTTTAAACAATTACTTTGAAACTTACTGTTTATTCTAGATCATTTATATTACAGAAGCATAATATGAGATTATACTTATTCTTGGTAGAGAACTTCCTATTCTCAGAGGCAATGTACAGTAATCAACTTCACCATTTTTTTAAAAGTTAAAGTGAATCTGAAGGCATGTTATATTGTATAAAATTATGTATTATTAACCTGCCACTACTTGACATGCTACGCTTAGTAAATGCCATCTACTGTAGCACTGGGAATGTAAATCCTTATTCCATTTTCCAGAAAGAACCTGTTCTCTCTCCTGGGGTCAAATGTTGTGTGCTTTATTTAGTAACTCAGAATGTATCGTTGAATAATAAAGACTCTAGATTACATGATTTGTCTGAGGAGACACTGTTTATGCGTTACATAATCAAGATGAACATAAAAATACTTAAACAAAAATTGTTGTCTAATGTGATTTACACACTCAGTTGGGTGGATACGATTGTGGGGTGAGGGTTGGTTATTTTTTTCATTGCTCATTCTAAACTGTTATGCATTGATAAATAGCTTGTGTTCTGTCCCCAGGATAGGAGCATTTCAGAGATGGGTGAAGGGGGGGGAAAAAAAAAAAAAAAAATCAAAATCTGAACTCTTTAATAGTCGGTCTTCAGTTAGGCATATTTGTAAAACTACCCATGTTTAAATAACTTCATTTAAAAATAAAATAAATAATTGTTTTTTGGTGAAAAGTTAAAAGGAAAAAGAAAAAGAAGTCTCCCTGAGCAGCAGGACACACGGGATATTTTAGCCTGAGCTAAAGTCTGGAAATGCTATAAACAATTGAAAACAGATTATGACAATGAAAAGTGGCATGCCATCTTATTCTACATCAGATCCCCTTGTTATACATATTTAAACAGACCAGAAATATTTGTGAAATCAGCAAGTAGCATTTGCTCCCATTAACATCACTAGAAGTTTGATCACCTATTTCAATGACAGCAGAATTAGCCTAACATTGTGCAATTTTGATAATCCCAATCTATTTTCCTGCATGGAGGGTTACAGAAAAGAAAATATTTTTCTGTCATTTAAAAAAATAAAAGTGTTACCAATTAAGAATAAAAATGAAAGTGGTGAGACATCAGTTGCAATTCATTTCCCTTACACTTAGCATAATGTTGCTATGATTTTAAGCACAGGAAAATCAAAATGTAATTGAAGGTGAGTGTCAAGGGTAAGTGTTAACAATGACAGTATGAGTCAATAGGACCTTGAATCATTTTAGGTGTGCACAATAGATCTACTGAACACGTCAATGTTTTGAGAGATAAAACCTTTAAGAAAAGGGAAAGGGAATAGTAAACCGACTCTTCTCAATCTTTTCCTTGCGTTAATTTAAATTCTAAAATCACAGAACTTTTGCATGCTCTTTGTTTGCATCAGTACCTACAGGAAAAATGATTCAAAGACTTAACACATAAAAACACCTTACAGCAACTATTTTAGTTCTTAATTGCACATTCTTTTTTCTTAATTATTTTTATTCTGTTTATTAAGGTACGGCCTAAGACAGTGGTTTTCAAACCACAGGTCGTGACCCAGTACGGGTCACAGAATCTTGGGTACTGGATCGCAGTGCACCCTGCTCTTGCCACCAAAAGACGGGAATGCGTTGCTCAAAGATGTAATTGTTGGGTCACGGGGATATTTTTTTTTTTCCAACCGGGTTCCAAGGAAAAAAAGTTTAAAAACCACTGGCCTAAGAAACTACCAAGAATGTAGGCCCATTGTGCTACATCTGTAGAAACAGAGAGTAGCAGACTTTCTTTGCCCTGCCTTGAAGAGTTTATAATCTGAGTCAACAAGGCAGACACAGGGTGAGGGAAGTGATAACTTACAAGATCTTCCTTACAGACAGCACCCCCAACAAGAAGCAAATACTCATCAGCAACTACACACCATACAACAGAGACACTAACCTGGAACCTATCCCTGCAACAAATCCCATTGCCAACTCTGCCCACATACCTACCCAAGTGACACCATCATAGGACCTAATCAAACCAGCTACTCCAGCAGGGGCTCATTCACTTGCACATCTACCAGAGTGATATATGCCGTCATGTGCCAACATGCTCCTCTGACATCTGTATTAGCCAAACTGGACTGTCTACAAAAGGTAATTTGTCCTCTTTAAACATTCTTGCGAATTGTTAATGGACCACATCTACGTTTGACTTGAATTGACCTTGTTAACTACTCTAGCACATGGCAGTTTTCACTTCATGTATCTGAGGAAGTGAGTTAGAACTCATGAAAGCTTATGCTCCAATAAATTTGTTAGTCTTTATAAATGCCACTGGATTCCTTATTTGTCTTACAAGCAGCATGAACAATGTGATGGCAGAAAATATATTAGTTCCATAGTATTTGGGGTTAGGAGGTTAGTTAGCAGAGAAAAAAGCTTAATAGAACAAAAAGTGAGGAGAGAAGGGACATCCAGCTCCTTACTTTGGCTTTATATGCAACATACCTGAGGTTAAAATAAAAAGGGGAAAATTCCTTTGCTTAAGTGAGTCTGTTAGAATTCCTGTCCTTTGAATGAGAATCACATACACACATCAATAAGTGGCTATAGCATATTGTTAATACAGTACATGAAAACAGTTTAGCCTTCTTCGTCATGTCCTAACACTTTGTTAAGTGAACCTGGGAGATGCACCAAAAATTACAGGGAGTCCATGAGACTTCAGTAATATTAAGGTCAACTAGTCCCCCCCAAATTTCATGCTGAGCACAGACTACCCAAACTCTGCACTGGCCAGAGCTGAGAAGTAGCCCTTCCAGACCCACACTGGCTGGGCACCTGACCAGAGAAGAGCAGCCACACACCAGTAGTGTCCTGGAACAGACCCGGTTAACCTACCAGGGGCCAACTCTACTACCTTCAGTCCATTAGGGACAGGAAGAGGTGGGACCTCAGAAGGCATGCAGTGTCAGCTGCACCAAGGAACTACTTACTCAGATAAGAGTAATCTATTATTTATGCATTTTAGTGCTATTATTATCATCACCATTATATGTGTTTACTTATATGTGTTTAGTGTGTTTATTATCATCTCCATTATATGTGTGTGCTTGTGGCTGATGAGACAGAGTGGAGATCATATGTTTTACTTAGTGTTAACTAATGGCGTTTTCACTCAAAAAAGGTGGGAACAATTGTGCTAGAAGACAGTTTTGGGGGTTTCTCTCGGGACAGCTGTTCAGATTTTCCTGTTACATTCATTCATGAGGTTTCATTTGCATGGGAATATTTGATCAAGAGGCAAGTTGCCTTCTGGCTCTGCCATTTAAATCCTGAATGGCAACTTTCAGGAAGTGTCGATGTGCTCCCATTCGTTTTAATGGGAGCTGTAGGGGTAATAGGAATATTAAGTATCTTGTAAATTTGGTAGCAGCTCCATCTCCTTTAAAATACCTCAATGCCAGGTAATTACAGTGGATAGACATTCAGTAACAACTGAAGGTTGGCGTGAGCATGAGACAATTTATACTAATCTTATGGTCTATTGAACTCCTACTATGCACTGCTTCAAATGGACTAATATACAGATTAAATATATAAAAGTAATATTAAAAAATTACACAGGTGACAAGTGTGTATATACGCCTAAATTTGTTTATGTGCAATTTTTTATTTTGATATTTGTTACCGGCTTAACCATTCTAAGATTTACTCACTTTCTATGGGGTTGGGGGGGGGGGGGGAGATGCCAGTAGTAATTAGAGCTGGTCAAAAACAGGGCAAGAAAGTTTATTCATCCTGTGTTTTCATCAAAAACTTAAAAAGTTTGAAATTTAATTCCACAAGCTTCAAATCAGCTCTGCAGTTCGTCAAAATTCATTTTTAAAAAACCTCAGACTTTCAAACTGACAAGATGTATTCAACTTCTGTTTTGAATGATCTCCATAATATCTCACTGCATGGACTTCATCCCTTATGTAATTTCTATTGATCTCTCTACTTACAAAAAAAAAAAAAAAATCAAGACGTTTAGTTCAGCACACACAAAGAAGAGCTGCATACTTGTTATTTAATTAGGTAGGGGACAATGAAATAGTGTCTAGTTATGAACCATTAGCATTGTGAAATATTTCCCTTGACAATGAACACAAGCATTTACATTATAGTTGTCGTTCACAAGAAATAATCATTTCTATGTTATTTCTTATATTAAATAGAGAGATTACAAACAATATGGCCACCACATCTATTAGGCAGAAAAGTACAATTATAAAGATGTTAATGGTGAAAAATAATGCTCTAAGTTCACTTCATGCAATAAAGTTAAGATACCAGTAAGCTTGTTTACTCCTTGGTAAAGCTGATCAAAAAATAGTCTGTTGCATCTGAAAAATCTCCATTGCATTTTTAATGAAAGTTTTCTGAATTAAAAGTATTTCCTTCTCCTCTATCACCATAGAAAGAAAAATAGGAAGACAGCTAACAGGATTGTGTTAAGCTGCACATACTATTTTTGCCAATTTGTAGCAGGAAGCCAGGCACGACACGTAAGGGTCTATATACAAACTCTACAGCAAAGCAGAGAAGGAGAAAACTCTAAGGGCAGCACTGTTAATTAGAATAAAGAAAAGTTTCTTGTTAAATATTAGAAGAAAGCGACCATTTCTTGCACTCCACTCTAATAAAAGCATAACTTATCTATGAAGTGTGGAAGTCAAAAAGAAAGCCTACGCATGTTGTTGAAGGTCTGTGTGAAGTTTGTATTATTTGAGTGAAACCAGAATGCTATGTTACACTTGTTATATTATAGAACTCAAAAGGTGATAAGTTCATTTGTGACCGCTCTCCTAAACTTGTTATGTTCCTGCTAACCTGTTTGTAATTCAAAATGGAGTTCTACATGAAAACAATATGGATTCCACTTTGAGTGACATAGAAGTTTCTGGAGTGTTATGTAATGTTGATGTTACCAATTTGTTATAACTGTTGTGCCTTATGAATATGTAAAACCCTAGACTATATAATATCAAAGCTAAGGGCAGGAAAGTGTGGCTGCTTCCAGACTCTCAGCCCCCTGCTGCAGCAGAAATCAATAAATGCTGGTTGTTTGGAATTGATTGAGTCTAGGCTGGATGATTTGGACATTGACAGAAGGAAAACTTAGGGCTTGTCTATACGTAAAACACTAACTTGGTACAACTGTACTGCTTCAATATAGATACTATCTACTCCAACGTAACAGATTTTCCCATTAGCATAGGTAATCCACCTCCCTGCAAGGTGGAAGCTAGGTTGGCAGAAGAGTTCTTCTGTTGACCTAGTCCTGTCTACACAGGGAATAAGGTCTGCTTAACTATGGTGCTCAGGGATGTGGATTATTCAAACCCCTGAGTGAAATAGTTATGCCAACTAATTTTATAGACCAGGCCGAACATTAGCAATGGAATCAAACATGGCCTAACCGATATCTGAAGAGACCAGAAGGGTGTATTATACCATTTTAATGTCACATACAGTTTCTTTGTGAATTTGGCCCCATATTGATGATAATTATTTGTCAGCAAATGCAGAGGAAGAAATGGAGTGAAAGTGTAGAAGGAAGAGATGGACGAATTCAGACCAGGCCAAAGGAACAGATCAACTATAGAATGAAGGTTAAACAAACTGAACCTAACTTCAGATGTGGAAGCAGAAGAAAGGGGTTGGAAGCTGATAACAGCGGCTCATAATACAGAGGTCATTCTTAACAAAAGCCACACATTGTTTCTCAGGGTAAAGATTAAGGACACAGAATACAATAGGAAGTTTTATTTTTAAGGCAGATAAATCCATCGTGATACATTATTCATTGCCAAATGTAGCAATGGAAAAATAAGGCTAAGCTGATGAACAATCGAATTCAAATATCCTACAGTACCTAATGACTGATGTTTAAAGTGCTTCATTACGTTTTGCTGGCAATCAAAGATGGATGCTGCTGTGGGTTGCTCAGCACGTTTAGAAAGGGTCATTCATTGTTAAAGGGCAAGTACAAAATATAAAGTATGGGATATGAAGCAGGGTGGTAAATTAAAAGGCTTTATACCCTATGGGAAGCGATATTGGCATCAGGATGGGAGAGTTTATGGCTCTAGATAAAAGCTAATATTGCATCTAAGGAAGTTACAGCACCGGCAGAAGTGTAATGATAGTAGGAACAGTGTGGAATAAGTTCAAACTGAAGCGGTAGGTACGTGATAGTGGGACACTAGGCTATAGTTATACACTGGAAATAGAAAATAGATTGGCATATGCATATGCACTTAAAAGCGCAAAGATGCCACAGCACGGATGAAGGGGATTTCAATTATCTAGGCATTGACTAATAAAAGGAATTGTGAAATGACTAAGAAAGGAAAGCAATGTAGGAACCAGATCAGCACTGTTTTCTTTTGCAGTTTAAGAACTAAAGATTCTACACGACCTTATTTTGAACCACAGTTAAATAAATAAAACATGGGACAGTTGTATTGTGAAGGTAGCTGTGAATCTTGTCTATCTATCTCGGGCGGATACAGAGGTTCCTATATACACTGTCAATCACTGTGATTCTTCAAAATTTGGGAAGATCCATTCAGCTCTACATCTTGTCTCTCACACAACTCTCTACACAAGACACAGAAAAACTTATTAACTCCCGTGAGTAGCAGTAACATGAAAATTCTAGCTCCTAGATAGCGAGTTCTTTAGCACTAGGGCTGTCGTTCAAATCCACATTACTAGCGATCCAAAAAAAAAAAAAAAAAAAATCGGTATCCTGTACCTGGAGTTTGGGGGCTAATATTTATTTATGCAATCTCTGTAGAAACATACCATCTTTAGATAATTGCTTATGCTATTCAAAGTAGTTCATCAAATCCAGCGTAGAGGAAGGCAGTCCAACTTCTGCGATATTGGAGACAAATTCAGGGCTGATGTAAACAGTGCTGCACATTGTACATCAGCTCTAAACCAGATAGAAAATGGGCACAAATGGCAAAAATATACCAGTACACACACACACACACACACACACACACACACACACACACACACACACACACTTACTTTAAAAAAAAGTTAGTAGTGGTATTTGCAGTACCCCTGTTTTCTTGTATTCTTAATATACGCAATAAACATAGTAACTAATCCCTACTGTGATTTCAGTTGCACTAATGGAAGTCTAGAGCAATTCCTCTGGAATCCAAATGTAGTCTGTACTACCCCATATTTCCTTCATCCTGGCTTCTTGGCTCATGCTACATCTGCCCCTCCCTTTCCAACTTCTTCCAACATAAGGTAAGTCACACTCACTGAGAAGCATGTCACTATAAGTTACAATACTTTACTATTTATACACTACTGAGCCTTGTCTCACATTTTGATTTGCTTGCTTGCTTGTTTTTGACCAGTACTACACTCTCTCTGGAAGACAACACAGTCTAATAAAATCTGTAGTATTGTACCAAGAAGCTCTTCTAACACTACGGTTGTGAAAATTTATCATGCACTAATAGCACATTTGACACTTCAGAAGAGATTATATGGCTGTGAAAAATGGCAATGAACTACAATTTAAAGACCTTATACTGGGAATAAGTACATTCTAGTTTTATGACAGTGAATTAGAGACAAAATATAAGCAAAGAAACAAACAATAGTTAACTGAATGTTTATTGTTTTTCCTTAATAATTAGGCATGGAAAACCAAAACAAGTATTCTTTTGATGATCTTATTTGACTAGATAAAACACGATGGCGAGATGAGAAGAGTAAAAACAATGAACAATGATTCCATTGCTGGTGTAAAATGTTATGAATGTTGATAATATATGATGAGGATGATAAAAAATAATGCCTGTTGTGAAACCTAGATCACTGGAAGGTTCTCAGATTCTTTATTATGTTAGTTACCCATGTGATCTTTATTCTCTAAGACGGATCTTGCCCATTACTCCTATCTTAGTCACCCTGAGAATAAGCAATCGCAACTATCTCTACATGGGCCTGCACGTTTATACCACTCAGCCTGAAACCCCTGCAGACTGTGGCAGCTAGCATCACACTGGGATTATGTTACATCAGTGCTCCAGGACCTAAATTGGCTGTGGGTGGATTTCTCGTGGATGGGTTTAATTAATAAAATGGCTTGAGACCAAGTTACCTGACAGAACATCTCTCTCCCTCTGTCATACTGATGGAAGTGATATCAGTGGAAGTGTGCACAAGGGCACTGCCTTGCAGAGATAGACAGGATGGTGATAGGAGAGTGTTCTCTCTGCTGGGCCCTGAATTTTCAAATTCACTCCCTTCCCTACTCAGCAGAACCTGGATCTGTTAACCTTCAGAGAAGGCTATAAAGGACTCAGTCTTTTCTCCAGCATTTCAGCGAGAGGGTGGACTGAGAGAAGGAAAAGTTATCCTGTTTCTTGCAGAAAAAATTATTATATCTCCTACATGAGCTTATCTGATATGATGTTAGATTAGTCTGGTCTCTCTAGCTGCTTTTATAAACTGAACTAATTAATTTTCCCACCCCCGATGCCCTCCATTCAGCTCATCAATTTTGTTCCTTGAGTTTTCAATAATGCCCCTCACCCCCAATGTTTCATAGAAAAAGCATGAGAAGAGGTGGGAAGAAATGACTGCAGAGCTCCTTCTAAGGCATTAACATTTAAGCCCTGGAATGCCATGCCGGGAATATTCAACTTTTCATAGAAAACTCTCTTTAACTATCAGGACATGTTCTAACACAAATTGCCAATAACATCAGTGTTTCTAGAGAGAGAACCAGGAAAAGGTGGGGACGAGAGCAGAAATAGATACCATGCATATTTGTGATACTCCTGGGTCACATCAAACGATTTCTCAAGAAAGGCTGTGTCAATGGAGTGTCACCTTCTCAAATTAATGGAGAGAGTTACATTTGGCCTGTACAAGCTCCTGCCATCCAGTATAGAGCTGCCAATATCACTTTTTTAAAAAAAAATGTTATCAGGCTTTTCTAAATAATTAGAATTTCAAGTTCACGAAGATTTTGTTTCCCTGGCAGATTCAAAGTTGAACAGATGCACAATTCACAGAAACAACAATTTCAAAACAATAAGAAGGGGGCTTAAGAACATTCAAATAGTAATTTGGAGTTTGTTATGGTTACCTGAAGACTTGAGAGAATGCTAAGTAGGAGTAATGTAATCGCCATTCGTATTTCATGAAAACTGATGTATTCAGCCCTCGTATTAAAACTAATGAATAAAACATTCCATTACCCATAAAGTATGATCTGTATGATTTGGGATGTCTTAATAAAGCTTTCTTTCATGGGAAGCGAGAGGAAGAACTTGCTATGTGTACTTCATTCCCAAGTAAACTAAATAAAAATCTATTTAAAATAAATCAAGGAAATGTGTCACTTTTGCTCATATATGACTTGAATTTCATGAATGAAAGTGTCTATTATAGTATGTACAAAGAGATGAATCTTACATAAACGCTCTACATGATTCAAGCAGTCACTTTCTGATCTTCATATTCCAACAGAATTATTTATAGCTGTTATGAAATATTCATAGAAGAGTGTCCATCTCCTGTGATTTCTGCTAAAGTGTAATTTAGACTAGTTTTATGCATTTCTTGCTATCTTATTAATTTAGGTCAGGCAGACATCAACAATATCATATAGATATTATATATATATCTATATCTGTCTGTATGACAGACTATTTGAGATGATTTGACCTTCTCAATAGGTATTATTTACAGCAGTTATAGGTCCTACATACCTGATCCAGCTCCTCTGAAATCAAAGGGATTGGGCCATGGGCCCATGGGCCAAATGACTGTCTTAGTTACACTAATGTAAATGTTCATCAAAAAATTATTACTCCATATTTATACCAGCTTAATAGTGTAGTGGCCTATTATCAGATATCATATACATATAGGACCACATCCTATTATCATCTATAAGGTCAGACCAACAACAACAACAATGGAATAAGTTCTTCTATTGGTTTTAATTAAAGTCCCTTCTGGCCTCATGGGGAGGATATTGATCTGAGAATAATTAATACAAAAGAAAGAAGGGCAAAATATTCAAAGTTTCAAATGAAATGAATGACCTTAGTGCAAACTTGTAGTGTAACTCTAGGCTTTGCTGAATATGGACCAAATGCCATAGACTTTACTCCAACAAATATTACATTAGCTTCAATGAGGTTTCACAGGCCATTAAGGACACCTTTATTCTCTTGGGACCCTCATTACCCATAAGAGCGCACACAGAGGCAATCAAGGACATGATTTAGTCCTAATTATGACTGTCAAATTTAGTTTGATGTGGTAAAGGGGCCACATACCAAGCAGTAAAGAGCATAAAAACAACTAGTGAGATTTTCTCTTTAAGAAATTCTAGTTTGCAGAGGAAACGTCTTCGCAGGGAAGTTTAAACTGCCCCTTTGAGACTGGACATTTCGAATTAGTGACCAAGATGGAATAATTCTTATATGGCACAAACACAGCAACACCATACATAATTACCCTGTACATAGAGTTATATACATACCCTACATACAGTTACCCTGGTCCCCTCTCTCCTGCTTTTTCCTAAAATGTTCTTTCCCTACATTCTATATTGTGATCACCCTCCTTCTGGCCAAGGGCTGACGTATATTCATGTGATGCAATGTGGTATTTGACAGAGAAGTGATTGAGAGCAATGTACCCACTCCTTGACAAGGCTCTCAGGAAACAAAGGACAGAAACTGAGCCCCAACTCTGGACCCCACCTAGCATCATGTTGCAAAGAGCACAATGCAAGCTTAGCTTGCACTGGACCATGCCTGTGCATCAAGTCTGACAAGGAGAGAGTTTCCCTTGACATGAAATAGTAGCTCAGTCTCCTGGCCGTTCAGCCCAGCCCTCTTTGCTTAGATTTTCTAAGAAAGGTAAGGAAAAGGAGTGTCTGACAGGGGATGTCAGTTATTTGTGTAATTAAATTTATATTGCACACTGGATTCCCTTTTCCACTCCAATAAACAAAATACCCAGTAATAAACACATTTACAATCTCTCACCGAGATGAATTTCATAAAAATTCTCCTCCTCCAGTAAAGTCACACAGAATTTAATAGGGATTAAATCAGTTGCCTACAGATTTTAATACAAAACATTTCTATAATTCCTACCACTCCACAGAAATCTCTTAGAGCGATATTAAATTCTAGAGCATGGTGTCAACTTAGCAGACAGTTCTATCTTCTTTTGCCTCAGGGTTTAAAAGAGAAGGGGCTTGTGTAAATCTTAGAGTTCTCGCAACATGAATTCTGCTTTGTTTTAAAATATAAATAAATAAATCTGTCACAGAGGGCTCACAACAAGTTAAAGGAAGGCTGTTATTTTCAATTAAACTCTGTCCTTTTTCATAATGGTTCAGCCTGCATCCCTAAAGGGCAATCAGTGCAAGCCACTGACATCTTAGCTCTGAACTCTTTGCATGAAGCTCTGCTCAGTACCGATTCTTCCGCATACAGTTTTCATGTCTTTGTTCTATTCTTTGTGCATATCAGGTTTATCTTTTACACATTTTATGCCCAGGACATGTGTGGTAAACTGAATCCCAAAAGGCTTAATATATCATATACATACGTGGATATAGTGGATAAAAAGTGTTGCATGTTTATTTCATTTTGTGAATGGTAGTATCACATGATAAAACAGAATGCAGGATAACTGTACCCTAATGTCAAGTAATGGAACAAGAAGCAGCAGAAATTACTTGTGTTTTACATCAGGTTGTCATTACCATTTTAAATAATACATCACCAACAAAAAATTTTTCAGGTAATTGAAAGAAAGAAACACTCCTAGGAAGCAGGTGTTTTTCCCGTTGCTACCAAATAATTCAGAATGCCACATAACACTTTGACAGCAGATGTATAAATCTCAGCCAGAAATTTCCTGGAAGACATTGGCTTTCCTGTATATACAATATTTCTTGCCACCACATAAGTCCATCACTGCGCCAACATAGCTGAGCATCAAAAGCTGAAGCTCATAATTAGACCGTGTCCAGTATTTATTAAAAACAAACCAGCTAGGATTTAATTTCTTATTGCCATTTCTCTGGCTTGAGAAGAGGAGGTGTGTGGTGCAATGGTTTCTCTTCAGAAAGGTCTGTGCAAACATTTTCTTTGATTTTGATCTGCATGGAGTTGTAGCTGATTGATTTTATAACTCAAACACTCTAAACAATACCGCTATGGTCCAGAATCTTACGTTTCACCCTTTTTCGTTTTAAACACAGAAAAACCATGAATTTCAGGTGACTAAAATAAAACATGCTGAATGGAACCTGAGCCCTCATTTGCTCAATAGATGCACAAAATTCAGTAAAATGTATTCAATTCTAAGACAAGAATTTATAGTGAAACTTGGATCAATGGGGTATCACACCATTTGGGACTTCATTATGAATGCTTCGCATGACTTTAAATTCTAGTAACAGAATTTCACTGATCAAAATGCCAGCTGGCCTGTCCTCTTCAACTAATATATGCATAATTTTCCTTGGTAGTTTCATTAGCAGATCCTCAAGTCGGTCAATCACAGCGTGCACGCATGCACGCGCGCAGGCACACACATTCTGTGAACATTTCTATGAAGTTCTAAAGGAAATTCACTTCAGCCACTTTGCTTTGCACAAGTACCATGTGATTGAGTCTCAGTGGCATTAATACTCAAAAATATCAAGGATGAGTTCACACAATGGAATGCGTAAATAAAGTACAATTTTCATTTTCTTTCTGTACGTGTTTAAAACTTGGATAATCCGATTATGCTGCCTCATCAAATCTAGATAAAGAAACAAACTAATTTGGCAATTGACTGATCTTTGGCTCCTGGTGGTAAATATGCCGATGGGATGATTGATGTGGTGGGCTCGGAGTTATTACAAAGAATTCTCTCTTGGGTGTCAGGCTGGTGAATCTTGCTCACATGCTCAGGATTTAACTGATCGCCATATTTGGGGCGAGGAAGGAATTTTCCCTGAGGACAGATTGAAAAGGCTTTGGGGATTTTTTGCCTTCCTCTGTGGCATAGGGCATGACTCAATTGCTGGTGCATTCTCTTTACCTTGAAGTCTTTAAATCATGATTCGAGAACTTTAATAATTCAATCATAGGTTACAGATTTATTGCAGGAATGGTGGGTGAGGTTTTGTGGCCTGTATTGTGCAGGAGGGTCTGACTAGATGATCAGAAGGTTCCTTCTGACCTTAGACTCTATGAATCTAATATTATAAGTTATATGCAACTATTCATAGGTAAGCAAAACAGTTTTAACAGCAAGATGCAAGTAATTAAAATTAATGAATAGTTGATCGCATTTTAAACAATTAATACATTGAAGAAAGACACAATAAATTCACAGAAAGTGTGTTTGAAAAAAAGAGGCTTATTTTGAATGAATTATTCACTCAGCTCCAGCAAATAAACAACAAACTTGTAGTTAGTAAATAGGAATCTTCCAGTGATGTATTTTTTCCAGCAGTGAAATACCAGACAGTTATATAAAAGCATACATGGATGGACTAGGGTTTTTGTGTCCAATATCAAATGCATTGGATACAGCACACTAAATTCAAAAGTTTGAATCAAGTTCAAACACCAGATGCAAGACTTTAATTTCAAACCTTTTACTACCTTCTGGCTAGGTTTCTCTGCTTCAAAGTTTATCAAGGTCAGTGCTATGGGAGGGGATGGAGCACATACTGTTTTAATTGAAAATTATTATGATTGTTATTGTATCAAAACTTTGCAGAGAAGGTCATTGAGATTCCCCCTGTAAGACTTAGGCATTCCACAATGTACATAAGTAGCATGCCAAAAATAATACTCTTACACATATCAAAACAAATACACACACACAACCAGCATTTCCCCCAAACCACACCAAGTAACTGATCTACAAAGGCTGCAAACCTTAGCCTTTCTCATTTCAACCAATACCATAAATGTTATCTGCTCTTATCACATGATGACTAAAATTAGATTGTGACCTCTAGAGGGTCTGTCTATTTAAAGGACTGTAGAAATAAATAGTAAGCAAAAAAATCAATCCTGATGCTACCTGGGATGAGTGTCTCAAATGCTATTAGTAATAAACATAGGGACAAGAACATTCCTTGGGTACACGTCCAAATTAGGAGTGAATATAAAACTAAATACAGCATATGCTGGACATCTGGTTGTGGAACTTTGCTTTCATGAAGATTCTTTGATTTACAACTTATAAAAAATATTTAGGGACAGATTTTCAAAAGAGCTTGACATCCAGTAGCTCCCATTTAGGTACCTCAGTAAAGACTGATCCAATATTTCTTAAAGACCTCATCTGCTATATAGGCTTGCTATTTACTTATTGAGAATAACAGGAGTTGCTGGACATTGAACATTTTTTAAAATATGACCGTTTCATTTCTGTGTCTGAAAGGGAGCTGAGCTCTTTTGAAAAATTTGGCCACTTACTCTCTCTTCAAACAAAACGAAGTTGGTCAAATGCTATTTGATGAATATATGAGCCACATTTTGCCACTAATTGAGAAATCTGTCAGTTGTTTTGACCATTATTTTACAGCTTTAAAACTGAAATAATCTTGATAAAACCCCTACAACATGGGTTTAAATTATTAAGGGTATATCTTCATTGAGAGCAGCAAAATTCACTGCCATCAGATCAATTTCTCAGGATTGAGTGAGCAAAAGTGAAGACCCGCTCAACCAATCCAGAAACTGACTTAATAAATCCACCCTTGGAACAAAGAGTAACACTGCGTTGATGGGAACGCATTTCCCGTTGGTGCAGTGTAGTGAAGATGGTGCACAGAATGGACTTTAGGAAGGCTACAGAAGAAACGCAAGATAATTCACATTACATTACTTTACTTGAGTATCTGCCATCAAATTACCACCAAATTTGCTGTTAAGTGTTGGCCAAGCCTGAAAAAATAGATCTGGAAACTTAACACACAGAATAAGATAACCTAATAAGCAAACCTGCTTTCCAATTCTAGAAAACCTTTGGGACACCATATCACTGTGCATGCAACATACAAGAAGTCCTCAGTTCCACCATGAACCCAGATGAAACTTCTCAGTTTCAACTCATTGTAGAGCAAAGAGAATTCTGGCAGGCTGAAAGGGGATATATGAAGCTGAAGTAAACATTCTTTTCAACATCAGTGAAGGAAAATTGTTGAGTTTATGACAAAATCTTCTGTAAGTTGTCACGCCAAGATACATTCATTAAAAGAATATGAACAAACTGACTAAAATATGTTCAATATATAAAATCATGAAATGTGTCTATCCTTCTCTTGCTCCCTTCCATAACACTGTGGTGTGTGGTGGCAATGCAAAATCTATTTAAATCACATTATCAGTTCAAACACCAAAGGATTTAGCATTAATCAAAAAATATCATGCACAGAAATTGAAACAAATATATGTAAAATTTACAAATTCAAGCCACACACAGACAAAGACCTTTCATATACCTTAATCTTAAATTCTCCATTTTCTTCTTCTGATTCTGTTGCCTCAACCATGCATTCTCAATTTGCTATGTTACTTTTGTTTTCACCTGTCTGACAAATTGAAGTGAAGGACCTATATCTTCTACCAGCCTGAATGTGAAATGCAAGGTCAAATAGAATATAAAATCAGTGGAGATAAATCCAAAAGAAACAGCAAAAACATTTTCACATGTCACAACAGCATTTCATCTATTGTACCATTTTCCTGAAATGGATTTGATTCCAACATTAAAACCTCCGTCCTGGTAAAACAAAACCCCAAAAGTGACCGATAAATCTGAAACTGAGGTTGCTGCCTGGCAATGATTGTGTACAGAGTAGTAGAGATCAGACGAGAATTACCCTTTCTTTAAAGGAACAGTTTTCCCTGTGTAGAATTTTAATTGAAATTGAGATTGAAAATACATCTCTCTGAAGATTCGTTTTCAAAACGCCCCCATCTAGACTGCACACGAAGACAAACAGTTTTTCTCTTTTCAACATTTTATAAAAGTAAATGGATGAGTTAGGGGGAAGGGACAAAATGTAACAACAATATTCATTCTCATACCAAGCTGGGAAAGACAGTCCAGCGCATTTCAACACAGAACAAAACCAAAACGAAATTTCAACCAGAGATGGCCTGAACAGAAATTCTGGATTCAAATATACCTGAACTTTGGAACAGGAAAGAGGACAGTTTAAATCAGATTCCAGTTTCTGATTTCAAACAGCTGAATTTCAGCATTATAATGTGAACAATTTAAAAATTGGAATGTTGGGTGCTGAATTTAGGGACACGAGTACATTTCTACCTAGGCTTGTAACAGCCATTTTGTTCTTTTTGTGCATAACCACACCACAGAATATAGCCTGGCTCGCTATTACCTTCCCTCTAAACCACAATGTCATGGACTACTTCCTTTTCCAATAATTCTGAAAAAGCCAACTCATATAATTTGCCTTTGTCAGCTACACAAAAGCTGAAAGCTCCAGTTTACACAGAGTACCAAATGTATTTTTCATTATATCAATGTGGTTTACCAGCTGGAAACAAGCAGAGGGCCAGCCCCTTTTCCCCTGACTACCAGCTCTGCCAATAAAAATCTGAGCACAGCTGACTTAAAAGGGCCCAACCGTGATCTCCTTAGCTGATCAAAATTCTGATTTTAGTTACACATTGTACAAAAACTAAGCAAATCCTTTTCTTTATTCATACGAGAAACCCAACTGAAATCATTGGAGTTATTTGTATGACTGATGCGAGCAGGATTTTGCTCTTTATACAGTAATCACTTTGCCCTCCACTAAACTGCAGCCGTCTCTTCAGTGGTAAATGATCTTTTTAAGAGGGCACGAGAGCACTGTGTTCTGTGGTTCTTTTCTCCTTACTCCAGGGGGCAATGTTCTATTTCTAATTCAAGAATTATGGCTTTTTGGTATTTGAGCTACTCATTCAGTGTCTAGGTACATCTTCATGCCCTGCAAGCCACAAGTATCATATTTAGATTGTGTTTATTTTACAGAAAAAATAGTGGTCAAATATTTCATGCCTTTTTCTCATTCAATCTTCTTAAAAGCTATTTTATTCATTTATTCTTATCAAAATCCTATGGATACTAGTTACCAATTGATTTAGTTCATTGCTTATTACATAAAAAGAAGAAATGAGGGGAAAAAAGATGTTTTCAGACAGTGAAATTCCTTGACATTTGATGACTGACTTACTTATAAGAAAAACATGCCTTCCGCTCTTTTGCTGCTCTTGAGAAAAAAAAAATCAAACATTGTCATTACATTGTATTAATATATTCAAAGGAAGATACCTGGTAAAGTTCTGTCTGACCAACTCTGCTAATTTGTTAGCTGCCTAAATATTATAATGCTATGTACCATACTAATTTAAGATCACATAGAGTTTTAAATCCCATGGCATTCTTTGCTGGCCTTTGCAATTACACCGTATATGCAATTGTGCCACATTGCTTCATCGATCCAACTGATCCTGTGTCTTGAGGCAGAAAAGATCAGCTTGTATACTTGTATATCAATATGTTGGGGATGGGAGGTGTAGTACTTGGGTTTTCCTAAGGCATGCTCTACAGTATTTAGGGAATGCGGTGACCTGGAAGACTATTGCCTGGTTTGCCATTTTAAATCAGCTTAGGCTGGTAGTGACCAGATTTTAGAGCCTGAGTGTAATTCAGCTGACTGATAGATTGTCTCAATCCAATGACTAGTGGATAGGTATCAATGTTAAATCCACCACTAGAAACAGCATGTGATGGCAGGGACTAAAAATGAGCTAGGGATGAATGGACAAGGAAAATGAATTACTGAGCCCATAAAGGACAGTATATTGACAGAGGAATGTGTGTGGTGGGGGTAGAACTCACATTGCTGTTTCCCCATGATGTAGCTGCTCTGAAAAGTGAATTAACTTCCAAGAGGTATCAGTCCAGCATCTTTCCTGCACTTCTCCAGTTGAGGTCACAGTAAGCAGGATCAGGCCCTAACCAGCCACAACAATAGGTTTTGTTTTTAAGTGCTATCTTCTTGACATCCAAATTGAAGTCATATGACCCTGATCTTTCCCCTTTAGGATAATTGCCAGTGCAGATCCAGAAAATTCAAGGAAAGGTGATGAGTCAGTTCCCATCTCTTGATCACATTTGCCTAGAACTGCAGCTCCAGCAAAATGTAGCTTTACCTTCAAGAGGAAGATAGAATTAGGGGGCATAACTAAGTGACAAAGGACAGAAATAGACAAAAAATTAAATGCTTATTGGGCCAGAAGGAAGGAAAGGGAAGTGATAAATATGTTTTCTATCTTTCTCGTATATTTTCCATTATGTTCTTTAATGCCTAGAGATTGCACTCTTCAAATAAAATAAATATTACTAATAAAACACTGGGAGGAAACTTCCTTTTTCAAATAAGAGATAAATGATTGCCTAGGAGTTCACATCCCCAAAAAACCTAAATAAAACAAAGAAAACCTACTATATTTTGCTTATGGAAATGGGGAAGGAAAAGCAGGATGCTTTTAGGCTATGAAGGATAAGAATGCCACAACTAGCTCTTAAGCAGATAAATTATACAAGTACTGCCCTTCCTCCTAAGGAATAATATAAAGCCGAGTAAAACGGAAGTAATAATAAAGAAGCAAAACTTCTACTTCTTTCATGTTCCTTTCCTCCTTCTCAAGCATTTTAGCTTTTCCCCTCATTTAAGTGAGAGAGCAGCTGATGTTTTGGATAGTTTTCTGCACACTCATTAAATCAGCCTTCAGCTGAAAATCCTAGAAAGCCAAACAGAAAAGGAGGTATGACCTTCAGTGTGTGCAAGTGGAGTAAACAAAATGCAATTAGAACCGTGCCCAATAAGCTATTTGGTTGCGTCCACCTCTTGCATTGTTAACCCTTTGGGTGTTGGGCCATGGTAAGGGAGTCCAACTCCTACTTCACTGATTAATGAAAGTTTATTAGTCACCAGAGGTCAGTGCCCTTCTAGGCAAAGGAGGAGTTAAAATGTCACAAAACAGCTTGGGAGAACGGCAGCCTTGCCTGCAGCTGACAAAGGCAGGGGTTGAAACAAGCTAATAAAAAAAAAAAACCAAAAACCCACAGCCACCCTCTGCAGACAAAACCAAGGTTGATTTACAATCCCAAAGACATCAGTTGGGGCTGAACAAGGTACACGTCGGCCTACGCTGGACCCCATGGCCTGGAGACCAACTGGATGAGGTCCACTTAATAGCAGAACATGGCTGTTTTCCTCCTCAATGGCCAAATGAAAAAGTTTGACGTATGATAAGATAAGTTCAGTGAGGTACGCCGAAGCTGCATATGCAAGAGATGTAAGTAGGGAAATATAATTCATAGGAAATCCAATCTTGCATCACAGATAACCTGTTGAATCACACCAGGACTTAAGAGTGAGGTTGAATTGCAACCTGCTCTCTATACGGCATACTAATTCGGTAACCTCCAGTGACACCAGCAAAAGATTAATGGGAGGTCATGTGCCAAAGAGCAAACACAAGTAGTTATGGCCTACTTGCCCGAGGTTAAATTTATTTTTAACATGAGCTTTCATGGGCACAATCCCACTTTGTCAGATGAACGAAATGTAAAATATAAGATGTTAGCTGTAAATATATAGATAGAGAAAAGGATGGGTCACAAGGGTAATGCAAACAGATTTAGAAGAATAGAATGCTAGCATCTCTCTTTAAAGTAAATAAGATGTTTGGATTCAAATAGTGGAAAATGGAGGCAAGAGCTGAGAAGGATAATATATGGGAAATTGTCTTTTTTAATGACATCATTGCTCAACATCTGTAATGACCAGACGAGCATTCTGTAGAACAGTGATGTATTCAAGTAAGAGGTTGAGGAGTGAAAAGAGATCCCACTAAATGCAGCTCTCATTAAAAAACACACTAAAGACTCCAGTATTGATGTTTTCCTGGGTGCTGTATATTTTAAATTTCCCTCTATTGTTCTCATGTCATTTCAGGAGGGGTGAGGTGTAAGAATAGACAACATTTCAACTGCAGTGCATGTTCAGAGTTCATCATCGAGAGACATTTTTCCATTTATTCCTCGAAATGATAGTAAGGCCTGGTCTCAGAACAGCACAGTGCAGTCAGATTCTTGTAAAGGTAATTTGAATGTTTCAGCTGAAGAACCACAAGGCAAAAGTACCTGTCTCTAACCCAGAGCTTTTTTCTTCGACAGCATGCCTGTCATTAACAGCAGAACCCTATCATGCACGACTGCTTTTATGCACCTGTTTCACTGCTATGGAATAACAATATGCAAGTAAGAGAGAGCAGAACATAAGGTTTATCAAGACAGAGTTTTATGGGAAATATTTAATCATGAATGCTTAAAACAAAGTTATTTTTAATTAATTTTGGGAGTAATAGACAAGAAATAACTGAATAATTTTATGCAATTGTAACCCATATGCCTGAAAAGGCTATCTCTGAGAGACCTGCTCGGGGTGGGTTGCTGTTGTTGGGCAGATTAGTGACCCACAACTGGAAACTTCCAGAAGCAGGGAGTGGTAGCAATTTGAGCATCTCCACAGTGTACCCTGCTGGTGTGATGTGATGTTGTCAGTCAGATGACTGGAGAGCAGCAGCCTGAGCAGACAGCAGGCAGGAGCTGCCTTGAGGGGAGACTATGTGCTCAGTGTTCTGGAGAAGAGCTGAGCCAGGAGTGAACAAGATGTTTTCTCCCTGTAATGGAGTCATTTGCGACAGACCTTGCAGACATGCATATGGGACTGAGGGCTGGTTGCAGAGGAGAAGAGAAAGCCTGCATGTAATGCTACAGAGGATCCCAGCAAAGAAAGAAGAGGACAGCTATTTCTTGCCACTCAAGCTTCTACACTGGAACAGAGACTGTAGCTGAGAGTTGGGTGAACTCCACACAGACTTTGGGACTCTTGGGCATCTTTCATGCAAGGGATTGTTCTTGGTTAATTGTAGTTTGTTTTCTTAGGATAAGGTTCAGTTAGTTAGTAGTTAATAAAGTTCATTGTTATGTTTGTTTTTAGTAGTATTTTAATGTGTGAGTGTAGCTCTGAGCAAGCTTCGCCGTGAGTCCTGTACAGACTGGATCCTGGGTCTCCAGCTGCTTTCCCCATAGGGGTTGGGATTGATTTCTGTGGTGCACTGGAGAAGGGCAACTAAATGAATTTAGCCCACCCGAAGGTTACACAATCAGCTGTTAATTGTTAATTATATGCAGCCCTAGTAAAGTGAAGCAGAGTTTTGTCACTGAATTCCTAGAACCATGATTTAACCCGTGGACTGTAGCTACTAAGGAAGGTCAGAAGTTGAGGCCAACAATGTTAAAAGGTATTTAAATAAATCAGTTACTCTTTAAAAGTGCCACAGGACTCTGTTTGTTTTTCTGCTATAGACATGCGTAAAAATAGAGTCTTTTTCTTCAATTTTCATAAAACACACCTGAAAGACTATTTAGAGATTTTATCCAGAAACGGAAGTCAAGTTTGTGGGACAGCATTATAGAAACAGTGTTCTGACTTTGCACCCATTGAAATAAAACGTCACCAGTTTCATTTCAGTGACATTTTCTTTGGCACTCAGATTCCCTCTCTCACACGCACAAAACTCCATGCACTGAATGGAAAACAGAGATCCCAAGATGTCATGTAGAACACTGAATAGCTGTGAAAAGAAGATGGATAGTGTAGACATCAGTACATATTATTATAAAACAATAAGTCACTGACTACTGAGTCTATAACATTTATTAGAAGCACTAAAGCATCCGTCATCGTCCCCACCTGGGGCCTCACCCACTCTTCCCTGGGGCCCTGCCCCTGCAGGTGGGCAGGCGCTAGTTGGGGGCCCTGGGGCCAGAGGCCTGCCCAGCTGTTTGGCCATCGGGAGCGGCAGGGCTGACTGGCATGTGCAGTGCAGCTTAGGCCACACCAGAAGCTGTACTGAACACTAGCTGGCCCCGCCATGCCCTCAGGGGCGAACTGGCCAGCCCAAGGACATACTGGGACAGCGGAGCCCAGCCTCTGGGCTGGTCCACCCCATCCCCTGGGCTGGTCCACCCCATCCCTGGGGACAGAGCAGCTGGCCCAGGGGCTGGGCGGGAGAGCAGAGCCCAGCCCCCAGCCCAGGGTGGCCCTGTTCCTCTCACAGCACCAAGGATGGAGGGCCCTAACATTGTGTGGGCCCCTGGGAACAGACCCCCATAGGTCCGTGTGTTAATCCACCCATGATTAGAAGTGATTAAGTCTAAATTCATTAAAGTTTTACTTTTATGAGGGATATGAAATATTCACAAACCATTCCTGTTATTTGAGAATGTGTTCAATATCCAAAAAATCTATACATATTACAAATGGGAAAAATGGCAAAGTGACCTATGTTGCTATTAACTCAGTCTTGTAACTGATTATCGAGATCAGGGGTTCCCAACCTCCCCACGGAGCTTTTTAAAGTGGCTCACGCTCCCCTGCTGCTGGCCCCAAAAATGTGTGCGGGCAGATTGTTACTGCCTTGGTAATCTTGATTGTTCTGACAGTAACAAAATCTGCCCGCACACAATCTTGGGCACACCCAAGCTGCAGCCACTAGCCTCCCCTACAACCTTGGGACCTGTTCATGGGCATCCAGCTTTTTAAAAAACATCTTTTAATTTTCTTAAAAAATACCTTTTTGGCTTGAGGGCCACAAATATAATTTTTACAACCCTGAAAGGCCACTAGTGTATTAAAATTTTTAATGTAATTAATTAGATTTTAATTAATTGGTTTTAATTAAAATGTCATTTGAATTCAATTAATTATTTTTCATTAAACAGACTGGTGGCCCTTTGGGATTGTAAAAATTATATTTGTGGCCCTCCAGCCAAAAAGGTTGGGAACCACTGATCTAGGCTGTGAGTGAGGTGGAAGCATGTATCTGATGTTAAACCTGTGAAAATTTGGGAGAGATAATATAGTCTAGGGGACAGGAAAGTCAAAGAGAAAGGATCTATTGAAAGCTCCACCACGGACCTTCTGGTCAGGTCACTTCGCATCTCAGTTTCCCCTTCCTGTGATGAAGTTAGTGGCATTATTCAGCGATATGAGAGTGCTATTTTAGCTCAGAAACTGATCCTTAGATTCTGAAGTTATCACATATATATCCATATATCACATGTATATTAAGAAACACTGGCATTTCTTCTGGGTATGACTAGCAGAATTTCAAATTGCAAATTCCAATTAATCAAAAAAAATTAGAAAAGAATCATTCTTGGTTTTTGTTTTGTTTTTAAAAAGATCCCTCAATCTGTCCTAAATTAGATATAGCCAATGATGATCTTGGTCAGAATGACACATTCACTGAGAATGACATTTTATAATTGAAATGAATGATGACACATGGCATTCCTTTTTCCTGAATGTCATAAATTCAGGTTTTTTTTGTCAATAACTATTTCTATTTTTTCTTTCATTAGTGGAAGCTGCTACAAGTACGAATACTGGCAGAAACTGACTCCATGTGAAATAAAAAGTGAGAAAGTAACATTTAATTATTGCACTTTATAACAGCTCACTAGAGAGTTGAAAATCCCTAGTCATATCTTAACATTAAAAAGAAGGCTGGTACACTATAATTTGCTGATTAGGTGTTTAACATCTTAAATACATGCCATATATATCTGGCTTCATGGTAATTTATGCAAGAGAAATGATTAAATTGGCTGTGTGATGGCTAGTAAGTTTTGCCATTAGGAAACCTATTCACAAGTCAATATCCTCACCAGGGCTACAGGACAGTGCAGTTCTCAAAAACAGTATAGTATTGAGCAGAAAAAACTATGGAACTCCAATTTATTTTATTTTTTGCTTCATCCTACAAGAAATGCAGCAAGGATCTTGCTTCATCTGCACATGCATGCACACACACCCCACGACAGTGTGCAGAATGTTCCTTAGACTAGAGGGAATTCCAGAAGCATTTTAAAGTGATAACAGGCTCCATTTATTATTCATTGTTTTTGTTCCTTTTTCAGTAGGCCAAACAATTCCTATGGAAAAACTCCATTGCCAGGGGAACGTGCAGTTATTACATTTATGGATAGCTGAGAAATTAATGTGGCATTCAAATTCACCAAAAATGAAATATCTCGTATAGTGATTTCAACTTTATTGCTTAAGTAAACATTCTCCCGTTCAGGGTCATATGACCTGACTTTAGATGTTCTCAGCTGACGTGGCAATGAAAGTCTTTACCAGATGAAAGGGGCAAAGGATGAGCACTGAGCCAATGATATAATGTTCCATCCCAAATTCCCAATAATATTGCTGGAGCTAGGACTTTATCTGACCTTTTTTTTTTTTTTTTTTTTTAAATAAAACTGAAGTAAAGTTCAGAGTGGAAAAGCATTCTAAATTTCAAAAAGGAAACGTTCATTTAATTTTTTTTTAATAAAACTTTATATTCAGCAGTTTTTAGGGGTCCAACATGGGAAGTTAGTCAAAGAGAAAACAGTGCGGGAAGATTGTCATACTCAGAGGGCTACCTTTGCAACAATTAATTTTGAAATTCGTTTCAGTGAAAACCTAAATTCTTTAGATAACTCTCAAAGTCGTTTATCACTGATACTGGCTCTCCCTATTTCTGGGTATGTCAAGACAAGCTTATTTTGATTATGAAGCAATATTAATTAGACCACAAGCAAGTATATAAATTTTCCTAGCATGTCGACCACATAACCATAATTCATAATTGTATATGCAATGCTGAGTGATATTTTCTAATTTAACTATTGCATTACTTTCTCTGCTCTACACTTTCCCCAAGTCAAACATAACAGTATAATAATTGGAGCAATCATGGGAAACCAACTCTCCTCAAATGCATAATTCAGAAATTGTCTAGACATTTGAAATTTAGGACTCAGCCTAGTAAATATGCAGCCTTCTGAGTTTTTGGAACTTTGATTTTACAGCTCAGATATATAGTATACTGTGAAATTTAGTTTATCTGTGATAGAGTGGAAAACTCCTGAGTTTCTTTGACTGGCAGTTTTACACTACTTAGCTTTTCTTCCATTGGCTTCACCCCCCGTCTTGATTCCAAATTGTGGCTGAGATTTGCAATCCTGGAGTGCTAAAATCCATTGTCAAATATGCTTCACTAAGTCAAATTCAATGCTCAAAGGCGGAAAATAAAAATAAATATGCAGTCCCCTAGTTGGAAAGAAACTAGTGAGGCATTCAACAAACACATAATATATCCCAAAGTTGTTTGACAAGCTGGAAGCAAGTTAGCATTGTATAAAAGACAAATTAATTCCTAGATTAATATCAATATTTTGGATCATGGCTCTTAGATTAGAGAAAATAAATGATACAGTGTGGGTAGACATTTCGTATTTCCCCAGTGCACTCCATGAAGCATTTTATCGCTGTCCCTGCTATTTGGCTAGTTATCAATGGGCAGCCAGTATCTCTAATGGAGATGAAGCAATTTGATTTATAATTTATTACTACAGCATTAACTCTTCTAAGCAACCCGGAATTTATGAGAAAGAAGAGTAACTGAAATTTCTTAACTGTCACTTCATTTTTTTTAAATTTGCATCTTAAATAAGCACTAGTCTTTTCTCAAAGAATTTAAGTTATTTTCTTTACAAACCACAGTACTTTCCCATGTCCTCTTTTATTACTAGGGATTTTTTTTGTGTGTACATGAATAAATGATTGTTTATGATTCATTGACTCTTGCTGCTAATTCCTTACAGTAAGCTACTGTATATTCAAAGCTTCACAACCCACATCATGCCTGTTCTGTTGAATGTTGGTCTTTGGGAATATTAGGATCCAGACCCAGCTACATAGCTTCAACCCATCTCTCATTCTACCCTTTGTCCCTTTAGGGTCTGATGCAAATTCTGTTGAAGTCAATGTGACTCTTTATAATGACTTTAATAGGATCTGAATCCAGGCCTTGAAATGTAAGTGTTTGGATCACAGAACATTACGTGCATGGCATGCTAATTCATTACTCTGTGCCATACACGAAAGATTCCTTTGTCTTTGTTTATATGACAGCCCCACACAAAGGTCTCCATCAGGACAGGTATACGTCTGTGCCTGGGCACAGTACAAATATTCTCAATGACCATTCCTCTCCTGAACAGCATTTAGTCCAAAAGGACAGAACGTGAAGGGATACAGTACAGAAGCACTGGAATGGGTTACCTCGGGAGGTGGTGGAATCTCCAACCCTAGAGGTTTTTAAGGTGTGGATTGACAAAGCTCTGGCTGGGATGAGTTAGTTGGGGTTAGTTGTATTTTGAGCAGAGAGTTGGACTAGATCAATAGTTTTCACAGACCTCAGATACTGGGTCACAGTGCTCCTGATGGTCACCACTGGAAGACTGGAATGAATTGCTCAAAGATGTAATTGTCAGGTTGTGGACATAAAGGATTCTTTTCAACTGAATCCCAAGGAAAAAGGTTTGAAAACCACTGGACTACATGACCTCCTGAGGTCCCTTCCTACCCTAATCTTCTGTGATAGCAAAGGGACATAACATTCAAAGTGACTATGGTAGTACGAGTAACAATTCCTTTATTAAAAGGATGGGGGAAAGTGAAAGAAAAGCTACTGGCCGAGAGATTGTGAGGAAGAGAGAGGTGGTAGGGTAAATGACCACGCAAGCAGACAGGAAGTGCACAAGGTTCAAATTACGAACAACAGACTAACATCGTCTCTGACATTCTGAAGCTTTAAAGCTCTGGAGGGAGAGTCAGGCAGGCCCCTCCCTTGCTCTTGGCTGTTGTTGGGAAGTGGCTATTGCTCCTGGGGAGGTAGCACTACCCTCAGCAGATCCTCCTCAACCCATGGAGGTGGCAGCCACAGTGAATAAACATTTCTTTCTGCTTCTGCGTTGCTAACTATGGTGCAATGGAGACCAGACTGTGACTTCAGTTATGTTTTGGTTTAAACCCATTTAGTCTTAGACTCCCAACTTTTTAAAAAGCAGATTTGCTTCAATGTGAGTTTTTGCCTGAATAAGAACACCAGGATTCATCCTGTAGAACAGAATACAGCACCCCCAGTAGACAAGCCAACACGCACCCTGGCGGAAGTGAATGGAAAAGATGCCAAAAGACCATAACTAACACAAGGTCCCAAAATAATCTGATATTTTAGAACTGCGTTGTATAAGTACATGGCTCAGTAGAATGGCTGTGAATACATTTTTCTTAACTCATTATTGCTGACCTTTTCTATAATTCATATAACCATAGACGTGGAAGGGACCAGTCCGCTGCACTCAAGCAGAACCAAGCATTATCTAGGCCATCCCTGACAGGTGACTATCTAAACCTGCTTTTAAAAATCTCCAATGCACAGAGATTCCACCACTTCCAGAGGCAATTTATTCCAGTGCTTAAATTACCCTGGCAGTTAGGAAGATTTTCCTAAAGTCCAAGCTAAACCACCATTGCTGCAATTTAAGATTATTTCCTATTGTCCTACCCTCAAAGGCTAATAAGAACATTTTTTCCTCCCTTCTCCTTGTAATAATCTTTTATGTACTTGGAAACTGTTGTGTTCCTTCTCAGTCTTTTCCTTCTCCAGACTAAACAAATCCAATTTTTCAGTCTTCCCTCACAGATCATGTTTTCTGGACCTTTCATCATATTTGTTACTCTTTGAATCTTTTCCAATTTGTCCACATCTTTCCTAAAATGCAACACCCAGGACTGGTCACAATACTCCCCCTGAGGCCTAATTAGCACAGAGTAGATTAGAAAAATTACTTCTCGTGTCTTGCTTCCAACATGCCTGTTAATACATCCCAGATTTAAAAAACACTGTTCACTCACATATAGCTTGTGATCCACTGTGACCCACAGATCCATTTCCACAGGATTCCTTCCTAGGAAGTCATTTCCCATTTTGTATGTGCTTTCCTAAGTGGAGTATTTTGCATTTGTCCTTATTGAATTTCATTCTATTTACTTTGGACCATTTCTCCAGCTTTCTATATCATTTTAAATTTTAATCCTATCCTCCAAAGCACTTGCAGCCCCTCCCAGCTTGGTAGCATCCATAAACTTTAAATGTACTCTCTATGCTATTATCTAAATCATTGAAGATATTGAACAGAACAGGATCCAGAACTGATCACTGTGAGACCCCACTTGATATGACCTTCTAGCTTGACTGTGTACTTAATTGATTACTCTAGGAATGGTTTTCCAACTACTTATGCACCACCTTATAGTAATGCCCTCAAGACTGTGTTTCCCTAGTTTGGTATGAGAAGGCCGTATGAGATAGAATCAAAAACTTTACTAAAGTCAAGATATGCCACATCTACAAGGACTGTTACCCTGTCAAAGAAAGCTGTCCAGTTGGTTTGACATGATTTGTTCTTGACAAATCCACACTGATAGCTACTTATCACCTTATTATTTTCTAGCTATTAGAAAACTGATTGCTTATTTGCACCATTATTTTTTTTCAAGTACTGAAGATAAGTTACAGGACTGTAAATCCCCAAGTTGTTGTTATTCCAGTTTAACTAGGTTTTAATAGATGGGCATTATATTTGCCCCTTTTCCAGTCTTCTGGAATCTCTCCTGCCTTCCATGACTTTTCAAAAATAATTGCTAATGGCTCAGATATCTCCTCTGTCAGCTTCTTGAGTATTTTAGGAGGTGTTTCATCAGGCCCTGGTAATTTGAAGACAGCTAACTTGTTTAAATATTTTTAACTTGTTCTTTCCCTTTTTTATCCTCCAATCCTACCCCATTTTCAGTGGCATTCATTAAGCTTAACGTGGAAACAAACAAAAAAAAGTCATTTAGCATTTCTATCATTTCCACATTTTCTGTTATCTTTTTCCCCCTTCATTGAGAAACAGACCGATCCTTGGTCTAATGTCCCTGTGCAGGGACTCTGTTTTGCTTTACTACTTCTGAGTTACATACAGTCATCAATACTGTGGAAAGAACTAATGTAATAATAAGTCAAGAAGTCATTAGAACTCCCATTAAGGAAATGGTCTTCACAATAAAGCAAGCTTGCAAGAGGAGACTAATTTTTTCCAACAAAGGACATATGTAGCCCTTGCACCACCTTCCTTTTATTCCCCTTGTTAAAATTATAAAAGATGTATTCCTTCTGCTACATGCTGCAGTAAAATTCCAGTCCTGTTGACAAACTGAGCTTTTACATTTTGTTATATAAAATGTAGAGGTTGTAACATAAAGGAAGAAAATTTCTTTACCACCACTAGAGTGGTTCTGTCACAGTGTTCACTCACCACTAGCAGCATGTCCTGCTGACCATCCTAGGAATTAGTTCCACCAGACTTTGCACCCCCACTCCAGCAGTATCTTCCCCTATGCTGTCTTTCCCTGCAGCCCCACTCACGTCAGGGACTGCAGTCTGCTCTTTGTGGTTTGGCTCTCCAGTCTGGACACCAAGGTCCTTCCCTTCCAAGGAATTTAAAGTCCCTCCAGGCCCATTGGCTGGTGACATCTCCAACCCCAGTGGCTTACAGAAGAACCCAAACATTCCCTCTACAGTGGGTTTCAACCCCAGGACCTTATATCAAACAGCCAAGATCTCTGCATGGGTCCATTCTTGCTGTTTCCCTGATCATCTTCCTACATATCCAGCTTCCTTTCTCTCTGAGTTTACTAGCCTCTCAACTCCATCCACTCATGGAATGGCTGTTGCCTATTTGTTTCCCTTCCTACAACAATTCCCACCCTCTCTGTAGCCTGCAACCTGGTTTTATACAGGCCCTGTCTGTTCCTACACAGGTGACCCTGTCCTTAATTTGCTGCCTCCAGCCTAAATTAGTGAATTGGGCCCACCTGGCCTAGTTCAGCTCCTGCAGGGCTAGTATGGGGAATTCAGCCCCTCACACGTCCATTTAGCCAATTCTCTGCAGCAGTTTTGAGAATCCAGGAGAGTGGATACCAGTTTCCCTACTTCAATTTGCATGGAATGTAAGTATTTTAAAGAAAGTGACAGGAAGAGTTTAGGAGAAGCAGCTTATTTTCCAGATGCTCTGATAGAGATATGCATTAGCAGACTCACTCACCCTACTGGAGATCATGTTGTGTTAGATTCCATTCCAGTGCTGCTTCTTAAATGTGCATTTGTGCTTCAGAACATGACAACTTTATGAAACACAAATCTGTTTTTATTCCTAGAAACAAAACAGCTCAGACTACTCTAAAACACAGTATGCTATGGTAGTTATGAGAAAGAGTTCAAGGTTAAGCTCACTAAACAGGAAGGCTGAGTTTTACAGTCTAGTGCCATCATCAAGTAATGAGGCTCCATGCACAGAATTGCATGAGCATTGGGATACAGTTAGAACCCACATCTGTGTTGCTGCAATCAAGTCCCACTGTCACGAGTATTTCAACATAGGAAGTTATGCTGGCTACCACCCGGAATTGAAACTAGAGCCTCTAGAGCTTGAACTTAAAGAACAAGTCCCCTGGCAGGGAGCTGTAGCAGACTCTGTATCCTCTTTGGATCAGACATGGGATTGGAAAGACAAAACACACATTATGAGCAATGGATTACGAGAGCACCCGCACACAATATGCATCTCACAATGCAGGTGATTTGTACTTGTAAATCCATCTCCACTAGCCCCTTCAGTAAGCCAGTTTGAGACCAATGAGATATGCTACAGAGACACAACATAAGGCTGAGACTGCAGGGAAAGTCTTATGTGGATTGATTTCAGCCACAGGAGATTATACGGGTTGACTACTCAGACATGTCTATTCTATTATAGGCAAAACAGAGGAACTGCGTCTACTAAAAATGGCTTTTAATTAAACGTTAAGACAATGCCGCATTTCATAGGAAGATGAATGGTGACGTGAAATGATGAAGGCAGCTCTGTCCTGAAGTGTGGAGGTGACAGCCAAACCTTATTTATAACGAGAGCCTTTCCAACGTATAGTTATACAATGCGAGGGTCTTTTATAATTGGAAATTCGGCAAAGCCACTCACCATGATTTAAGCATTCAGAAGCTAATAAAACTGAATCTGTCTCTAGGGTTTAATTTGCCAGCAACTTTACAACAGTGCAGACAGGGTTTCTGTCTTTCTTTCTTTCTTTTTGTCCCTGTTTTGTTTTGCTTCTGTTGTTGTATGTTTAATTGAAGAACTTTCCAGGCGGGACATTCATTTTAATTAAAATGAGGAAATAGCCTATTTGTCACGGAACTGGACTTGATTTGGCAAAAGAGAATTAGAGCACACTATGGAGGAAAAACAAAACTACATTTATAGACATGAGAAAATGTTGGCATCATCCCAAACTGTAGTTGGGGAAGTTTTTTGACTATGCATGGAAGGCACTCAAGTTACAGTGATGTGTGGCAAGATCAAAGCCTAGAATTGCACCCGATCCCAGTGCAGTGTAACTATGTTAATAAATTCTCCCCAGGCTCCAGAATATATTTAGCAGGAATCAGTAACTACAGCAGTGCAAACCTTGATTTAAGAGAATTACCTTAGCGTTTATACAACAAAAAGAGATAGGCCGTCTGGTGCGACCAACAGACAGTAATTAACATGAGGAGCCTTTTAGCAATTTCACAATGTTACATGTTAGTACCAATTATTTTCTGGTCACTTTGTTAGTAACACTTAACCTTACAGAGCATGTTCTCTTCATAGATCTCAAAGGACCTTGACAAAATGGGCAAGCCTCATTTTTCATTGTTTAAAAATGGGACAGAGAGGGGTGAAGTGATTCACCCAAGGTCATCCACTGAGGCAGTGGGCCGGCCTCCTAATTGCTGATAACTGCCTCCCTTGTAAGGCAGATGCATTGTCCTGAGGATAATTAGCATTCGTTTTGTACATTCCACCTTCAAAGCAGTTTACAGGTGTTAAATTGTCACAATACTTGCTTGGTGGGGAAGCATTAATAGCTTTGTTCTACAGATGAGTAAACAGAGGCACAGAGAGGTTGAACAATTTCTCCTGAACCACAGTGGGGATTAGAAGTCTAGTTCCTGGCCCCCCAGGCACACCTTTCTAAGTAACGGTGACAATGATTTCTTTTCTTGGCTATGTTTCTCACAGATCCCTGTGAGGCTTTTATTTTCACGTACATTTTATCACTTTCAAGCCTCTCTTTAAAAATTCTCAGCTCTATTTCCAATCACAGCCAGGTAAAAGAATAGCAGGGTTTGTCACAAACTCCTTTTAATGGTAAGATTTGCTGTTCATCTCTACTGTGTTGACATGCCGGGGAAAAGGTTTTCATTCAGTTTAATTAAGCAGATCTCTGAACACCTGACCTCCTAGGACCAGCCTTTCGTAACTGTTAGAACTTCTTCTCTGTCCAGAAAGCTACAGAGAAATACATGAATTTACATAAAATAGCCAAAGAAATTTTAACTAAGAGGGAAAAGTCTGACTTACTAGGTACAAGAGAAACATTTTCATTCTTGCCCCCACCCGCTCTCTTTTCAAAAGGAAAGCTGCTCAACTCTGCGTAAATAATGGTCAAATGAAAAACAGCTTCTTAAAATTGAAGAATTCCTCCCTTCTTTTCTTCCGCCTCTGTAAAAATGCAATGGATTGGATGAATGTAGGATTGTTCATTTTACCTGCATGTGCATGCACATTCTTTTCCTTTTCCACTCTAACTTTTCCAAATCCTGAATTTTCTAAAAGTTCAAGGAGAAAAAGAAAATCTTTTACAACCCTCACATACGCACAAACCTAGGGTCTGATCTTGAAAATGATTTGCATATCCTTAACTGTATTACTGTGAGCTACATCTGCAAAATTAAGCAAAATCCATGCATTAGGATCAGAGCCCCAGAGAAGATTCAAATTACTGCACAAAGAGGAAAAGAGGGAAAGAAAAAAAGCAAAATAAAGTCTTTTTTAAAAAATAAAATTGCAATGAGATTTTCGGAAAGTTGTGAGAAAATAAAATATTTAATTTTTCACCCTTAAAAAAAAATTAAAGAAAACCCTCAATTGAAGAAACTTCCTGCCTGCCCTGCCCACGTGAAATTTTTTCCACTTTGTTTTCTCTTTCCACATTTTTGGATAGCTGTACTGTAGATATCTTCTGCTGCACAGATATAGTGATATTCAGAAAGACATAGTTCTATAAAACACTATAGCTGATAAGGAGACAGTTCAAAGCTTTTATTGCTACATCTACTGGATTTGTGTCATATGATCCTCTTAAAAAGAGACATAGTATTCCTCCTCCTCTTTCAGTTTCCAGTTTCAGTCAAGTGAATGTTGCTTCTTCATCCCTGAGCCCACCTGAAAACAAGGTTTTGGAAAGAAAGAGGGAAGCTGATATTTAATGGAGGGACCATTAATGACAAGTGTCTCTCTCCACATCATTAAGAGGCCATCCTTAATAGAAGTTCCTTTTAAATCTAGGCCAACCTAATGGAAAGGTAGGAATATTGCTTATCATATAGATGCTTGTATAAAGCATATACACTGTATCTGGAGTGGAGGTAGACCTGAATCAAAATTCCACATCTGAGAACCACAGAATTTTGGAGAAGCTCGGATCCCAATCTTTGCATCTTGCTCTTTGCTCTACACAAGGCCGAAAACAAGACCTTTCATTTTGAGAAAGGATGGTGCTCTCTCCAAATTGTATCATAATTCAAAAAACAAAACAAAAATGGGACAATACACACTTTTCTTTTAAGTACTGCTACTACTTTAAATATTTTGCTAAAACACTCCAGAAAATATCTGCTACATGGCTTATCACAGTAGTTTCTGAGCACATAAAATTAATGAATCTTTTTTCACAACGTCCCTACAAGGGAGAAAAAATATCATCCCTATTTTGCAGCTAGATAACAGGCACAGTGAAACTAAGTGACTTCCAAGGAATTCCATAACAGAGATGGGAACTGAACCCTATCCTCCTGGGTTCTTTAATCTATGCATGAAAAAAGTCACTCTGTGGTTACAATGACTCTGCTATGTAATGCCCAGTGAGCACTCCTCTTCTGAGAAAATAGTCAAATCACTTTTTACTGCTTTGCAAATGCATCTGTTTGATAGCAGAATGCCCTCATTTCATTAATAGAATCCTAAATTTACAGGCCAGAAGCGACCACTTTGATCTAGTCTGACTGATATTGTGATACAGGCTATAGAACTCTGCTTTGCCTCTTTCCTTTGTAAGCTAGTCTAAATGCCTCTGCTGATTACAATATGGCAGCATAACATGAGGAGAAAGATAAACTCTGGAGTAGGCAAGTGCCAGACTGTTTTGTCATTTCTTTAACTAAAGCACTTATGACCAAGTATTCTCCTTCAATGCACCTGCAAAATTTGCATTGCAACTATTTTTTTATTTCTTCATATTTATATTTTAGAAAAGCCTCCCCTTTGCTTCAGGCACAGGAAAAGTTTAAGTCACACACAATAAGCAGATTAGAAAATCTGCAATATAAACACACATAAAAGTGTTTATGCACCCCTGAGACTCAAGTACAGGCTTGGAAAATATATATATATATATATATAATTGCATGCACAAATGTGGGGATTTAATCATGCAAGTCAACACACTCAGAAACTTTGGCCCAGGAATCTGATCCACTTAGGGAGATATTTTCATTTTGCAGGAACAAGGCCTCTATGGATATTACCTCAATGAGCTCCCTGAAAAGCTATCCTTTTAATTAAAAGTGGAGAAGGTCATCAGGGATGAAATATCTAACACGCTCATTTCTTAAGATTGTTGGATACCGACTGGATAATTGAAAGTGATGCAAATTACTAGACCAAACTTGAAAAATGTATGTAATTAATAAAATATAGCATATCAGGTTATTTGTATTTGAATAATATTTATATGAATAATTACATTTTTCATTCCCATTACTCCCATTGTTAATTCCTAGTTGGTGATTCTTTTAGAGTGGGATTACAGTGGAAGGAATATTGCTTGATCAGAAAAGAGCCCTTAAACCAAGCTTTCAGAAAAAGCATTTCAGTTGGTGTTAGCCAGTGTAGTTCCATTGACATGAATATCATGTCAGCTGAGGATCTGGCCTCAAGAGGATAGTTGTTAACATTCTTTTAACTAAGACTGAGAGGTGTTGGGTATCATGGACTGGGGAACCAGAAGAAAATTAGTCAGCCTTCTTTAGATGTTAACAAAAAGCAATTTAATAACTCTACTGGAAAACTGCAAAGGAGTCTCCAGTACATAGGTAATTATTTTAAATTAACTGCAGCTGAAGTTCCTGAAACTCTGACTGATTGATTACTTGTGAGCTGTGAAGGTAATGAACTCCACAAATTTGCATGCACTTCGCAAGCATGCTGGAAACAGTACTTTGTCTATTTTATTGACCTGCATGCTCTAGTTCTCTTTGGCTATATAGAATTTCTGATAAATGCCTGAAAGTGATACAGACAGAAAAAGAGCACAGTATGTTCCGAATGGCAAGTCTGCAGCATGGAAATAGAACATGATGCCACATTAACATGAAAGAAAATAAAAAATGTGCAATCATTTCAAGCACAAGCCAGGAAACCTTGTTTATTAAGCAGACCACACTACATAGGGCTGAGTCCTGAACCAGTGGAGTTGATAGGAATGTAGCCATTGCCTTGAATTGTTGTGAGAATCTGTGGAGATCAGCTTCTTATCTATCTTCATTGTGGTAGCATCCGAGAGTCATTATCATGTCCCAAGTCTGCCTCGGGCAAGGTGCTGTACAAACAGAGAACAAAAAGATGGCCACTACTCCCTACAGGTTACAATCTATGAAGTGAGATTTGAACTGTGGACATGCTTTGTAACCCAAATCCAAATGGATTTAGGCACTAATGCAATCTGATAAACTCCTATTCAGCTGCCACCCAAACCCTGTAGGTCATCCAGACTAAGTAGGTGCTGAAATTTCTACTATAAAAGTCACCAAAGTGCCTACGTTTCTGTCTCTGAACATCTATCTCGTGCTTAAATCCCAACATGATTTTGACACTAGCTATGACTTCAGCTATCTTTCCTGTGGGGTTTGAACCATAAAAAGTGGCCTGAAAGGAAGAGTCCTCTCTTAAAACCTGATGAGGATAAGGGATCTGAATAAGGGTTTTCCACCTCTGCCCTAACCATTGGATTACAGTGTCATGCTCACTTTGTCTCTGTCCCACCTCGTATTTATTCAAAAGTAGAATGGCTTCAATCAGGGACTACTCCCACATCAGAATATCCCATAATCCAATGGTGAGGGCACTCACATGAGAGATTGGAACCCACATTCAAATCCCTTTGCCTCATCAGGCAGTAGAGGGAATTGAACTGGGGTCTCCAGTATCTCAGATTGAGGGCCTAATGACTGTATTAAAGATTATAAGGGTGATGTCGTCACCCCTGGCTGTTTTGTGTGGAGTTAGGCACTCGCCACAGTTATTTTTGCAAGAAACAGCTTAGGCATCTACTTTGTACTAGGTTAAATGGTTTCCCACCTAGCATGCTGTTTTTTGTTGCTCCCATACAAAGGTACCTCTCTCTCCTCTGTAATGTATGAGCAGCCTACGTGCTACGTACTTATGGATTCAACTAGGCAGTGGGGTGCCTAAAAGTTAAGACATTGCATTGTTCACTGTTGAAACATCTAAGTTGTTTTGTGCAGCCAGACCCAACTTCTCAATATCTCTGTGTCATCATGTACATCTGTTTTTATATACATACAATTATTACTGCTTTCTGAATAATGAGTTCTTAAGTTGAATATTAGCATTAATTCTAGCCAATCATTTTGAAAAGCAACAACTATGCATGCAATATGAGACAATGCTACACTCGGGCATTTTGCATTTTACTTTTCTTCAGTGAAAGGGACCAGAAGACAAACTCTGGGAGCAGGTGGCAATGACAACTATTCTTGGTATCATTTGATGGCCAAACAATATAAGAGGAAGCTGAGAACCTTAAAATGAATTTCCTCAGTATGGACGAGTTCCTCTTTATCTAAATAAAATATACAGATAAAGGCAAGGCATACTGTTGAATCATTAACTGTGATATGTTCACACTTCCATATCTTGGATTTGAAGTTAGATATGGCAATGCACTACTAAGGTTCTTTTAAATTTTAGAGCTAGATTCTGGTACCTTTACTCACACTGAAAAGCACATTAGAATTTGGCCTATTGACTTGAGACATTTGAATTACTCTACTCTCACTGAACATAGCTAACTCATTCTAAAAGGTGAAAATGTATCTTCCAGGGATATGATAATTCCATTTGCCAGTCCATCTACTACATTCCTCATCAAGTTGCTTGAATTCAAAGGCAGATTGCATAAGTAAGGTCTTCAAAATTTAGCCTGTAATTTTTACAGTTACAAGAGCTAGATAATCATCTGCAATAGAACACCTTCAAGGGTAAAGTCAACAAGGTATGGAGATTAAAGTGTATGCAGGAATACTTTTAAAGTACTAAAGAGCAGTTTTCTCCACCAACTTCCCTACACCCCTGTTCTACCCACACCTCCCGATGTCCATAATTAAACTTGATATAGGTTTTAAAGCTTGTAGGGATTTTGGTAAAACAAAAATAGATTTTGCGAAATTAGACCATTTCAGTCTTCTAGTCCAGTACAAAATCCAATCTCTTTTAGATCTGTAAATCTGAGCACACCATAGCATTTTCATAATTCCTCCCACTAGATTACAGAAAGACAATTCAAAGGGGGGAGAGGTGCCTAAAGTACGAACCAATTAAATTGTCAACAAACCCCTCAGATTACATCTTTATTTTAAAAAGAACAGCAGGGTCTACAACTAGATCATACACTCATCAGGCTAATAAAAACTTTGATAGAATAAAATATTAAACGGACATATTGCCCCATCAAGGGTGAACTTCCAACCACACTGCAGTCAATGGCCAAACAGTCCTGATTTCAATGCAGCAAAGATTTTAGTCAAAGTTCATGTCCTCCTCACCATCCGCTCTTGCAGTGAACAAAGAAAAATGTCTTTTTAATAGAAAAATAAATCAATGTTTACATCAATAATCATTTGGAGGTTGGTTTTTTGAGGGGGTTTTTTTAGTCAGTCAAGGGTATAGCTAATGTTTTGATCCTTTATAATTTTACTACAAAAAAGACATTTAAATGGATAACACACACAAAAATATCCACCTACAACAAATCAATTCTCCATTTTTAATCCACTCAGTCAGCCTCCTTGGGAAAATACTGAAGTCTTGCACCAAGTCCTGGGAACTTGCATCATTCCATGACAGATCAAGACTTTATAGACTACTGGCCAAAGAGGTGCCATTAACAGAGCAGACTGGATCCTACTTGTGGGCTGGGGAGAGAGTTTGCTTTGAAGCTTCAGTTTTTGGAAGCAGAACCAAAAGGGTTTGATTCAAAGCCCATATAAATCAAAGGGAATCTTTCTGTTGACTTAACTAGGCTTTGAACCAGGGAGAAAATGAGAACTCGTATCTCACTCAAATGTTTTAGGCTTTAGCTAGTTTTCCAGCCATGTATGAAATTTGCCAAAGGCTCATATTTGGTAGTTTTGCTTCATAGCCCACACTGTTCTCATCCTCTTAATTGATGGTATTGTTACTATCAAAGTCAAGGTAGTTCCCCTCACTAAAAATCCAGAGAAAGGCATGAGAACAGCTTGTCAGGGTGAGGAGACTATGTGGCATTATGCTAACATGAAATATAGGCGGACTATTCACTACAGTAAATCGTATCAGATAACTAGATAGTCCGGTGGCACTGTTAAAGACTAACAAATTTATTTATCACATGAGCTTTCATGGGAGAAAATCCCACTTCATCAGATTCTTGAAGATTTAGGCATCTAAATATCTTTAAAAATTGGCTCTAAATGTTTATACAAATTTTAAGTAGGTCTTGAGTCTGAAGAATGGTTTGAAAATATTATAAGTACACACATTACCATGAGATTTCAACTGGTGTGTGATTGCTTAAAATTTGGGCGTAGGGGGAAGGGAATCTGTCCCCCACAAGAGTAGTTGTTCCCAACAAGATTTGTACATTTCCGGTCCTGGAATGCCAATGTAGAAGATGACTAGGGGGAAAAATATCATTTAAAAGTTACTTAACCATAGCATAGCTTCAATATTGGCTTTAGGTTTATATCTAAAAAATAGCTGAAGATTTACACAGATGTTAAATTCTCCACCATCTTTTCCCCTTCCCTAGCAAAAACTAACAGACTTCTAAAGAAATGCAAGCAAAGAACGAACCTCTTTGGTGATAAAAAATAAAAGGTTTTTGTATGAAAAGTGAGCTCATTCAAAATTAAAATGTTGTCATACCTTGTGAAGTGATGTGTAAAAGGAGAACATTTACAAAGGAAATTGAAGTGGGAATGTAGAGCATTAAACAGTGTTCCACAATGAAAGTGTATTTACCAGTCAAAACATAGATATTTTAACCCTTCCATTCATACCAGGTCAAGGAAAGAGATTAGAAATATATCTGATCCACAGCTTATTTAAAAACAAAATGGTTCATTTTTCCATGGTCTTTCTATAAAAGAAAAAAAAACAGCAACATGCAGCAAGTAGGAAGTGAAGATTTGCATTTATATTAGAGTTTACGCATAAAATAGCATATTTGGTTTAGTGTTTGTCTAAATGAGAGGGAAAATATTTATATTAATAATTCAGCCTTAGTTTTGCATAGGTCAAAAACCAATCTTGACCCAATTTTTTCAAGGCTTCAGCAGCCATTTCCTCATTTCGACTTTTGATACAGCAATAATGATAAGTCTATCTGTACAGATTCTGTCAATGTTGTTGTAATGAGTTTTGTTTGCCTTTTGGAATGCAGCAGGGTGGTTACATCACACTCGGCTCTGATCGGAAGAAGTCGTGGCATACAAAGGCAACATTATCAAGTGCTAGGAATGTAGTAGACTGAACTCACCCATTTTTGTGTGTGGTCACCCAACACCTCTTTGGATAATCTTTTTATTTTTTTTAAACTGTTTGTACTGTGGGCTGAAAAGCTCAGCATTCCATTACCAATCATTATTTATATTATAGATGCACCAATATTACTCTTATGAGATCAGTGCCTATTTGCACTATGCATCTTCAGGGACAGTCTTTGTCCCAAAGAATCCACTGTTTAACTAGACAAGACAGACAAAGTATAATCATCCCCATTTTACAGATCAGGAACGGAAACGCTAAGAGAACAAGTGACTTATCCAAGGTCACACAAAGAGTCTCTGGACGTGTTGGACACTAACTTCAATGCCTAGTGCCAGTCCAGTGCTTTAACCACAAGGCCATCCTTCCTTTCTCAATTCCCTGCGCTTAATTTTTCAGGATCATCATCAAATCTAGAAAGTTAAAAATTCATATGTTGCATTTTTCACTTTTCTCCGTTGAGCTGATTGGAATTATTTATGTATATGAAGTTACTCACATGCATGGGCATCTGCAGAGTTGGGTCCCTAATGAGACCCAACAGACAAGGCCCTCAGGAGCAATAAAGATAAATAAACCTTCTTTTATTATTATGTGTGTGGGGTATTCATGAACCTTAAAAATAAAGTAAAACTAGAGAGAAACCATGAGTGAATTTGGAGCTGAAAATGATCTGTTTTGGTCTGCTGGCTTGCAAATGGTTTTCTTGATGAAACTCATGAGTCCACTGGAGACAGACAGAGATAAATGAGCTGGGCATAAGATAAACCTACTGCGTGAGTTTATAGTTAATTGCACATCATCTTTCTGTCTCGCCATAAAAAAAAATTCACACCCACCTTGAACAGTAAAGGTAACATAAGTGTCATAAACCATTTGTCTCCTGTGCTTTCTTTTTACATTATACAATTGGCCTTGTTGTTAGAATACTGTTGAGATACAAAAAAGCTTAGCAAATTTGTCTGAGATGAAGCATAACATGTCTTTTCACAAACGATCTCCTCTGTTCTCTAATGAGGAGAAACATATTCAAGAGATATTTGCATACAAATATCTTTATTTCTAAAATAGTCCCACTAACTCATGCATCTGGTATCTAGAGCACACAGGATATGACTGACTGATCTGCACAGAAGGAAATACACCTGTGGGCAGAGAGCTCACACCCAAGACACATATATGGGATTTCAATGAGAATTCAGGATTCTGGTCCCTAACATGAGCTTAAAGTTGTTGAACTAATTTAGGTTCAGATTGTTACCTATGCAGAAGGAGCTGTAAATTTCATGACAGCAGTCTCACCATTTGCCCTTTGCCTTCACAGTCCCTCCATGGCAGATTAGGTTCTTGCCATAGTCCCCAGAAATTCCACTCTGGAAAAAAGTGTGGTTTCCACAACACAAAGACAGCACCACACAGAAAAATCAGTATTGACATCTCACCTCTTCTCCAACCATGGACCCTACTTGAGCAGAGCAAGGCAGAGCAGCTTCCATGGAATCTAAAGGAAGGGAAAAGTGCCACAGATGCAACCCTTCTACAGCCCTGGCTCCAAGCAGAGAACTAATAAGCATTTGTCCCCTCTTCACCCACAGAAGCAAAGTGCATGATCTGGGCTACGTAAATAAGAAAGAGTAAAAAGAGAGAGTGAATGGGAACTGTGACAAAGTAGCTCTATGGACAACCTCACCTGTGTTGCCTTCTGGGCAGAAAAGGGATGCTACAAAGCCTGTGGTTAAGCCTCAAGATGAGGGTTCCTGAGGAAACAAGTTAGTACCTTAAATATTATCTCAGCTATCGTTGTTTGTGCTGCTGTTTTTCAGAGTTCGTTCATTCTTGGTGGCCATGTAGGGGAAAATATTGCAAGGTGTTTCCATTCCATGCAGAGAAAAGCCTGGATCTCACATTATTTTGGCCCTATACGTGGTTCATAATGGACCATATGATTGTGATTAGCTCTATGTGATAACATGATTGTATCTCATAACGTCTCAGGAGCTAACACTTCTAGTTACATCATCAATTATCACCCAGGGTTGACATAAATTTGCATACCACTTTACAGTAGCTGGTAAGACAAAAGTACACTTTATCACTGTATTTTAAACTATAGCTTTTTCAAGCTTGGATGCCACCATTAAATGGGAATGTATTTTAAAGTGATAGTTCTAATAAATAAATAAATAAATAAACTAAAAAAGTTTTAAAAACTACACAGTAGAGGAATACACAACTGTATCAATGGAAGAGATGAGTTACTGAGGGAAATGAATAATTAGAAGGCACCCAGACCAAATAGGTTGCATAGAAGAAACACCTAACAACCTTCTGTCATTGTTTACTTGAACAACCTAATATATACTTCAAGAATGGATATCTAAGAAGGATGATGAGAGAGAAATCAGTGCTCATACAAAAAAAATTTAAAATGTAGAGAAGGCTACAGTGATCCTATGAATTAAAGAATGATCACATTTTTGTCAGCCATGTGGAAACTTCTAATGCCAGTTCTCACAGAAAAGCTCTGGATAGTGCTCTCTCAAAGTAATACTGCCTCTTGAACAAAAAACACCACAAATACCTGCAAAACCCAAGAGGGAGAGATGACCACTTTAGACTGAACTGGAGAACCTCAGAAGATGAAAAACAAAACAAAAAACTGAGAGGTAGTGTGACTGATTACCTAAAAAGCATATGACAGCATCCTATATTCATGACTGCTCAAGTAATTGAAAATGCACAAGAGCCATCCAAAGATCATTTCCTTCCTGCAGCATCAATGGTTAACAAGAACACTGGACTCTATTTCCTTCAAGGGACTTTCATTGAGATGAATATTAAACAGAGGAGTTCTGTCTGTGGTAATGATGACATGGACGCTTTGTGACACAAGTTGAAGTTACCAGATCAGCAGAAAGCAACAACCAATTAACCATTGTATTATGCATGAATAATCTGAAACTACATGGATGGTCACCAAAAAAGGTACAGAGATTGATGGTGTGTACAAAAACTAAGTAAAGACATAATGCTGTAGTTTAGCTTTGGTAAATGTGTGTTGACTTCTTTTAAGAGGGGCAAATGGCTACAGTCAGATGGTATACAAGTTAACCAAGATGCTGTGTAGGCTCTCTCTTGGCATGGATCCGACAAACAATTTGGAACCAGTGAACTGTTAGAACCTAAACACAAGGAAGTCAAACAAGAAATGAGGAACGAATATTACAGATTAATAAGAACTACTCTAGGGACAACAACAACAAAATTAAAGAATTTGCTCCAAGCAATTAATAAATGGGTGATACCAGTAAGAGATGGTATACTGCCAGGATAATCTAGCAGAAACAAGAGAAGAAATAAAATTAAAATCCATACAAGAAATCTCAAGATAACAAATAGAGTACATGAATATGAATCAAGATATGGGCAGGATGTTTATCCAACAAAGCAATGGAGGGAAAGGTCTGCAATCTATAGAGGAAGCAATTGACAATGAAGAATTTAACATCAAAATATATTAGGAATCTGCCAGAGTAAGAGATGATCTGGTTATGATGATAAGTAACGATTGAACAGGCATCCCAGCCCAAGAAAGCATAAAAGAAAGGTGAAAGTAAATAGCCAAAGACTTGAATGATTTACACAGAAATCAATGCGTGGGTAGTGGCGAGGAGAGAGAGATCAAGCCTATTAATGATCAATGATTAACAAGTACCTGGTTTCTAAAAGGATATCTCAACAGAGAGACTGAGTGACCCATTATGACTGCACAAGAGGAGTCCTTAAGGCTTAATTACTCTCTAAACAAAGATGATCAAAAGAACTGTTCCTCATACTTCAGAATGTGCTCCAAAAAGAAAGAGACAGTGGAGCTTGTGCTGAATGCCTCAAGGAGCCTGACTGGGAGAAAATATATGAACAGACACAATGAGGTCACCAAGTATCTGCATTGGAGTCTCTCTGGTAAATACAGAACTAAAACAAACAACAGCATGGCATATGACCATCTACTTGCAAATGCTCTGGAAGACGAAGTGGCTAAGATTTTATGGGATCTGGTACTCACCACAGACCAAACAGAGCAGGCATACAGTTCAAATATGTCATTTGTTAAAAAAAAAAAAAAAATCCATACAACACAAATAAGACCATATGTAGCAGCATTCACTTGGGGGCTGGTAGGCTGCACCTCAACAGGATCCTATAACATTGGAATGGCCACACTTGGTAATATGAGGGGATTTGACTGTCTCCGTCGGCCAGAGGAGAAGGCAGCATCAACAGTAGGGAGGCCAAGGCCATCCCTCTCCACCATCCCAGCCCAAGGCTCAAGAGGGAGGAAATGAGAAGTACTTTGATGCTCTCTTAGCCAATACACTAGACAAGTCTCCAGTAGGCCACTTCCTACCTCCCTGTTCTCTCTACACTTTGGGCATGGTCCCAGCACAGGTTTCCTTACACAATCTCAACAGTTCAGATAACCAGCTGGGGCTTCCCATCCCACTTTCAATGTCCAGTTTCAGTGAGCAAGTGGAAGAGGGAGGAGAGAAAAAAGATCAGTCCTTTGGCCTCCCAGTCAGGTGTTAGCATCCAGGCCTAACCCTGTAGATTACCCTGTCCCAGAAGCTAAAGCCTAGCTGCCTTCCTACAGTGACAAATAAACAAACTCTCACCCCCTGATACCAATTTGACTGTCAGAGTCCTCAGCCCTGTCCCTCAGCAGCTGCAATCTTGGGCCAATGCTGCTCCACCTTTTTTTTTTTAGAGTTAGTGTGGGGTCTATAAACTTCACCACCCCGTGTTAATCGATATTGCCATACCAGCAACCAGATGCATAAAGAAACAAAAACAAGAAGATGGCAAAGTATGAAGAACTCTGCCAAATACTGGAACAATTTTGAAAAACTGGAACGAAGACAATATTAGTGATGACTGGAGCACATGGAGCATTCCAAAGGGTATGAATAAGCCACCCAAGAACATGTTAGGCATGCAAGACATCGCAATCAGTGGCTTCCAGAACCCAGTGCTCTTAGACACTGTTAGAATTAGGGAAAATCAAAAGGAGGACTAGTGTATCTGGTGCATCTGAACATCTAAAATGCAGGAGGGTTTAATAAAATGCCTGACTACATTACCTATGGCATTGGTTCATGGTCAGGATTCATTAGTGACTCATAGGGATATATTCCAAAGGGGTAGCTGTGTTAGTCTAGGTCAGCAGAACAAGGAGTCCTGTGGCACTTTGAAAGACTAACAAATTATTTTCACATGAGCTTTCATGAAAGAAAATCCACTTCATCAGTGCCACAGGACTCCTTGTTTGTTTCCTAGGGATATATTTCAGACAATAGTTTTCCCCTTTTTATGTTTAACTTTCTTCTATGTTGTAAAGGCTATTTATTTTTTAAAAGTTTCCGTGATGGGACAATAAAAAAATTGCCTGGTTTTCATTTGCGTTCCGCTCTTGCTTTCCAAAAATCTCTCATCTCACATATTGTAAGCTCTAGTGAATATCTCTAAAAAGAAAATATTGATTCTCCTATTCATTGCCTCATTTCAAAGAAAAGTAAAATCTGTTCCCAATACTGATGCTGCTTAGCTGACTGCTTCAGAGCCAGGACTCAGCTAAAGCATTTAACAGGTTTTCCCCAGAAACAGCCAAGCTGAAACAATCAGACACACACTGCAGGAATGAACAAAGTGAGTCTAATGGGCAGATAAAGGAGTTATCCCAAGTGTTCTTTACAGTATACAGCCTTGATTTCCAGAATTTAAATCTCTAGCAAATAGCTGCTCACAGCTTCTCTCATTGCAACAATTCATTTACCCTTTCAAAGGATCCTTTACCATCACTGACAATAAAAATAATGTCAAACAAGATAAACCATGCTTATTCTTCTTGAAACACTTCTGAAAGCAGAGTCTTATGGCACTTTTAAAGACTAAGATTTATTAATCGCATGAGCTTTCGTGGGAGAAAATCCCACTTCGTCAGACGCTTTGAAGATAGGAAAGTTATCTTCAAAGCGTCTGACGAAGTGGGATTTTCTCCCACGAGAGCTCATGCGATTAATAAATCTGTTAGTCTTTAAAAGTGCCACAAGACTCTGTTGTCTTTCTACAATAGACTAACACGGCTACCCCTTTGGAATTCTGAAAGCAGTGTCTCTTGGACTAATTATCGAATAAAAGCTAAAAAAAAGTTTATTCAAAGAGGAACAAAACTGCCTTTTAGCACTTAACCTTGAGCTCAGCCTTTTGCTTTTGGTAGAAGAGCGATCAGGGGTGCAGTTAAATAGTTGACTACTTGGCTTTTGTCTGGCAGTAGCTGTCTGTAGTGTTCATATTTTGTATACATTCCCTTTTCTTCTCTCATATTAAATCACCCCCTTTTGTAACCAGCTACTTCTCACTGGATAACAATGTCACACTTTTGAGACTGGCAGTAGGTATTGAATTCAGGCCTTCTGCTATTCTCGGTGCTAGTCATCAACAGCTGTTAACCAGGCCTGTGCAGCAGGCTCATCAACTTCCCAGCCAACCCCAGCATGGGATACAGCACCACAGTGAGTGGGTGTGGGTTACAAGAGAAACCCATGACATGGTCTAGGTGCCTCCGACAAAATGTTCAACAAACAAACTCTCTTATAGAATCCGGTGGGAGTTTTGACTGATTGAGAAGATTAGAAAAAAGCCCAAATTTAGGATTAATATTTCAAAGAGAGGTTACTGCACATCTCAATAAACCACAATGTGAGTGAAAGGCACCAAGTGCACCAATACAGGAATGCCAATGCTTACTAGTTGTTCTGCTAATGGGGGGCAAAGCTTGCATGGCTGGAGATCTTACCTAGGAAAAACAGGTGGGACATAGTCTAGGTTAGTGGTAGGAAAAAGCAGGTAGTACCTTATAGAAATGGTACATTAAAAAACTGCAATTTAGTTCATTTTAGGGAAAGGGATGAAATGTGGACTTCGGTATTCTAATAAACCATTTCACCCACACAGATGGTGCAGATTATGCCTGAAAATAATACATTCTTTGGCATGTCAAACCAACCTGACAGCTTTCTATGAGGGGATGATGAGCCTTGTGGAGAGGAAGCAGTAGCTGTGGTATATCTAGAGTAAAGCTTTTGTTACAGTCTCACATCACCTTCTCATTAAAAAACTAGGAAAGTACAAACTGGATGGAGCTATTATAAGATGGGTGAAAAACTGGTTGGATAACCATTCTCTGAGAGTAATTATCAATGGTTCACAGTCATGCTGGAAGGGCATAAGAAGTGGGGTATCTCAGGGATTGGTTCTGGGTCCGGTACTGTTCAATATTTTCATCAATGATTTAGAATAGATGATGGCATACAGAGTACACTTATAAAGTTTGTGGATGATACCAAGCTGGGAGGTGTTGCAAGTGCTTTGAAGGATAGGATCACAATTTAAAATGATTTGGACAAACTGGTGAAATGATCTGAGATAAACGGAATGAAATTCAATAAAGACAAGTGCAAAGTACTCCACTTAGGAAAGAAAAATCTAATGCACACATACAAAATGGGCAATGACTGCCTAGGAAGGAGTACTACAGAAAGGGATCTGGGTGTCATAATGAACCACAAGCTAAATATGAGTCAACAGTGTAACACTGTTGCAAAAAAAGCAAACACCATTCTGGGGTGTATTAATGGGAATATTATAAGTAAGTAATTAGATGACCTTTCTATGAACTTCGGTCCTCTCTGTGCTTGGGTTTGGATTCCCTGCGCTTTTCCACCTTTCTTTCTCCAACAGATGGAGCAACATTCATAGTTTTAGCTTCATCTAGTTCTAGCTTGTGCAACCTACAGCCAACGGCCCAGGGACACCTGACTGCAGCAGCCAGGCAGGGACACAAGGGACCCGGCAGGGCTGTGTTGGGGGGGACACAGAGGGACATGGGGAGCCCCAGCAGAGGTGCAAGGAGCCAAGTGGGGCCATGCGAGGGGGGTGGTGAGGATCAGGGATCTAGCAAGGGATAGGGGCTGGAGAGGGGTGGCCTGAGGTTGGCATGGGGCCAAAGTCCAGCTTGGGAAGGGGGTTGCAGAGTTGGGATTGGAGCCAGGGGTGCCAAAGGGTTCAGAGGGGAGCAGAACTGGTTGGACCGGGATCCCTTCCAGAGGGGTGGTGGAGGGACGGAATCAGGGCCAGGAGGTAGGCACAAAGCCGGGAAAAGGGTCAGCTCAGGACTGGAGGTAACAGTATGAGTGAAAAACAGGGTCAGGGAGGGGGGCCAGTACAAGATCAGTGCAGGGAGGGCAGCCGGGGCCACGGGGGATCAGGGCCTCAACAAGGGATTGAGGCCATGGGGGCCGTCCCCAAGAGAGGTTCTTTTCTCATCATTTGATCTACTTCTCTTTTGGATTAAAGACCAAAAAGTCAAAAATTAAAAACAATTTAAAATATTTTAAAGGTTTTGGGGGGGGGGGGGAGGGGTTGGGGTTTTTTTAAGACAAGATGACCTTTCAGCAGCACACTAGAAGAGAGAAAACAAGTACTTCACTTTGTTCATTGTTCTGGTCCCGAGAAATTTAATCACCTTGACTGCATTTGTTTATGACAGGTGGGCTGATCAGGGGAAAACAACTAAGTCTGAGGACATTTAATCACCTTGAATTCATTTGTGTCCAGTTCTGAGTGCTTCATTTCAGGAAACGTGGACAAAATTGAAGAAAGTCCAGAGAAGAGCAACATAAATGATTACAGGTCTGGAACACTTGACTTATGAGGGAAGATTGATTGTTTAGTCTGGAGAAGAGGAGACTGAGGGGGACATGATAACAGTTTTCAAGTACCTAAAAGGTTGTTACGAGGAGGAAGGAGAAAAATTGTTCTCCTTAACTACCGCTGATAGGAAAAGAAACAATGAGCTTAAATTATGACAAGGGAGGTTTAGGTTGGACATTAGGAAAAAAATTCCTAACTGTCAGGGTGATTAACCACTGGAATAAGTTGCCCAGGGAGGTTGTGGAATCCCCATCATTGGAAGTTTTTAAGAATAGGTTAGACAAGCACCTCTCAGGGATGGTTTAAGAGGGCACTTGGGTCCTGCCATGAGTGCCGGAGATTGTACTCAATGACCTCTCGTGGTCCTTCCACTTTCTATGATTCTATGATCATTTTTTATTAGTTGCTTTGGGTTTCATACTGCACAGCTCAAGCTCAGAGTGGCACCTACGTAAGTGCAAGTCAAGGAGCAGAGAAATATAATCAGACCTGCTGTGGCACTGCCAACTTATTTCTGCCTGTTTGCAGGAATAAGGCCTATGGGTCTGATCAGTCTTCCACTGATAGGAATAGTGAAACACTCATTGAAACCAACTAGAATAAACTTAGGTCCTAATGGGAGAGCAGGTAGCAGACCATATCATTGGCACACCTTCAATGGAGGAAAATCACACTCAAGCCCACAATGTCTCAGACACACCTTCTCTGCTTATGCCTTGTCTCCTTTGCAACCTGTGCATTTGAGGGTAAGGAAGTGTGCATCCCAAAGGCTTGAGATGTGCTTAAGAAGGACCATGTCTGCCTCTAACACTTACCTGTGTACACATACTCCCCCATCTTGCACTTGCACAGTGCTGGGCACCTCAAAAGGATTAGCAAGATGAAAGCATTTGAATTTTGAGGTGTGAGACCAGGCATCATGAGAGCTAGCTATCATTATGAAAAATAAGCAAACACACTGCTCACAAATGCATAATAAAAAGAGTGCGTAAGACTGCAGACTATGCATTTTCCCCATGAAAATAACATGCCTCAGTCCCTATTAATATGCCTTCTTGGGGTGTTTTCTTCTCTTCCCCACTCTCTTTCAAGATGGTTGGCTCTATAGAGGGAATACAGTTGAATACATGGAGCCTCTTTTGGTTGTTAAAAAGTTAGCTAATGAAAATCCAATTTGATTACTGGTATATTAATTTTTGAAAAGAGACAGTATGCAAGTTCTGTGATGTACAATACCTGCCTACACTTTATTGTTACACTGTACAAACAGTGAAATAGTTCCATTTCAGTGCGTATTTAGTGGTGCAATGAAGCTTCCTCCTTTTAAAATGTAGTCCTTAGTCTAACATGTATTTTACACTTTGAGTTGTAAACTCTTTTATGTATTTGGGAAATGAATAATTTTAATGTTTCTGCCTCTGCATTTTACAAGGGAGAAAAGCTCTGTCTCTGGCAGAATGGCTAGGAGATAGCTGAAAATTCTCGCCCACTCTTGGTAATAAAATTAAATGAACTGCATGCTAAAATTATAGAAAAACACAGTTTTGTAACATACAATCCTTGGCTATGTCTACCCTTGCTAAAATTAGTTCAAATTAGTTAGTTTGAACTAACTAATTCGAACTAATTTTAGTTAGCTCAAATTAACTTAATTCGAACTAAGCAAGTGCCATTCATGGCACTTGCTTAGTTCGAATTAGTGATCCCCATTCATTTCAATGGCTAGTTAGTTCGAACTAAGAAATTAGTTCCAATTAACATGGCCACATTGGCAAATTCTAACTAGTTAGTTCGAATTAAAGCCTTACTTCTGTATTTGAACTTATTAGTTCGAATTAAGGAAGCCCTTAATTCGAACTAACTAACGCCTAGTGTAGCCATGGCTTTAGTTAGTTCGAATTAAGCCTCCTTAATTCAAACTAACTTGCCAATGTAGACATAGCCCTAGAGGAGTATAAATAATGCACCCTAATGTCTGTAGATGACTCCAGCTGTACTTCAGTCTTTCTCCATTCCTGGGGCTGTAACCATGACACATCAAGGTTATGTTTACACTGGCAAGTTAGTTCGAATTAAGGAAGCTTAATTCAAACTAACTAATGCCATGGCTACACTAGGCTTTCATTAGTTCGAATTAAGGGCTTCCTTAATTCGAACTAATAAATTTGAATGAGCTATTCGAAGTAAGGGTTAATTCAAACTATTAGTTCAAATTAACCAATGTGGCCATGTTAGATCGAACTAATTGCTTAGTTCGAACTAAACGGCCCATTGAACTCAATGCAGTTCGCTAATTTGAACTAAGCAAGTGCCATAAATGGTACTTGCTTAGTTCGAACTAAATTTTGCTAGTTCGAATTAAGTTAATTTGAACTAACAAAAATTAGTTCGAATTAGTTAGTTGGAAGTAACTAATTCGAACTACCTTTACTAAGTGTAGACATAGCCCAAGTGTTTGGGGATCAGTGCTAAAATGGGAAACTCATCTTTTTGGTAGCTGGACTCTCTCGCAACCCATGATTCCGGGGGCATGGCCCAGAGCACAGTATATTTGAGCCAGATGATCTCTTATTGCCACCTTCGTACTAGAGATGGGCTTGTGAAGTATGAGTGTATGGGTCTTTCACAGTGAATAACTTCTTTCAGTCATGGAACTCCTTCCAAATTCACGATGGTCTCATGAAATACAGAACCCTATCTAGCCTACGTGTAAAGCTTCACCTGGTTCTGATATAAATAAGCCAAAAGTCAGGTAAACTACAATCTAGAGAGAAGAAAAACAGGATATGCTCTTCAGTGTGCAACAGATATTTGATGAGTAGAGGCCTTCATGAAACTGAATGGGAATTAAATTCCTATGAAAATGCTTTACAGTAGTCAAATGCACTAATTGTTCTGGATTTTCCACACTCTCAGCATGACAGCTCCCTATTAAATTACTCATTCAATTTAGTGCTATAAAACAGGTGCCTCTAACTGAAGTTATACTTCATGCAGAAGGCAGCACACAGCACATTAGCTACACACAAGGTTATTCTGTTGTAAAGTTCAGCCTCCTATTGAAAGAGAGCGAGGGCTACAGGGGGCTGCATGAGCAATATTTCTTCTTCAGTATTTGTCTTCTGAGAATCTTAAAAAACCTGATTCATTTTACATTTTCCAATGGTGGAAATCCTTTTACCGCATTTAGTGACAATAGTATTGAAGCTCGTGTGGCTTCTTTTATTTATATGCTGCTTGTGCACCAGGAATTTGACCAATATCAGCAGAAATATGAACTGCTCCAGGATCAGCAAGTTTGTATACTACTACATATCCAGTTTAATAGCCAATAAAGTCAGGGGTACTGATTCCTGCCATGTGACAAGAGTAGGAACTTTTTATAACCTGGACTCCCATCACACCATTGGGTCCCAGAAATAAAGCCTACTAGCTTCCTATCAGTTCTTCTCTTTGTCGTCTTTTTATTACCATCAATGCATGACAGTGCAATAGACCCCATAAAACTATTTGGCTCTGATCCAACACATCATTTAAGCATATGTGACGTTCCATTGACTTCAATTAATGAATGAGCTTTAAGTTATACACGTCTTGCTGGTTATTTTGTTTAGGAATAGTTTGGCTAAAATAAGAACTGAACTTTGAACTTTTAACCTTGAATTAAAACCAAACCTGAATGCAAATAATACTGAAAACAGTTCTAACTGTTAAATATTTTCCTGTATTTCAGACCTCGAACTGGGAATAGAAGAGGAGCCAAAACGTAGGAAAAAAGTTGTTGATGTAGTACAATATTTCTGGTTTGATTTTAACTAAGTATTATTGGGCATTTCTATCTTTGTAAGAATTCTGTCCTAATTTATAGAAATTAAGCAACTTGAATAAGGTTTGCATAAACTCAAGAACAAAATTCTACACCTTCGAGGGATGCACATCCTTAACACTGGTTTTATTTTCCCCAAGAACAATACACACATACATGGAAATTTAGATTCTGTAAAGCTTTGGTTTCTAGATTGTAAGATTTTTATAGTATTCTGGAGCTCAGCAAATTTTTGTCATGGTATCACTGCTCCTGGACCAACCATTTAAACATGTATGAAGGACAGAAAAATCGCCAAGAGATCCATGCAGAAGAAAATATGAAATAGAGTTGCTATCAGACATATGAACATAAACATAGTCATCAGTTGGAAATTTGCCCAAGTAAAGTGGTGGGATCAGGTCACAAACAGGATATAAAGGGAAAGCCTATTTTCATAGAGTGGCATCAGCACTTTTTGGCTATACATACACAACACTGCATGTGATTGAATGGGCAATATAGTTGCCATAACTGTACTACAATGGAAAGGCCACATTTGTGGAACTCTGTTATATGCTATTAGCATTAGCAGTATTCATTTCTAAAGGTCCTTTATTATGATTTTGTACCAAGAGAGTCAGCTGTAACTGGATGTTGGATAGTGCATAAGACAAGGTAATATAACAATTATATTGCACGAGCAACCATCCACTTGATGAATAGTATATGCCATGCAGTATTTACTGACCTGTGTTGCTGACATGGGAGTGACATACAAGTCATCTTTCAAAGCATGCTGATTAGACTTCTGAAAGCACTGTAAAAGAATAGAAACAAATTCTGTTTATGTACTGGATGTATGCAAGCATGCAAAGGCATGTAAATCTTAGATGATTTGGCAAATTTGGGGCATGAGAGAGAGGTTTCCGGCTCAATTGTCCTACCAGATATGCAGGGAAGATACAAATCTCATTCCTGACTCAGACTTACATCACTAATGGGTCAATAATGATGGATGTTAAAAGCATCCTATAATAACAATGGCAGATGTGTAACAGACTCAAGAAGAACAGCAGAGTCCTGTGGCACTTTTAAAGACTAACAGGTTTATTTATCGCATGAGCTTTCGTGGGAGAAAATCCCACTTCAAAACATCTGACGAAGTGGGATTTTCTCCCACGAAAGCTCATGCAATAAATAAATCTGTTCGTCTTTAAAAGTGCCGCAGGACTCTATTGTTTTTCTACAATAGACTAACACGGCTACCCCTTTGGAATTAGACTCAAGAAGTTCAGGTAGCTTTCATCAGCAACCAAACCTCTGGGAATTATTGTGAACTAAAGGGAGTCCTGACATTGATCCGTATGCCCCCCTCACCCCGCAGGGTGTTCAGAGGAGCAGAGCTCAAGGGAGGAGCCAGCAAGCAGCAATACTAGCTGCTTTGTGCATATACATCAGTTTCTTCAGTTGGACAGAAGAGGGGAGTGTAAAGGGTTAGGAACAAAGGGAAACTGGGAAGCCGACAGGAGCCAAGAAATCACGCTCAGAGCCTTGCTGTGTGAAAGGGATCACTAACACAAAAAGTTTGAAAATCACTGATGTAATCAAATATCTTGTCACAGAGTGGCCAGTACCATATGCTTCAGAGAAAGGTGCAAGGAATCTGGCAATAGGAAATAGTGGGATAATCTGTCCTCAGGGAGAGTTACCTACAAGATGGGAAATTCAAAACTGACAAAAGGCAATACTTTGTCACAGCTTTTGTAATTAGTCCGTAGAACTCGTTGTCCCAGCAAGTTGTTGAGATCAAGACTTCGCAAGAGTCAAAAACAGAAATTGGACATTTATGTGGTTATCAAGAATATCCACAGTTACAATAATCAATTAAAAACCATTTCTGGAAAGGATCGTGTTTTAGGTCTTAACCCAATTTTTAACTACTAGATACAAGGTTGAGGCATAACATGGGGTGGTAAATTATCCACATCTCCCTCCGCACAGTTCTTATATCTTCCTCCGGATCATCTGGTACAGAGCATTATTGGAGACAGGAGAGTGGGCAAAATGGACTTTGTGCACATCCAGAGTGGCGATTCCTATATTCCTCCTATTCCAATGGTTTTAGCCCTGCAATATGATGGTTTAGATATGCCTTCCACAATTCCTGGTAGGAGAGGTGTTTGTTTTTTGCTTGTCCTATTGTAATAACTATGGTAATTTTATATGGTTTGAGGTATGTGAGGGGTGGGGGGGGGAAATCAGTCTGGGAAGCATTAGAGAGAACAATATTTCCATCAATGTTTGACAGGCCTTTCTATTTCACAGAGTAATAAATTTTGGAAACTTCTTTTATTTAGCATTGTATGTAGCAAGGAACCAGTAAAATACTCATAAGGAGATTCATTGAAGGTGAGCACTAAGCAGACAAATGACACAGCTGCTACTGGAAATGCACTAAATAAATTGCCTGTATTTGGGGCAATGTATGCAGAAAGCGCACCAGTACTCTGTGTTTCCTGCTGTTAGAATCAAGTGAGGTTGAGGTGATAAATGTATATCATTTGCCTGGCGAATACTGTAATTCAAAACTGCCAAGTTCATTTAGACTGTTATGCATCATTGTGTATCTAAATATATCAACAATAAGATTAATATGCTTGAAAGCCACATGGTTCCTGAATTGATGTTTAGGTTACTTAACAGAAGCACGGCTTCCGATGACATCAGGCTTAGAGTTTTACTTTCAGCAAAATGAAACGATACAAATTGAGCCTTACTTATTAACTTTCTAGCAGGCCTCATATGATAAAATAAGCTGCTGTTCTAATATAATGTAAAATAGAAGAAGGAGTTCACTAAAGATGAAGTCTCCAGTGGGAACCTCACAGGCGTTCTCTTCCCCCTATATTTTTCTGCTGAATGTGTCTTCAGTGCAAGACCAACTGCTGTAATGGACTATTGGATATGATGCCTAAATACTGTTCCAGTCAGGAATGAGGAGGGTGATATGCTGAAATAAAAATGCATTAAACTTCTACTTAAACTCTAATTTTAATTTAAAAAAAAAAAAACACCACAATAAAAAACCCACCAAGGAGTGGTGTGGCACTTTTAAAGACTAACGAGTTTATTCATCGCAAGCATGAGCTTTCATGGGAGAAATCCCATTTTGTCAAATGCTTTGAAGTGTCTGATGAAGTGGGATTTCTCCCACGAAAGCTCATGCATGCAATCAACAAACTTGTTAGTCTTTTAAAGTGCCACAGGACTCCTTGTTTGTTTTGCTGAACTAGACTAACACGGCTACCCCTTTGGAACTTATCTAATTTTAATGCATTTAATGCAAAAGTAAAGGAAGTAACTTAAAACAACTCTGCCAAGAATAAAAGCCTTGTTCTCAATGGCCCTGGAGCTGCAGAGTCATTTCCACCACTGAAGAGTAAGCATAGAAGCTTTCTTTCTGACTTGATAGCATTTTATATGAACTCCATATCGTGTCAATGGAGAATCACGTTCTAGCTATTGCTGGCTAGGGTCAAGAGGCCCCACCATGGAATGGGTTTATCACCAAATACACGTTCCAGGCTGGCAGTGTAGTTCTTCACAAGAAACATAGCAAATCTAGTTTATTGAGTCCCTTTACCATAATAATAATTGGATGTCTATCTTAGACATCTGATCTGGGTGCCCAGTCACTAACATGCAAAGGGTATATTATGGGATGGAAACTGCCCTTTTATTCTTCCTCTACTCCCAAAAGAGTGACTGTAGCAACTGGCATTCTGGCCATCGCTTGCATTAAAACTTGAGCCATCCTGAGCCAAGAACACAGATCTTTACAACATAAACTAAAAAGGAATCAGCCTCATGGAAGAGAGGTAGCAGACTCAGATCCCCTGAGGATCAGGCACATAGGGGAACCCACAATATATAGCAGACAGCAGGTTACCAAACAGCACCAAAACCGAAAACCTAGGAGCTATTTTTAAAAGTGTATTTGTCCTGTTGTGAATGCATGAATAAAAGTTTACTTTTCCACTTCTCTTGTCTGCCCAGGATGCCATTGGAAAATTCAGCTATTTAATCTTATATGGATGTCTCTAGCTTAAATATTTTAAATAACTAAAAGACAAGATGCCCATCTGGCAAAAAATCAGTGAAGACTTTGATAGAACTAGGTCTATTTACACCAGCTGAGGATCTGACCTGTAGATTTTAAATTAAATTTGTTTTCTTTTAGGTCAGAGAATACTTTAAATTCATTTTTAACCTAATAAACCTTTTTGAAGGGCCTGACTTCCATAGCCTCTGGCTCCTTTTCAAAATACAAGAAAACTGATGTTTCTCAACCATGGTACTGTACATAGTCAGGGAGAAGCACCAATTATTGGCCCATCAGACGTTAGAAAGAGTTTGATTGTGCTTCCAAAAATGTATTGATTTGAAAGCAGCATTTAGCCCCCAAGGAGGAAAGTGACCTTGCTGCTGAAATTATAGCTAAAATTGACAAAATACCATTGGGAGAATGGATTAAACCTTTGTGATATTTCTACGGAGAATATAAAGGGAACTCATTGTAACCAAAGGAAAGAAGGTCAGCTACTTTAGAGAGAAACAATTAATACTGAGCTAGACACAGAGAAATTAATATATATAGGTATAGTCAACATTCTAAAATACAAAATACTATAAAGGTTCACAGAATTTTGCCTGCTGTTCACTAGATCCACGCTACAAAATCAGATTGCAGTTTTTACTGTCAATCCCATCATATAGTACATTCAGGTTTGAAAGCACAAGGTAAGAGTGATGAACAGCAGAGAGACCACAGAGGAATCCAACCCTGCATTAATGAGAGTGCTGGAGCACAGCTACCATGTTACCTTTGTCTAATAAGAAGGCAAGAAATGGAGCTTGTAACTATGCACTTTATTTGTATGCTGTGAATCACATTTACGAAGAGATAAAGCTGAAGTATTTTAGTATTCTTAAAAGAAAAAAAAATTAAGTAGAGCAGAACACCACCATTCTCTACTCTTTGGGGCATGACCCACATCCATGGTCTGGTTGAAACATAAAAATCTGGATTTGTATAAAAGAGAAAGAATATAGCTTCTCAAGGCTGAAGTTAACTGCTGGGGCTGGTCTACATTGAGAGCTCAGGTGGACATAAGTCTCGTTAGTCGACCTTCTACAGCCCACATCTTCACCGGCAGGGCTGTAAATTCGAAGTCAGTGCCCCTGTCATTCGACCTTGTAACACCGCCCCTCCAAGTGGCATAGGGCTTTGGTTGAATTCAGGCATTTGAATTAAGTTGAGTGTAGACAGAGAGATGGGTGGAGAGTAGTGAAATTGATAAGTAATGAGGAGTACAGATGACCCATTTTCCCTGGCTGCAGCTTCTCTGGGGCTTGCTAGGGACCCCGTTGGCAGGTGGCCTGCAGCCATTTTGGAGCTCCAGGGTGGCAAGGGGGCAATGGGAGACAGCCACCCAGGACCTGGCTGAGCCCTGGGCAGCAGGAGACGACAGACATCTGGTTGGCTGTAGCCATGCTCCCCAGAGACCCAGCCGAGCCCTGGCAGCTGCCGTGGACTTCCCCCCAGGGCTCAGCTGAGTCCCAGGGGAGCACAGCTATGGCTGCCCAGGGCTTGGCCGGGTCCTGGGCAACAGTGTGGGGCAGCCCTCAGGGCTCGATTGGGTCCTGGGTGGCATAGGTCATAAGCTTACTTGTACGATCATAACACTGAAAAAATCCCAGGCAATGAAAATTAGTGGCCAGCACTGAAAATTTTCTCCTAGATCTTTCCCGAGGTGCTGAGGTTGGAATTTTCATTATTGATAAGGATTTGGAGACTGACAACAGTAGGATTTGGGAATACCTTTTACACAATTCCCTAATTCTGTACCACTCCTTCAAAGATTTATGCATGTGCTTTTCTGGCCACATACATGTATCTTTGATGAACCAGGGACTTTAACAAGAGATATTATGTTAGCATTTTGGAATACAGGAAATGGCAACCATGGAAATCAGAGGCTGCGGCTGGGGGATCAGCATTTTTGAAAACTAAGTCAGTTATTTAGCCGTCTAGCTTTTTATTCGGATTTTTTAAAACCTTGGCCTAGAACTTTAATGAAGCTTGAATTTTAGGGAAGGAAGAACTTGAAAAAAATGTATCTGACAATAACAGCAACAAAGAAGGTTCATTTGAAAAATAATCTCCAGGTATTTGATGTCCCATTATCTACACTTCCCTCCAACATAAACATAACCCCACCAGCGAAGTAGTATTCTAAAAAGTATCCAGGATGGCAGTCTCAAAGGCTGGTACAAGAGTCTCATGGTACTGGTGCCCATGAATAAACCCACAACTGCATGTATAAATGGGCTAAATGGAAACACTGACACATAAGTTAAGCAGACAATCTTAGGAAAACCAAAGCAGCCAGACAGGTAGAAAAGGTGTGCTTTTGAGGACCTCGCATCCGGTTGAACTATAGACTGCTCCTCCATCTTCAGCAGTGGGGAAGCACTTGCAAACTTGCTCTGTATTTCTGCTTTGAAGCACTGTGAATTTAATACTGCAGACCAGATATTCATAGCCCCCTTTAGTTTTAGATTTACTTTCTGTTTCCATGGCAATTCTGTCACATAAAACTGTACATTTTTGTTCTCGGTGGAAGATCTTTTATTGGTCATATAAATGGGTAACCCGTTTGGCCCCTTCAACAAGCATTCGGTGGAGTTGTAAGTGCACAGACGAGAGACTAAATATATTTCGTTTTAATAGCGCTGATGCATTTGAATAACAATGACATTCCAATTTGCCATTTTATTTGCCACATCAATTCTTAAAGTCCCCTTTGCTGGTATGGGTCTTCTAAGTAGTCCTGTTTTAAAGCAAAAAATTAAATGTACCAGTGTCTCATCTTATTGTTGGTCCAGATACACTAATCTCTCTGAAACACTGACAATATTGAAACACTGTATTAATGGCTTCCACTGGTGTCATTGTAAACAAGAGTTATTACTCCACCATTGGAAATGGAGTAAGTCATCTAAATATAAACAGCACCATACTGAAATTTTAAGTAGTCTGTAACACAAAATACTATAATTCTTTTGGTTCCAAAATATTATGGACTGCTAACATACTTGAATGTGTATTATATTTGACCCTGGACCAATATCCCTTGATATCCCTTTAGTATGATGACTTTGCCAAGAAAACTGAACAAATACATAGTGAAAACGTATTATTAGCCATACTTATTGTTAGTAACAGACAAAAATCATATTTTAAAATGATTGATGTGATTTCTTTGCCAAATATTAGTACCTGGTAAAAATGTTGTGCATATTATAGATCCCTTTGAAACTACTGAAGCTCAAATGAAAGTTGTTTCATGATTTAGTAAGTGTTTATTTTCCCCATTAAGTAAAATACACTGCAGATCAGATGCAACATTTTCACTGCCCTGGTTGTTATGAGAAGCCTGTGATTTCTATTGATAATACTATAGATACAAGAAGGGAGGTAGCAACAGCAGCTACAAAAGTCTTTTTTTTTTTTTAAAGGAAACATAATGGCGTGCTCCTTGTCACACAATAAATAGAAACATATGCCAAGTTTAAAAAAAAAACACAACACACACAGACACGCCTGAAAATTACCATAATTGCACGCAGAACTTGGATAACAGTGTGAAAATAACTATCATTTGCATGTGCACTTACATTATTTTCCCAAACAATTGCACAGCTATTTTTGTCCATACCTTTAAAAAAAAATGACATCCTAAATTACACCATGGAAAGAAGAGGAAGGGCTTGCTATAGGGTCAGATTCTAGGTTCTCTGTTAGTGTATTGTCTTGTGTGAGTGCTGTTTATATACAGTATTCATTCAGCTTCAGCACAATCTCTCCCAAGAGAAGGATGACTTAATTGTGTAGTCAAGTTTGGGGAGTTTTGGAGCAGAAATGTTTTGGAGCAAATCATCAGATGATTTGAAATTTCATTTGCTGTATGTCTCAGAATACCCAAATATGCAAATTAATAGATAAACAGAGCCTTAAGCATTCCAGTCTAGAACCATGTCCAACATCTGCTGTTTTATAATAGCTCACCAGGTGGTGGAAAATCCCATAATCTAGTCATCATTAATTTAAATTTACCATCTGAGAGCTTCTTAAAGTGCAGTAATAGCCTGAAAAAAAAAAGTGTAAAAATGACATCCTGGAGTTTGTCCACCGTAACTGTGTCTTGGCATCTGCCAGAGCATATTTAATCAGATTACAAGCAAAACATTTTTCTCACTCCTATCATGATAAACTTCATTGGAAATCAAGTTTAGGGTTGTTTGTGTACTGTGCAGCATCACCAGTAACAAAGATTTAGCAATCAAAATATAAAATCACTTTTATTTTGGTGATTCATCAGCTAGTATTGCATCCTGTTTCCTTTGTCTGCCCATATATTTATATTCCGCTCATCACCAAGCCAGAAATCACATCCCCCTGCTTTGTCAATGGTGGTCACTCACCTTGTGTGGAACAGCAGCCTCAGTCTAGTCTTTCCCAGATTCCATACAATGCATTCTGGGATCTAAAGGCTATGCAGGGAGAGAGGTGTACAGGGCAGGCTGATGCAGGGAAGGAGTGAGAGGGCAAAAGTATTTTGTAGAAATACTCATTCCTAGCAGAATTTAAAGCAGGAAGTGGGCAGAGGGTGAAGAAGGAAAATCAAGATGGAGAGACCGGGGGACAGCTTTACTGCAAGGAACTGGGGTCCAAAGCCCCTAGGATCAGAAAATGATTGCAGTCACAGGGCCTATGAACAGATTGCCTTGGCCTCACATTGCACACTCCCAGACCTTTGTGGGTGCCTGGGATTGGCCAACTTTAAGGACATTAGACAGAGGGTATTACTGGAGGAGTAGGAATCTGGGTCAAGATGAGCACCTTCTTCATTGAGTAGCCATGAGGTCGTCTGACTGTCATTTGGTCTTCCCAAGCTTGCCCTTCCCTATCTTTTTGTTTATAGGAACATAAGAACAGCCCTATTGGGTCAGACCAATAGTCCATCTAGCCCAGCCTCCTGTCTTCTGACAGCGGCCAATGCCAGGTTCCTCAAAGGGAATGAATGAAAAGGGTAATCACCAAGTTATCCATTCTGTTAGCCATTCCCAGCCTATGGCAAACAGCAATCCCTGTCTATACTGGCTAATAGCCATAGATGGACCTATCCTCCAAGAACTTACCTAGGTCTTTTTTGAACCTCCTCATAGTCTTCGCCACCTCTCCAGGCATCACCACCTTGTAGTGATGGAAATGTGTGTTCTAACCATCCTGAGAGCAAGGCCGTCTAAAGCTTCATACTCCTGGTAGGGTCACACGTGGAGGAAAGGTCACAAGGGAGGTAGCCGACTAAGTGATACCAGACCTCAGCAGCAGACTAAGGAGAAGAAAAGCGAAACCTTCCTTTCCAATGATTGGGAAGGTAGACAAAGATTGCAGCAGATGGAGGGTCTCTATTTGTCTTGGACTCCATGCCATTGGACTCAGTTCCATCATCTATCAAGGAACATCTGTTTGTTGGTGTGTGACAACATCGCCACACTAAAAGAAATCACACACAGGCGTCTTCCATGTGGGAATTAACATTTCAGTCTTGGCCTCTACACCATCTTTTGGCGTGGAGTTCCACAGATTGACTGTGTGGTATATGAAGAAATACTTCCTTTTGTTTGTTTTAAACCTGTTGCCTATTAATTTCATTTGGGACCATTATTTTTTGTGTTATAAGAAGGAGTAAACAACACTTCCTTATTTATTTTTTTCACACCAGTCATGATTTTATAGACCTCTATCATATCCCCCTTAACCATCTCTTTTCCAAGCTGAAAAACCCCAATCTTATTAAGCTCTCGTCATATGGAAGCATTTCCATATCCTCAATCATTTTTGTTCTTTTCTGTATCTTTCCCAATTCCAGTACATCTTTTTGAGGTAGAGTGACCAGATCTGTATCCAGTACTCAAATTGTGGGCATACCATGGATTTATGAAGAGGCAATATGATATTTTCTGTCTTTTATTTATCCCTTTCCTAATGATTCCCAAAATTGTTAACTTTTTTGATTGACTCTGCACATTGAGCGGCTGTTTTCAGAAAACTATCCACAACAACAAGCTCTCTTTCCAACAACTAGATTAGAACCCATCACTCTTACGTATTGTGTCTTATTGAATTTATGTGGGATATCCACTGAAAAGGGGAATGGGCCTTTAAATATGTCCTCACCTCATTAGGGAATAGATGTTTGCTGTGATTGTTTCCATGTAACTATTGAGAAAGGTGCCTGAAGTAGCGCTTCTTTGCATATATCATTCAAAGCAAATATATAGATAAAGAATATCCTACATGGCTCAATATAGATAAAGAATATCCAAGGCGGCTCAATCCTGTTAGTCTCTGAGCATTCTAAACTCTGATCCAGCAAAGCATTTGTTTAACATTAAGAACATGAGTCATCCCATTGAACACAATGAAACATGCTGAAGTGTTTTGCTGGATCAGGCCCCTAAGTGTTCAGCACCTTGCAGGAGCAAGCTCCGGAAGAAAAAGAGTTTGTCTTCCCTCTGTTTTTAACATATAGATTTTTAATCAAATCTAAACATGGGCAATACTCAGTAGACATTCAGAGGGAGAAAGGCAAGGAACTAATTAGCATAGCTCAATCACATAATGAATAAAATATGGAACAGACTCTGATGAATGAGTACTCTGCAATTTCTCTCATGTCATTTATAAAGCTGCCTGTCACCTCTGCACTGTTACAGCAAATTTGACTCTAAACTAGATGTAGATACAAGTGACAGTTGATAGAGAGAAATGAAGAGTCTTTGCACATAGGACTCAAAATGAACCTGATACTACTGGAGAAGACAATTATCAGAGACGCCCCCAGACATAAATTCTCTTCTCCATAGTTCATAAAAATCCTAACTTCAGGGTGTTCAGCACTGTTAATCAACATTTTGGCAGTTGGCAAATATTAAGGGGGGGGTGTTAACGTTTGGTGTTCTGAATTGTCATAGTTTAATGAGCGTTTATCACAGAAGTAACCCATTGTGTCACTGTAGCACAGCTAAGGGCTTAATTTGATCAAAAACTCATGTAACAAGTTTCATAGAAAATAGTTTTCTGTCTCTTTGGATTCATGAGGCTTGGGGCTTGTTGATTTTCAGTGTTAATTTCTACTAATGCATTACAAATATGTAACAATATTAAAGATGTCAACAAAGGACTGTTATGGTTTGATAAAGGTGGGGGAGAAGCCATTTCACTAAAGAATGAGGCTATCCATACAACTGAAGATATAGATATAAATAAATATATAAAGAGATGTATAAAAAACTGAAGATTATGCTGCCACCTTGTGACACCATCACAAACCTTTCGTCACTTGAAGTGTATCTTTAATGGAACCTTGTCACAGTTGGCTGTGGATTTCGCTACACCAAGTGTCAGCCACTCCTATTTTTAGAAACTTAAATGCATTTCCTTGACTCAACTACTTGTAATATTTATGATTTGGCCAGAGAGCCAACAAGCTTCATTCATCCCACTGATTTCAAATGGAGTGAATATCCACGGATGAACGTCCCCTAAAATCTCTCACCAAATATACCCTTACCCATAAGGATTACCAACAAAGTAAAGGAAAACATATTTACTAACAGCTCTCAACCAATACGCAGCCCAAAGCAGTAAAGGCTACCTGTGGCTTTGCTTCCTTTTGTTCAGTTGCAAATTCTCAAGGCCAAAGACAGATATCCTAGTGTAAATGGGGCCTGCTTTCCTTTGTATACAATGTCTGTTTCACAGAGTCCTGGATGGAAGGCTAGGGTTATAATTTTCCAACACTCGGTCTAGGTTCAGAACTCTTCTGAAGGATGAGAAAGTCATCGCTCAGGTGAGATTGTTTCTGCAGCACTAGTTGGCAATCCAACAAGGGCTGGGTTTAAGGGCTAGCAAACCAGATGACTATGTGAGATGCCAGGAGGCTTGGGGGAAGTGACAGGCTCAGACTGCTGCTTTTGTGTTCAATACAGATTTGCAGATCCTAGCATACAAATGCATGATAGAAATAAATCGTACGCAAATTGTGCATGAAAGTCATGAAATGGGCTATAGGAGCAATAAAAACAATAAGGTATTCAAGAGTTTAACAAATGGAGGTGGGAAGTGATACAGACTCTCTTTGCCTAGGGCATCATTTGGTCTAGTGCAGGCCCTGATGGCAACCGTGAGGCTTGTGCAAATGGAGGTTCGGGTTGTTTCTGACGCGAACTTTAATCAAATACTCTAAACTGTACCCTCCACGTCTGGGAGTACAACACTAGCAATCAAAGCCACTATCATGCATTTCCTCATTGAGCATTTTTACCTGCTGGTAGGAAGAGCTTTAAAACATTCTTTCTTCAGTGACCATGTGGCCAACACATTTGCTTCAATGGGATTGCATAGGAATCGCCAAGGATCCTCTGGTTCAACAAAATCCATGACTTGTTTGAAGACATGGTAAAATGTTTAACTGTAGATCTCTCTATAATTAATGAGTCAGCTCATGGTGATCACAAAAAGAACTAAGTTAATTCAAAATTACCTATTACATCTTCATTAGTGCCAAAAGAGGTGTTTTTTCTTGATTAATGGGAACAAGTAAATAGCAAAAGAATTAAAAATGATGTCATTTAAAACACTGACAAATTTCTAAGTAAAAAAATGAATGAAAATATAATGATTAACTTTGCTCAAGGCTCATGTTTAAAAGTTCTTGATTGTTTTTATTTGGTTTAAAATGTATTTAATTATCCAGAGAAGCAGTTGGAAAGGAACTCAAGAACAACTTTTCAAAAGTACAGTTACAAGACAGCACAACATTTTCTACTGTACTTCTAAATAGGAAGTTATTATATAAAAGCTTCCTATTGAAAATACATCCCTCACCCCGTAAAAAAAGGCTTCCATTTTTCCCCTCATGAATGAGAAGAAACAAGGTGAGAAAACCTCATTGATGTTCAGCTGAATGCTAAGGCTGTCCCTCCACATCCTGGCCAGATCATGGCTTCATGCAGCAAGTCAGTGTGGATGGGGCATTAGGTAGAACAGTCTCCTCAGAGAAGTCCTAGAATCACCATGGCTTAAGACATTTAGAATTAGAGTAGTCAAGACTTTAAAAAATATTGTAACTCAGCATCCTCCAGTAAGGCGATAGACAAGTGGACATAAGAGATCATGTGGGTCTCTCTGCTATGATTGTGTTGTCTGGAAGCAGTAAAAGTATTTGATATGAAATGCTGCCATATTAGCTAAAGGTAAGACCACATTCTATGTAAATTTATTAAACAAAACTGAAAAGCGTGATTAAAGCAATAGGGTCAGGCTTTCTTTTACAGAAAGGCGTGAACTGGGAAATCCATCACGCTGCCACAATGTCTAAATAACTTAATTTTATAATACAGTACCATACACAAGGAACACAAAATCAGTGAATTTGAAAAGCATGCCTGACTAGCTAACTGTGAAGAAATATTTCATTTGTTGTGGGAAAAAGAGAAAACAAGCATTTATTGTTATTGTTGAGTTTTTCCTCTCTACATTAATGGCACAAATCATAGCATATAAGGAGCAACATTGCCATGATCTCAAACATCATAGATGCACGTCACTGAATGGGTAATGACAACGTTTTGTTTTATTACATTAATAGGGATGTGCAAGGTTTTCTGTCCTTACTATCTGCAGTAATTTAGTCTGAGCTGGTTTACACTCAGTAGCTGGACTATTATTAATGAAGTTATATTCATTTACTATGATATTTGCAGATTTAATTTTAAAGTTATTACACTTTTGTAGTGAATCCTGAGGTTAAAAGCTAAAGGCCATATTCTCAGTTTGTGTAATTAGTATAGTTACACTGGTTTCACCAGAGCTGAAGTTATTTACATTACATGAGGATCTGACCCGTAAAAGTCTTTCAGTATGAGAGAAATTCATATATAGGCTATTAAGGTAATATGTCGTGGTCTATAGTGTAAAAAAAGAAGTCAATTGTACAGAACGCTTATAAAAGTAATACAGATACAACTGAGATAAATCAAGTAATCCAAAAAAGGGCAAGTCTTGGATAGACACCCTAATAAACTCCAATTGTGTCTTTAGACAGAAGTGATTCCAGAAATTCTTTATTTAAGACTTCAGAGGTTGAGCCAAAAAAAATTCCTCATCTGACTTCATTGCCAACTAATTCAAAAATAGAACTCAGGAAGTGATAAGAAAGAGTTTCTTGATCAAATTCCTGTCTTCATATACTCCTTGCTAAGCACTTCAGGAGATCAAAAGAACTGTATACTCTCTCCACCCTTAGACGTTTTCTATTTCAGCAATTCTCTTCAACTGGACAGCTCCAGTGTAAGGGGGTCCCCTAAGGCTTTCTCCCAGTTGCTGGCACAATGCAGAAACAACTGAGCACAGTTATTTACTTTAGATGGTTCTAACCCAGACCCCAGTTCCTTACTTCTTGCAAGGGGTCTCTGCCCTTTGCAGACCTTCTGAAATCTCTCCTGATAGGGAGTCAAAAGGAAAGGTAAATGCCCCAGTGTAGTCTAGAGTACCCTCTTTCCAGGGTCCCTCATAGGTTGGGGGAGCTCCACAGTGCTATTAACACCACAATGCTCACATCATAGTTTTTGAGAAATCTTTGCCCTAGGCTACACCGCCCACCGTTTTCGGTGACAGTTGAAGGTTGATATGCAAGTTACTTCAATAATTGGAATATCTCCCTTCAACTTCCTAATGTGCAACAGGTCCACTGCACTGAGTCGAAGGAAAACCCCATCCCTTCGACTCACGCTACTCCAGTTCAGGGACTGGAGTCAATGCATCGACTTCCCTATCACTTGAGCAGGTGTAACCCATATGCCTAAAATGGCTCTCTCTTTAAGAGACCTACTGAGGGTGGGTTACTGTTGCTGGGCAGATTAGCTACCCACAACCAGAAACTTCTAGTAGCAGAGAGTGGTAGCATTTGAGCATGCTCCACAGCGTGCCCTGCTGGCGTGATGTGGTGCGGTCATTCAGATGACATGGGAGCAGCCGTCTGTGCAGACAGCAGGCAGGAGCTGCTCTGAGAAGAGACCATGTGCTCAGTTTTCAGGAGAGAAGCTGAGCCAGGAGTGAACAAGATGTTTTCTCCCTCTAATGGAGTCATCTGCAACAGATTTTGCAGACATGCATGTGGGACTGAGGGCTGGTTGCAAAGGAGAAGGAAAAGCCTGCATGGAATGCTACAGAAGATTCCTGCAAAGAAAGAAGAAGAGGACAGCTATTTCTTGCCACTCAAGCCTCTATACTGGAACAAAGACTGTAGCTGAGAGTTGGGTGAACTCCACCTGGACTTTGGGACTTTTGGGGATCTTTCCTGTGGGGGTTTCTGGAGGGATTGTTCGTGGTTAATTGTATTTTGTTTTCTTAGGGTAAGGTTCATTTAGTTAGTAGTTAATAAAGTTCATTGTTAAGTTTGTTTTTAGTAGTATTTTAATGTGGGAGGGTAACTGAGCAGTCTTTGCTGTGAGTCCTGTACAGACTGGATCCTGGGTTTCCAGCTGCTTTTTCGATAGGGATTGGGATTGGTTTCTGTGAGGCACTGGAGAAGGGCAATTACATGAATTTTAGCCCACCCTTTACAGACTCACTCAAATTGAACTGAGAAGTTCGATCTGATGGTGGTGAATTTGCCTCCATCAGTCTAGACAAGCCCTTTGTCTTGATGGCTGACGGGAGCTTAGTTAGTCCACTAATCGGTCCGCTGCATTCCTACCCAGAAGATCTTCACCCCAACCCTAGAAGAAGTGCCCTCTGTGGCTTCAGGAATCACTCCATGAACATCCTGCTTAGTTCATACACCCATCACACCTATATTTTCACTCATAGGAATACAAGAAAAAAAGTCCAAGAAACAGGTGTCTGAATATTAAAGATAAGAGCCCATCTGTTTCTACAGCTGCATTTGTCCTTTAAAACAGCTGTGCAAAATCAACATTTTGAACTACCACAAGATTAATGGACAGGAAGATAAATTCTTCAATTGACCCTTTCTGAACCAATCAGATTGCTCTAGGGTAAGCAAAAACAGCACAGTACACCTACCCTATACCTGCTGATTCTTGTTCTGATCCCATTACCATTTTGTCCTGTGAATTCACTACTGAGGTTCTAAACAATTTCTGTTACAATTCCCTTTGGGTGCCTATGCAATGGTTCCGGGTGAGAGCCTATGACTGAGTGTATTCTGGAAGATTTCAGAAGTCTGCTGGTGCCATGATAACAGCAGTCTGAGCCAAACAGCATTTGGCAACTATAGTACACTTTCAAGCACTTTCCAATGTGGACATAGTCTTATGAGCATGGTAGGGCATGGTTCTTAACTCAAAAACGTTCTCTAATGCAAACAAGGCCTGGGATTTTTAACACGTGGCATTTGTCTGTAAATCTTCCTTGGACGAAGAAGAGGCCAGTACTTGTACTCTGAAAGAAAATCAATTCTGGGGTGACTGGGATCCTTGCCTATGTCTACACTGGCAAGTTAGTTTGAATTAAGGAGGCTTAATTCGAACTAACTAAAGCCATGGCAACACTAGACTTAAGTTAGTTCGAATTAGGGGCTTCCTTAATTCGAACTAAGAAGTTCGAATAGGGTTTTAGAAGTAAGGTTTTAATTCGAACTAACTAGTTTGTATTAACCAATGTGGCCATGTTAATTTGAACTAATTTCTTAGTTCGAACTAACCGGCCATTGAAATGAATGGGGATCGCTAATTCGAACTAAGGAAGTGCCGTGAATGGCACTTCCTTAGTTCGAACTAACTTTTTCTAGTTCAAATTAATTCGCGCTAACTAAAATTAGTTTGAATTAGTTAGTTCGAACTAACATTCGAACTAATTTTAGCAAGTGTAGACATAGCCCTTGACCCCCAGGCTGCTGCCCACTCTGATGAAGAAGTGATCCCAAGAGGAGCTAGAATTGCACACAGTAGGACAGGGCACTGCCATGCCCTATCTTCCTTGTTTCACATACGATTCCTTTTACACACACCCTTTTGATTTTCCAGGAGCATAGTGTTTAATCATGCCAGCACATTCTACTCTCTCTGATGCTGCTCTATCAGACAGGAGTCTTCTTTTCTGACTGCTCACAATAGGACGGATGTTAGGTGATGCATGAGTGTTCAGATACTCTACCACTGCATGGAACACAAAATAATTTCCCTAAGGCTGAAACAAGGCACATGGAGAGCAAAGTCCAATTTTTTGTGTAAATTGCTGTGACCCATTGAAAGTAATTTGATCTACAGATCACATATTTGCAAAGAAAAAAAAGTCGAGAAATCTACTTGAGTTAGAGGCATTCTTTGCCCTTTCATTTAAAAAAAAAGTAAAATATCTGCAACACGTATTTATATACTATACTTTTAAATAAGAGCCAAAATACAATGCACTATATGGCGCTCTTTCTGCACGTAAAGCATTAAAATCCATTTTATGGAAAGTATATTATAATCACACTTCCCAGTCATGGCTAATTCTTACTATATCCACTGATAGGTTATCTAGCCCAAAGGAGCCTTGTAGCCTAGAACATGTTATTAGGACTGTTTGCCAATTTTAGGTTTGTACTTTAAATACATTGTCCACTGATACAGTGTCAAAAAAAAAAAGCACTAGTGTTTTGATATAGTACAGCCTTTAGTGACAGCAGAAAAGAAAAATAGTGCCATTTTGCTGAAGCAGATGGAGATTATTGCTGTAGTAAGTTACAAAGCTAGCAATTCAGTTGAAGTATTCACTGTTATAAACGACTGAGAGAAACTAAACCACTTCCCAATTCCAACTATGTTTCTTAAAAGTTGTCATCTCAGGGAAAGCCAAATATAACCACCATGTAATATGTATAACTGGATAGTTACTTGATCAATAACCCAACTACATGTTCAATCCCAGTAACGAGGACATACATTAAGCAAAAAGTTACATATGCATTTTTACACACACACACTTTTATAAAAACCATATTGGGGTGAAATGCTGGCCCGCTGAAGGAGGTCAACATTCTATCATAGGCACCTCACTTCTCTGTTCCTCTGCAACACCCTCTAAAAAGGATATATACATACATATATTTCATGGCCATTTCTTGGATTGAATTAGACCTGCCCAGGTAATGGACTGAATTAGATCTGCCTTGATAGCTACTTGAGGTAGATCTCAAGGGACAAGGGTCAGTGCTTTCAGAGTTAGCAAATCTTGGTACTAGTCCCATTTATTCCCTGAAGCAGGTGGACAGGAAGGAGCCCAGGCAACATTTCCCCATCCACCCCCACCTACTTGATGGTGGTTAGAAAGAGTTGCAATTTGCTGCTGGTATAGGCTACTTCTCTGTCACAAACTGCAACTCATAAAGCTCAGGGGGGCTACTACTGAAGTGGTTCAGGTTAGACGTTACCCTTTACTTAAATTTATGCCTAAAGTTAATCTATTCCTAAATATTTAATAAATATCTTTAATTCCCAATTACTTGCAATGAGTTGTTTTGGGGGTTTTTTTTAACACCAAGAAGGGTGATGTTGGGGAGGGGGGCAGAGTACTACGCAACAACATTATTGTATACAGTCAATGTCATACCAATATGCCTAACCTTTCTCTTCCTGTAACTGTTTTTACATTAAAATCATTGACTGTTCTCATGTAGACATATTTGTGCTCCACACCAAATTTGTGCCTTTGTGTTTGGGAACCAAAGAGATCAGTTATCTATATTTTAATTGGTTCCCAAGTGTTATGGTATTTCAAAAATGAGGGGGGGGGGGAGAAGAGTGATGTCTGGAAACCATTATAAGTTATGGAAAAGAGTACGGTGTTTTTCTATTTAAAATTCACTTTATGGACAGAAATACTGTCCTGAAGGAATAGAAGGAGTTATTTAATTAAATATCTTGGACTTTAAACCTTTTGCTTTGAACAAGTTGACTGAATAAAGTTATTACTGAAATCTTTTCAAATAGACTGTCCAGACAACAGTTACAAGTTATTCTCTGTAGTTTAAAACAATGTCTTTGATATGCTGCTTTGCTTATACTTTTCACGTTTCTCTACCTAAAACACTCAAGTATTTTCTTCTTTCTAAAACTGTTAATCTGCATGGTCCTGATTCAAGGAAGCACTTAAGTCCACCTTTAGTCAAGACATTATTTAAGCACACACCTAACTATACTATAAGCACATATTAGGATCACATTGATGTTAATGGGCCTTAATCAATGGTGAAGTGCTCTCCTCAAAGAAGGTGCTTTCCACAGTTGGGGTCTAATATACTCAGTTTTGAGATGCAAAGGTCTATTTTCCACCCAGACTTTGAAAAAATCTCCCTCCTTATACATCCAGCTATTTTCTACTCAAACTTCCGCTAGATAGAAGAAGCTCCAAATAAAAGCATGCAGAGCATTCAGTTGGATTATATATTCAGGTACATAGGAGGATACATTTAAACTTATGTATTAAGTGTGAGGCCAATACACACTCAATACATTGATTTGACAAATCAAAATTATCTTTGAAAAATTACACCAAAACCTCTGCATCCACCCAACATATTTTCAGAAGGAGGCAGACATTGTAAATTCACAAAAAAACACAGTTGGGGTGCCCATGAAAACTATAGCACAATATACAGTGTCTATGCAAATGAATACCAGGAATATAATGCAGTCTAAGGCATCAGCCCCACACCAATAGAAAAGTAAGGAAGTAGATGGTTTTCTAACAGCTGAGCTGCATAGAATTCACTGATGCAGAAAAGAACAGATAGTCTCCCAATCGTGAGTTTGTTTAACCTTTTCTGATCTTCTCAAGGACAGAAGGTGGTCGAGCAGACCAGCTGGGAGAGTGGAATCAGCCAACCATCCCAGAAAACAAATGGACATAAGGTGAAGCAGCTGTCGGGTATAATACAAGCCCCAAAAGATTACACCAGGAGAGGGAGGATTGGGCCTGAGGCCTGTTGGGCAGAATTTTCCTAGGAGGAACAGGAGCGTTCATGTTTGGAAGCCAGATGCATCACTGATCTTGGTTTAACCTAGCAGAGCACACAGTTTGATTTTTTCAGGCTAAGATGAACAGAAAACTCAGAGAAAAGGTGTTCATTGCTTGTGTTACTGTCTCAGCCAGAACATTTTTAAGGTCGCCACTCCTTAGATTTTGTGCCTCACATCTCTGCAGTCAGAGCTCTACAGTTTGTAGGAAAAAGTCAAGGAGATCTAAAATAAGCAACAAAGAAAGCTTCCTTTAGCAATTCTACCAGGCATTGTTCTCTGACTGAAATAGGGGAATGAGTCATTCAGCAGCCTTTTGTTGTTTAATCTCTTATTTAAAAAGATGAAACAAAATGGTAGGTATCCCCTCAGTTATTGGAATGTGAACAACAGCTATGAAGGGAATAGTTTTACGTAGATGGGCCACAGTAAAAAACGCTGCATCAAATATACATTCCAGTAGGCTTCAGTGAGCGCAGTAGGATGCAGATAATGGATAGTGAAGCTAAGAACCTCTACAAAGGCATATCTTGACAACAATAATTACCCCAAGCAGCATGTTTTCTTCTAGAACATAGGAAGGAAGTCAAAAGGTGCCCACAAATTATTATGGAAGATTAGCACGCAAATAATTATTCACGTACACAAAATAACTTGGATCAGGTATATCACATAAAATAGAATCAGCCCTGCCAAAGAATGGAAGTAAGTCACCATCTAGGTATTGAGTAAGAAAGAGATGGGCATGCATCTTTGTCTGGTGATCACAATCATACAAGTCTGTGCTTTTCTCATTTGCAATTCAGTTGCACATGCATGGCTAGGTTTGCCGGCAATACAAATACGGCCAGTACCAGTGATAGAGGAATTAGATGGTTAGTTACATGCATTCTAGGTGCAGAACAGATTCAACCCAGCTCATAAAATAATGTCTCAGGGAGACAAACCCACATGAACCTTAGTGAGGAGGCTAGCAGAAGTCCAGAGAAGTTGCACAAGACTCAATGAAAATTGTTTGCCAGCTTTTAGAAAGTTACTCAATCTTGATTTTTTCCCCCTAAAGATTTTCAATAATGGTACAAAAATTCTACAGAGGCAAGCTGCCACTACAAAGATTTTGCTGCAGACTTCAATGGTACAGTAGAAAACAAGTCGCAACCGAACAGTCCAATGGGAAAAGAGTTGGCACTAAGAAAGATAACGAGCTATTAAAAACAAGTCATTTGAACAGATGCACATTTTGCCCAAAGGAAGTACCTGGCATAGATTAAATTTACCTACCACCAGTCTTTTCTAGAGGGATAATGACTATTTGAACCCTTATTAGAGTGCTTGATATACACGACACAGAACAGATGGAGACAACTGGCTGGGAAAAAAGCAGATAATAAATTTGATTCTTCGTTATTGCTACATCTGGATATGTTTTGTTACTGCACATTACAGTGTATTTTATGGCAATATTTGACCCTTAATACTAGAACTGAATTGATGCTTTTATGTTAGTCTTGTGGGTTTTGTTTTTTGATTTTTTTTTTTAAACTCTGGGTCATTTATAAACATCCTTGCAGTTGAGTGGGGAGAAAAATAGATTTAAAAATCAATATTGCATTATGTGGACAATTTCCTGTTTGAGGCCCTGACAAAGACAACAGAGAGTGAATATAGACACTTTCAGAGACATGGAAAGAAACTGATAACCATCACAGATATTTGGATAATTAAAATTAGAGGACTCAAGTGGCATAGTACTGCAGCATCAGATTACACCAAATAAAAAATGACACCCTTATAGGGCAATTGGGAGGGGGGGGGGGGGAGGAAATACCAAAAAACTTAAAATGTTATTGGAATAGCTGCTCTAAATTATGAAGGTGACACTGAGGCAAACAAAAAGTGTCCATAATTACTCCCTGAAACATTGTGAATAGTCTTTATGGTGATGCAAATTATAATATTATTTAGCTTTAGGCTCAACGGCTCTTGCTTTCTACTTAGAAAGAATTTTCCTCAGAATGACCCTGGCTCATTCTCACCAGCCTGTTCTGCATTAAGGGGAGCTTTTGTGTGTGGCTCTCCTCTCTCCAATGTCTATGCCACCTCCATTGCACCATCCCTGTTTCTGTATGCCTCTCTGACGTTGCAGAGGGTAAGCTAGAAAGTAACAGCTTGGACCTGTAAGATTTTTGTGCTGAACTCTGCCACCAGGGACCTGAAGAACATCACAGCCAAGAACGATGTCTGATAGCCCTGCCTCCAACTCCATGGCAGAATGCTATATGGACCCTAATCGGTCCAGAGGCACAACGCCTCTCCTGGGTCCCCTGGTATCTGTGTATATCCCTGGAGATGCACCAATTTTGTGGCACTTATTCTAAGGGCCACGTTCAGTAATGGTGACACTTGTCTTGGTGAGTCTCCCTTTCCCCCAGTCCTTTGCCATTTCCATGGAGGGGATAGTCTGGGCCACTAACAGCACAGTAATTTTGGGGAGGGTGACAGTTATGCTCATTTGCACAGGAAAGAATCAAGGTTTTGTTATGTTGATCAGGGCAAAGCTTTTCTACCCCACCACCATGTATTCAATATAGTTGTGTACTATCACTACCTCCGTTCTTCCACCCCCACCTCCTAGTCTTTAAATGCAGGCAAACATTTCCTAATGAATCTTTGTGTTAAGCCAGGCTTCACCCCTGTTACACTTTTAGCATGATATATCTAAAATACTTAATCATGATTGACTCATAATATCTACATCAAACTCTCCTCTCAGAACAACACAGTAAGTCTCAGTATGGCCATTCATATTACAGCCTCTTCACTTGACACTTAGGAAGGAGAATTTAACAGAAGTCAGAACAGAATTTGGCCCCAGAGTTTCACACTGAATTTGGGACACCTGATTATACACCGGCATGCCTGCACACTATTGAACTTATGAACAAACAATAACAGATAAGTGGTAATGCGCATAGCACAGTTGGGATCAGAAAAGTGTCCACTATGCCAACTGAGCTGGAAGGAGAACTGCTTAGTCAACTCTGATCCCTTGAAGTGAGCTTAAAGATGATATCAAGCAATTTAGAGGCTGTGGAGTAATGAAATCTCAGAAGATCTTTCACAGTTGCAGCTTTTCATAAATCTCTGTATCACTGTGATAGACAAATAGTCATCCCTCTCCACAACCTAATATATATTTTTAATTAAATCCACTTATCTAGTCTTTCTCCTGAGAGGACTATAGTTCTTAGTGAGTGTCTGTCAGAGTCAAAAGAAATGAGTTGCGCTATTAGTCACCAGTACTAATCTGAATCTATTGACATGTGAATTTGGAGCTAACTATTATAAACTCCTCCACAACGTTTGTTCATCATTTGTTTAAAATGTCCCCTGCTGCCCCTAGAAGAGAAGGTCTTTCTCATGCTCATTTGATATTGTTTCCATTTTCTGTATTCTTAAAAAGGATAAGGACCTCAGAAATGCATTTTGTATCTACAGTCTCTCTAATTAAGCCTTGACCCAGCAAAGGACTTAAACACATGTTTAACTTTAGGAATGCAAGTCACCCCTGTTGACATCAATGGACTTCTGCTGATTAACACCAGCTGAGAATCTATCCAAAACCCACCAGTTTTGATAAGTGAAGAGGATACAAATGAATTGCAATTAACTAGCTACTGAGACAAGAGACAGACCCCATCTACAAAGAGAAAGAACAAGTTGAAAATGACTTAGACAAGTTAGATGTCTTCAAGTCACCAGGGCCTGATGATATGCACCCTAGCATATTCAAGGAGCTGACTCGGGAGATATCTGAGCCCTTGGCTATTGTATTGGAAAAATCATGGAAGATGGGAGAGATCCCAGACGCTGGAAAAGGGCAAATATAAAATGGGAAATAAGGACAACACAGGGAATTATAAACCAGTCAGTTTAACCTCTGTACCAGGAAAAATAATGAAGTAAATAATTAAGGAATCAATTAGCAAATATCTAGAAGAGAATAAGGTGTTAAGGGATAGTCAGCATGGATTTGTCAAGAACAAATTGAGTCCTGTGGCACTTTTAAAGACTAACAGATTTATTTATCGCATGAGCTTAAGCCTGCTTAAGTCAACTTAATTTACTAGTGTAGACGCATTCTCTGAGACTAAAAAGAGTAGAGATTCCTGCCTGGGTTTGAAAACCAGGAGACTAGGCCTCAGAGCCCAGGTGGTCTTTTTATTCCCATCATGCAAGTTTGAGGCAGTTGACCCATACACTGGGAATCACTGCTATAAGGTTGGGTGGCTGTTTTTTATTTTTGGTGCAGTGTAGAATCACTTGAGGAATGCCATTTTGCTTGCCGAGAAGAGAAATGAAAATTCTGAATCACCAGTTTACTATGGCACATATCAGCAGAGACCCTAGCAGTTTTCTGAGGCTACTACACAACTCTTTCCTCCCTACTTCCACTAACCCCCTTCAGCTGTCTTTTGAAATGATCTCAGCAACTTCAAAGCCTAAAGGGATCCTGTTCTGTGTGTTTTTGTTTTAGCTACCCTAATTCTCAAAATTGACATGAAGGAATTGGCTCCTTTGTTTTTGGTATGATATTGTTTAGTATTTTGGGGATCCAATTTTGAATTCCCTGAGTTTGAGGGAATAAAAGAAATAGAGGATCAAGCCCTAGGAAAAATCTTTAGCCTATGCCCATTTTCTTTCTAGAGTGGAAAACAGAGGATCTCTTGTTCGCTTGAGGCAGATTCAGAGGGATGTAGTAAAGAAGGTATGTGAATCATTATGTTGTATCTTTTATCCAAACATCTCAAATTCTGGCAACACATCATCATACCTAGCCAACAGATTAATAAACAGGTACAGACGTGGTAAGTTGGGTACCCACAAGTCTTAAAATAATGCAATGGCACAACCCAAAAAGCAATTGAACACACCATGGTCACATCTAAACAATGTTATATTCAAGGTTAAATACAGTTATATTTTTTAAATTCTTTTTTTCCTTCCTATCTATGGTCTTCGGATGTTCATATATTTTACAATAAAGCTACTACAAAAACCATGTCCCTGTTTTCTCTATATATGTTATGCCTATGACACACACATCGCCCTCCCACCATCCACCCACAGTCAGTCATATATTCATTCCCTGCTGGTTAACACAATCCTGCCTAAAATAGATTTAGTCTGATTTTGTCTAGAGCAGTATTCTTTGAAATACTTTTTTCAGATATTCTAGCAGATTAATTTCCTCTCTCTTTAAAGTTCTGTATGGAAGATTACACTAGTGCCTACATGGTTAATTGATCAGCATTTCCCATTCTAGATCCAGGTCAGTCAAACCCGCTGAATTACAGAAAGTGTGAATGTGACTTGAGAGCACTGTGATTTTGGTTTTTTTTTAAAATCCTTTGCATTAAAAGTGAAATTGTTCTGCATTGCAGTGACAGCATCCTTTACTGTGGAGATCAGAGAACAACTCACAAACTGAACACGTTCAGTCACTGGGAAGAGCATGAAGAACTTTCTCAGAACTGATGCAGAAAATGGTTAGTGCGGCACCAAATTGCAGAAGTTGTAAACTGTAAAAAGAGGATTTTAAGGTTCAAGCGAAAAATAGGGAGGATCGGCTATGCCCATTCATGATAGCATGACCCATGGCAGACCATGATGGAACTGAATTTTGACTATTGTCAGTTTCAGAACCACTATTTGATTACTTGTTTTTGTTATTTATAACTATCAAATGAATTTAAAAGCCTCTGCATGGGGAATCATAATGAATTCAGTTCTTTTTCCTGTTCTCTTCAATAGAAGCACTGGTATTGTCCTGTTCACTTCAATAAAGCCAATTTATTTCTCTCTGCTGAGCATGAAAAAAAGCTCTGAAAATTCCTAGCACTGGCTTTGCAATATGGTTGCTTCTTTGCTCTGCCCCCCTTTCCATCCAACCACTCCCTTAGCAACAAGCATACTTCAATAAGTACTTCAGGTCAGAATTTACTCACTGGTCACACTGGAGTAAGTCTCTGCTAACTCCACTGATTTAAATAAAATCACAGCACAGGCAGAACTGCCTATAATTAATTAATTGCATATTATGATTTTACAACCAATAGTAGTGAAATTTGCCTAGGTTAAAGAAAAAATCAATTTGCTTTCATACAGAACTTGTATTCCTTTAGCTAATGAGTAGTCTAAATATGTAGAATCTGAGCACCCATTCATCTAAACTTCAAGAATAAAAGCTTACACAATATTTTTTCTCTTGACATTTCAACTTTTTCAACATATAATTGCAATGACTCCAAGTTTTATTATTCTGTATTGGAATGCTCTGTTTAGGTCAGAGTTTGACAAAATCTGGATGCCAGGTTGCCATGGTGACCGGGGCTTGTAGCCTGGCTCGCAGACATGCAGCAGAGGACCGCCCCTTGGTGACCAAAAATAAAACTGCTGGCACCTAGTGGGAAGCCAATTTTGTCAAGCCCTGATCTAGGTACTTGCCTATTGGCTCAATCCAGCAAGCTGCAGTAGACAGGCAGGTCCCTACAGTCATATGGAACACCACTAAAGGCAGTGAAGTGCCATATAAGCACAGGTTTCCATCTACATGGAGTTCATTGCTCAAATCAAGTGTAGATTTAGTTATGCTGTTGAAATCATTATAGTATTTGATCACCTTAAAGTGTAAGTATGCTTACATGGCCCTCATTGTTGCTATATCTGAGCATTTCCCAATGAATGGATTTTATCCCTATAATATCTGTGTGATATAGGGAAGTACTATCCCCATATTAGAGATGAGGAGCTATGGCACAGGACAAATTAAGTGATTTGCTTGGGGCGAGTCCGGATTGGACTCCAACTTGAGTCACAGTCCAGGCCTGCAGGCATTCTCAAACTGGGAGTTGGGACCCCTCAAGGAGGTCACACAGCTATTATGGAGGGAGGGAGCTGTCAGCACCCATCCTGCTATCGGCCCCATGCATAGCTGAAAGCCAGTGCCCTTCAGAGCTGTGTGCCCAGAGAGCAGCAGCTGCTGGCTGTGTGTTTTGAAAGCAATGCCACTCCAGCAGTAGCATAGAAGCAAGGGTGGTATGACATGGATGGGGGTGGGCTGGGATGGGGTGGGGGTCATCATCACAGCTGGAAATATTTTCAAAGGGAGTCCCAGGGGAAAAAAAGTTGGAGAACCACTTGGCTAGACCAACTGTCTCACTATCAATAAATCTACTCACAAGACACTGATTCTCCTTTCCCTCTACGGTTCAAGTTGTTATCCTGAGTTTAGAATACAGCCATACAAGTGAGATGGCTTCTGCTTCTATTCCTAATGGCAGTTATGCCTGCTCATTCTCAACCCCTTGGCAAAGAACTGCATTGCTTAAGGGACAATCACCAATAATACTTTCTCTCCAGCTTTCATTGGAGAGTTCTATTGCCTGAGGAGCTCACCTCTTTCAGAAGCATCTAAATGATATTGTCAATGACAATATTGCCTTATTTACATATAGTATTTTTCATACAGGAAGGTTATAAAAAGCACTCTGCAGGCTGGCATGGATTGGTAACTCTTCACCATCCAGTAGGATGGATCTCACCCACCACACTGTAGTGAGAATTCGCTTTCCTTTTCTCTATTTTTTTTTAAAGGGAAAAAGTACTTATCTAGATAAGGCAATTCAAAGTCAAAAGCTAAATTGAAATTAACACCAGGGCACCTTTAACACCATATTTGGGGTCAGGAAGCAATTTTCCTCCAGGGTAGATTGGCATGGGCGCGGGGGGGGGGGGGGGGTTGCCTTTCTCTGTAGCACTCAGCATGGCTCACTTGCTGGTTGATTCTCTGTATTTTCAAGTCCTTAAATCATGATTTGAGGACTTTAATAACTGAGTCATTGGTTAGAGGTTCATTACAGGAGTGGGGGGTGAGGTTTTATGGCCTGCAAAATGCAAAAGGTCAGACTAGATGATCATATTGGTCCTTTCGGATCTTAAAGTCTATGAGTCTATAACAACCATATGATCAGAGACGCAATCTTTACCTACCTAGGAAATTGATATGTTGGCCCTCCTGCTTATTAATCCAAATTTAATAGTTTCATGGGTACTTTGTCCTGCCTCCCCATGAGCTATTGTTCTGTTTTATTCATTGGTAATCTCTCATCATATACCAATGGCTTGTGTAAAAGGGATGGGGTGTTAAATGTGCAAAGTTGATGAAGTCAAAAAACCTGCAGACACTTGCACACCAGACTCCACATTTATCATAAACTGTGGCAATCTCTTTCAAAAAAGTGAACCTATTTTGCTACAAAGCAACTTGGTCTGGTCTATAGTTCATGAGTACTCAATGCTGCTATGCAGTAGTCTTCTAACAGCTATCATAGATGGCTTTGCAGGTGAACAGTTACTGAATTGTTATTTACCTGTGTGTCCTACTTCCACCCTAGGATCAAGTCAATAAGTGCCCTTTCCCTTATTAAAGCTGGTGCACATGAACTGGCCTCAGTACAGTTCAGTAATACCACATGTGTAAAGCCACTGATAGCGTCCTAATCACTTCCACGCTTCATAACATGAGCCAAGAATACCTTTGTCAGAGCATCAGACATCTGCATTACAATGACCCCAACCATTTATCTTCCAATGATAACTTGTTTTGTGATGATCAATAGTATATTTTCAGTTCTGCAAAACAATCCTTTCCTCCCAAATCCATGCTGATTTCCCAAGCCCAGAAATGTCATTGTATACTGTGAAGCTGTTCTGGGAACCAATACTCTTCGTTTGTTTGGTATCTTCCTCTTGTATTCCAGTTGTACCACTGAAGACTTCCCCTGCTGATGTCACCATCACATCATCTGCTCAGTGGTGCAGAAGGTGAAGTCCCAAGCTAGATTCCTCTGGCTTGCCCACTCAACAGGAACACAAGGTGGAATCACAGGATTTAACATTTTTGAACTACTATGGCTTCCACACATTAAACAGTGAGAAATTCCACAATGAAGCAGAGGAGCATGGGACACCCTCCCAGAGCACCATACTTTCAGCAAACTGCTGTTGTGTACACACAATGATGTGCATTGACAAAGAGTAAACTCTATGTACCTTATTACTGTTGCTTGCATAATAAGCATAGCTGTGGCCAGAAAGGGAGAAAGGGATCCCTGGATGCATAAACAATGAGGAGTAGACAGGCACTTTTATCACTGTATTTGGCACTGTCCAGTTCTGGTGTCCACAATTCAAGAAGAATGTTGATGATTAACTCGAGAAGTTCAGAGAAGAATCACTCAGATCATTAAAGGATTAATGCCTTATAGTGATCAACTCGAGCAGCTAAATCTATTTAGCTTAAAGAAAAGGTTAAGAGGTGACAGTCTATAAACATCTTCAAGGGGATGAAATTTTTAATAATGGGCTCTTCAAACCAGCAGAAAAGGTGGAACAATCCAGTGACTGGCAGTTTAAAGTGAGACAAAGTCAGACTGGAAATAAGCTGTAAATTTTTAAGTGAAAACATGTAACTAGTGGAACTATTTACCAAGTGCTGTGGCGAATTCTTCTTCATGGATAGTTCTGAAATCAAGACTGGATATTTTCTTCTAAGAGAGATACTCTAGGAAATATTCTGTGCAAGTTTATGCCCTGGGTTCTATAGGAGATCAGACTATATGATCACAGTGATTCTCTTGTGGCCTTGGAATCCATCAAATCTAATAAATCCTAGATTAGTTTTATTTTAAATGTTGAATGCATGTAATCGTTTGACAGCAAACTTTATAGCCAGGGAGGAATTAGCTTACTTCTACCACATAGATAGAAGTGTGCAGACCATAACTTTCCACAAATCATAGCAAAAATCAATTCACTTGTGAAAGCACACAAAACACAAAATAAGGGGACAGATGTCCTATGGAGTTATTAATTTACACCAGCTGAGAATCTCACCCCCAAAACAGCAGTTTGTTCCTTTTTTCCATTTCACATCTAAACCACAAGGGTAGAATATAGAAACTTAAAGGTTTTCAAGGAATCATTTCCTAAACTGCTCTGCCTATCAATTCTTATTTAGCACCTTCTGTACTCATGCAGCTAGGCATCCATTCAGCAGCCAGAATTTCAGAAAAATCAATGTTTCCTTTCATTAATGGACAATACATTTAAAACAAATGAAAGGAAATACCTGATCTTCATACAACTTTCAGACAGTATGTTGAATTCCTTGCTGCTGGAGGTCATCAGCTCAAATATTGTGACAAGGTATTTTAAATGATCAGAGAGTTACATGGACTACTCAGGAAGGGCTCAGTCCTGCAGGGTACTCAGTGCCCTCAACTCACTTTGACCTTGGATCACCCATTGCACAGAAAGGCTCTATCAGCTGTCCGCTATTATTGCCTTTCTCCGTTTCCTCCCTTCTATCAGAATGTTTCACTGTTGCACGTAGCTACACACGAGTGTGGATGCAGCCTGCTTCTCAATGTGATGCTGAGCTAGGTGTATACTAGAGGTTATTGCCAATGTTGACAACGGCTGAGCAACTAACGTCACCCAGGGCATACAGCTGTCATTCGATGGTCATATTGAAGTTATTTTATTTCTGAAAGAAGTTGTAATCATGGCCTCTAACGATCAGTTTAATTTCAGTACCATCTAGAGCGGAATCAGCCATCAAACCCTTTCTACAGAATTTTCACACCACCAGATAGGAACTGATTCTCCATTAAATGATTTCACTAGAGTTGCACAGACCTCGAACAACCGCTACTGTGTGGAGTATCAGGCACAAATTCAAGAGATATTTAGAATCTGGCTACTGAATTCACTAGGTTAATCTAAACATTCTCTACAGTGTCTTTGATTCTCTATTAAATGCTCTGGACTTGCCGTACAAAGGGACAGTTTATACGCTGTTATTGTACCCCTGTAATAATGCAGTAACACTAATTTCTTTCCAGTTATCAATGGCGATTTTAATGTTAACTACAGCATGTCATTCTGAAGCACTGGTCCAGTATTATTCACAAACCACATACCAATATCTGTATCTTAACAATAGCTGTACAAATACATATTTATACAGTGCAACTAAATGTGAATTCATGTGAGTGCACATTAACTGCCAAAAAATACTGAGCACAATTAATTTCCTCATTTAATACATTGCAACAAAATTAAATTAAACTCAACAAAAGCAGGGCAAGCTTTAGATACATTAATCCTCCCAGGAGCAATTATAATTATTTTTGCCAACACTAATTTTATTTGCATATGTGTTGTTAAGCTGCAAATCACAGTGAACCGGGGAAGGTTTTTCTGTGTTTAATTGATTAAGAGGTCCTACTTAAAAATAGTAAATTTGAGAGCAAAAACATTCATCTAGAAGCAAAACAGAAAGTAATATACACAATTAAAGAGAAAAATAACTATACTAATTATTTCAATTGAGTCTGCCTGTTTTTTCTATTCAATCTATAAAGACATTGGAAAATTTGCAAATTTGTCTCTTATCCAAAATTATTTGTTGACTATTTTTTAACTGTAGATTTGGGAATTTAAGTGAATGACTTTGCTAAATACTAAAAAAACAAATCAAGGACTAAACAGAGACACTAGATTTATGGCTTATTACAATAATCTGTAACTCACTAAAACCATTGCCCCAGTTTTCCTTCTCCACTCCTCCTTCTCCCCATGACTGGAAAGATGTTAATGGAGAACAATTCCCCTTGAACTATCTGTTGAAATGTGTTAACTATACCTGCTGTCCCCGAACCTTAAACAGATACTCACCAGCAACTACAGATCATACAACAGAAACACTAAAGCAGGAACATATCCCTGCAACAGACCACGCTGCCAGCTTTGCGCTCATATCTACACTGAAGACACCATCACAGGACCAAATCAAGCCACCTACTCCATCAAGGGCTCATTCACCTGCTCATTCACCAATGTGATTTATGCCATCATGTGCCAGAAATGCCCCTCTGCCTTATATATTGGACAAACAGGTCAGTCTCTGTGCCAAAGAATAAATGCACACAAATCTGACATGAAAAATTGCAACACTAAAAAACCAATAGGGGAACACTTCAATCTCTCTGCTCACTCCACTGACGACTTGCTAATAGCTGTGTTGAAACAGATTTTTTTGATTTGCTGTTACAGCCTGACCTGATCCTATGCCATGCACTTCTTTGTATTTAATTTCCTCCCATTCTGTAAGTTTCCCATCTTCAAAGCGTCTGACGAAGTGGGATTTTCTCACACGAAAGCTCATGCGATAAATAAATCTATTAGTCTTCAAAAGTGCCACAAGACTTGTTGTTTTTTTTTTGCTAACCCATCCGTTTAACTTTGTAGACAACTGTGACACTGTGGGCTGATCTACACTACAGAGTTAGGGCAACGTAAGGAATCGCAGTACTTTAATATTTCAATGAAAAACACATATGGAGAAAGATTTTTTTTTAAAAAGAGTCAGGCACCTCTAGAAAGTAGTTTGAGGGGAATGTTGCTGAACTTTCTTGAGCTAACCTCAATTATAAGTTATTCCACAGCACATTCCATGATATCTTGTTGATACTAAATACAAACAAATGCCGTAGGTTTCTTCATCTCTTGTGAAGGTACATTATTAAAAATAAATATTAAATTGCAATGTAGAAAATCTGATTTCCTTTCAGTTGACGTGTACCTCTTTCCAATAATTTATTGTGAAAGCCTTTGATTTGAATATGGAAATGAATTCTGTGTCATAGGGTTAATAATTCTAATGCAACATTTATGTTATATCAAAGGAAAATGTCATACTGATCTGGCTTTTCAGTGTTGTTCATCATGAAATTGTGTGTATTCTGTTATATTAGACTTTAAAGGTCACAGTTAAATGGTTTCCATCTATATCTCTTCTGCATTGCTAGAATTAAATAAATAAATAAGAGACAGAATTGTTAATGGCTGCCCTGAAGCATGATCTGCTCTTTGGAAACTTCAAATGGACTATCTGTAAGAGATTAATGAGCATTGAGTATATTCGTTCAATTAAACCATATTTTAAAAGTTGTTTCATTTATTGGCCAGCTTCATAATCAAGCAACTTATTGTAAACAAAAGAAACAGCGTTCCAAAAGGAACAGAATCAGGGTAATACTTCATGAAAATAGCCTCGAGCAATGCATTAGTAAGCTGATGAGGACAAGCAGGCAAATGAATGATAGACAAATAGGGTGGGTTTAAACAGAAGACCCCAACTTTGTTATAATACCTTGGGGAAAGGCACTTCAAGCCCCCTTCCTGCTCTGAAGAGTAATAGGAATCCTGTCAACCCAGGACTGGATCCAAACAAGACAATGTAGCAGCTGATATGGGACTCGATAAGGAATTAATGGGGACAATGTGATTAATGCCAATCAACATGGGCTTATGAAAAATAGATGTCCTCAACTAATTTGGATTTTTTTAAGATAATACAAATTTGGTTGATAATAGTGTTATCATATACTTAGTCCTTGGTAAAGCATTTCACTTGGTACTATATGACTGATAGAATATACATTAACATGACACATTAAAAGGATGAAAACCTGGCTAACTCGCCAACTATAATATAGATCTCTAAATGTAAATAAGTGGGAGATCATCATTAAGCAGATGCATTTCCAGTGGGTCCCACAGGAATCAGTTCTTGGCCCTATGCTATTTTATATTTTCACCAGCAACCTGAAAGAAAATATACAACCAGCACAGAAAGTTTGTAGAAGACAAAAATTGGGAAAGTGGTAAATAATGTACAGGTCATTGATTACAAGTGACCTGAATTGCTTGGAAGACAATATGAATTTTTTTAAGATTAAATGTGAATTTATATCTCTAGGAACAAGAATATAGGACATACTTACAGAATGGAGGGAGGACTTTTCTAGGACGCAGTGGCTATGAACTAGATTTGGGTATCATGATGGCTAATCAGTTGAACATAAGCTCCCAGTGTGTTCTGTGGTCAAATGCAATCCTGGGATGCAACAGGGAAATCTGAGTAGAGAGGTTATTTTACCACTGTATTGGCAGTGGTGTGATCTCTGCTAGAATACTATTTCCAGTTCTAGAAGGATGTTGATAAATTGTAGACAGTTCAGGGAAGAGCCACAAGAACGATTAAAGGGTTTAAAAACATGCCTTAGATATGGTGATTGAACTGTGAGTCTATTTACCTTAAAGAGAAGGATAAAGGATGACTTGATTACAATTTATGTGCCAACATGGAGAACGAATATTTAATAATATTCTTCAATGTAGTAGAGTTAGGTATAACATAATCCAAAGGCCAGAATTTGAAATCAAGACAAATTCAAACTGGAAAAAAGGTAAATTTAAGAAACAGGGAGGGTAATTAGCCATCGGAACAATTTACCATGAAGTTGTGGTAGATTCTCCGTCATGGACAGTTTTTTAACGATCAAAATTGGATGTTTTTCCAAAAAGATAGATATGCTACAATTAACTCGCTGGTCCATGTTATATAGGAAGCCAAATTGACTAGATGATCACAGTGGTCCCTCTGGACTTGAAATCTATGTTCTCAAATACTAGGCATTTAGCCGAGTCCTAGGAGGAGTCAATAACTGTGTGTAGACCCTCCTCGGTCTTCCTCGCTCACTCAGTTTTTTCTCACACACAGTGAAGGGTGCAAAAAGGGCCACCATGTTGGCTTTATGGGGGAAGGGAGTGTGAAACCTCAATTTACTAAGACTTCTTACCCATCTCCCCTGCCATGAGCACAAGGTTCAACAGTGAAATCCTGGGTCTCATGTATCTGGCCTTTATAGCACTTACCCCCCTGGTCACATTTGTCAATGAGTCAGTAATTGTAGTAGCTATATATACACTTTGAACCCTATTGTAGCCTACTTAACTGTCCCTCCAGGGGACTATGGGAAAGACAAAAAAAATCCCACTGGGCCACATACCAGCGTGACCCAATAAGAAAAATTCCTCAGTCAGAACAGCGACATCATAAGCAGTAAAGCTCCTAATCCACAACTAAGAGAAAGGAGAACAGTGCAGCTAACCAGAAAGAAAGAAACTTTTGAAAAGTCCAGACTAACTTAGGCACCTGCCAGCCAGTCTTCACCACCTGTCCATCCCTGCCAAAATAATGGCTAAATAAATAACTAAAGAGGAGCAAGGGGGTGGTTCCTGCCCCCAGGCATTTTTGATTTCTGTTATCTGCTGTGCAGTCAAGGTCCACCCTCGCTCCAAAGCTGTAAGAGGGTTTTGTTCTTGTTTTTTAAATATGATGAAACTTATTACCTGGAAACTAGAAATCGGTTCAAGCCACCAGTGGTAACGTTGCTGTCACTGGGTGACAGCATTATGAGGTCATGTTAGAACCAGGTACCATGTTAATGTTTACAGCAGAGCTCATAGGTCTCAGGGCTGCAAACACTTTTGGGAGTGATTTAAAGCACTTGATTAGTCCGATTGATTTCAGTGGCACTCGGGGCATAGTGTTACTAACATGCATAAGTGTTTGCAGGGTTGGAATTATTGTAGCAAGTTATTTCTTAGGTTAATTTAACCTCTTTAACCACTAAATTATTCCTCAGCAATTTCCATTTCTCAAATTTGTTATTCAAAAGGAACTGCCAGATGTTTTCTATGCATAATTTTTAATGTGTAGATTGTTCATGAGCAGCTCGTAATGAGAATTTAAAGCTCAAACTGTTGGTTAATTTTGATTAGGTTTAAATAGCTAAATAAGTTTACTTTATTATTTACTGTGTTCACTATAGTATTTGTTACGACATTCACTCAGTGGAAGAACTTCATTCACTTCATAGTCATTAAAGCAAGACTTAAAACCACATAAAAAAAGTCCATTTAAAAACAAAACCAGTTACCATACCTGGATAAACAAAAGATTTTTTTTTATTAATGAAAAATGTTGACAATCATTTTCATTCTGCAAGTTTCAGAAAATTTTTCAATTCATGGAAGCTATCTGGCTTTGGTTTAGTCCTAATTTCTTTTGCTTTCTTTAATTTTTTTTCCTTTTTTGCCCCTGAAAGGGACAAAAAAGGAAGGGAACATTTTTGTTTCTAGGTTTTGTAAAACAGGAACTTTAAAAAAATATTTTAATGAAATCTCATTTAAAAACTAAAAGACCATGTTTCCTTCAAAAATTCTACTAATTCTAAATATTCAGACATTTATCTAATTAAAAGCTTGAAAAACTTTGCCTTAAAAGATGATTATTAAAGAATCACTGAATTATAGAAATGTAGGTCTGGAAGGGACCTTGAGAGGTCATGTATCCATGTAGTGTGTGCTGAGGCAGGACCACGTAAACCTAGACCACCCTGGCAGGTTTTTAAATCAACCATTTTTTAAAAATCTCCACTGATGAGAATCCCACCATCTCCCCTTGAAGACTAATCTAGAGTTTAAACTACCTTGGTAGTTAGAAATGTTTTCCTATATTTAACCTAAATCTCCCTTGGTGCATAAGCAGCCATTATGCTTGTCCTACCTTTAGCGGACATTGAGAACCATCGATCACCATTCTCTTTAGAACAACCCTTAATATGCGTGAAGTGTTCTTTTCTCAAGACTAAAAATGCCTACGTGGTGGTTTGTTTGTTTTAAAAACTTCCTTCGATCAGATTTTCTAAAAATCTTTTTTTTGTTCTTCTCTGGACTCTCTCCATTTTTTTTCACAGCTATCTTACAATATGGCACCCAGAATTTGACTCAGTGCTGCAGTTGAGGGACAGCGGGTAAATTATTTCCTGTGTTTTACATATGTCACTCTAATGAATTCAGTCCATAATTGTATTAGCTTTTTTGCAACTATACCACATTGTTAACTCAGCTTATTCTATAACCACCTAGCTAGTTATTCCCCATTTTGTAGTTGGAGATTTGATTTTTCCTTCTTAGTTGTGGAACCTACTACTTGACTTATTGAATTTTATCTTTTTTTTATTTCAAACCAATTCTCCAATTTGTCAAGGTCATTTTGAATTTTAATCTCATCCTCCAGAGCTCTTGCAATCCCTTGGTGTCATTTGTGTTGCATGGTTGAGTTGAACAACAACTCGGGATTATCAAAATAAACTCAAATATTATCAATCCAATATTAATAGAGCACTACACAAAAAGAAAATATGTTACTATACTGTGTAAAGGGAAGAGCTGAGTCATTTCCTTCCTCTAACTGGTGTGATGCTAGCAACATATATTCCCTAATCTAACTCTGATAACATTTTTCCTTCTATGGGGCATGAGGCATGAGGATAAAAGTTTTCTTACAATTAGTTTCATGATATGTTCTGTTTTTGATATATCACTTAATTAGTGATGAATTTATGGCTCTCACTTTGACTGATAAACTGAAGAGATTTCTAATTCAGTCATTATTACTGACAGCTATGGCAGCTCACAGTTCATGAGTTAAACATATCTTTCAGTAGGATCATTATTTCATCCGTTACAGAAAACATCTGTGGCAAAAGTAAATACATACATGCTCTTATTAATCACAGATGATAAACAGTCCTTGTCAATTACACAGTCGCTTATTAAAACATACTTTTGAAGACATCTTTGATTAGATTTTAGGGGCCTTTTTCCCTCAACAGCTAGATTCTCAGACTTGGGGATAATTAGATGGTTAATTATATGCATTCTTGAAGATGATCACCAACTAGGTTGTGGTTAAAAACCAAAACATTGAGGCCTTAGAATTCAAACATTATTTACCACTAAAGGATTCTGGAATAATAGTGAACATGCAAAGAACTGAGAGTTTAATATTTCTTAAAATCTGGATGATTTCTAAGAGCACTCTCCACTCCACAATCCAAGTCAATATTTTCATTAATGACCAGTACCAGACACAGGGCACATCCCTGTGGGACTTCATTAGATACAGTCCCCACAGTTTCAAAGGGACGGCTGTGTCAGTCTAGTTCAGCAAAACAAACATGGAGTCCTGTGGTACTTTTAAAGACTAACAAATTTATTTATTACAAATTTATTACAAAAGTGCCACAGGACTCCTTGTTTGTTTTCCCCTCAGTTTGACAGTGAACAACTGTTAGCTACTCATAGTAGGCTCTTCCCAACATGTTCTACACCTACTTTATAGTCATTTTATTTAGACCACATACCCCTAGTTTGCTTACAATATGTCATATTGGCCTGTCAAAAGCCTTACTAATATCAAGATATATCATGTCTATTGGTCTATATCCCCTAGCCCAGTAACCCAGTCAATGAAGAAAATTAGATTGGTTTGGCATCATTTGTTCTCAAACTCACATGGGATTTTCCTTATTACTCTATTATCCTCATGGTTCTTATAAACTGATTCTTTAATCTTTTTTTCCAGTCGCTTTCCAGGTATTGAAGGTCGACAGACTTGTCTGTCATTCCCCAGATCCTCTTAGTTCCTGTCTTTAAAAGGGGAAGAAAGTTTGGCTTTCTACAGTCCTCTGGGATCTCACCCATCACCCTTGAGTTCTCAAAAGTTAATTGTCAATGGTTCTGAGATTGCTTCACCTAGTTCCTTAAGTACCCTAGAATGACTTATCAGATGTATTATAGTCAGCAGAGTCTATCTTATCTAATGTTCTTTAACCTATTCTTTTCCTATTTTGGCTTGTGTGCCTTTCCCCTTCTTGTTTATAGTAGTTGCATTAAGTACTTAGTTATAATTTGCCTTTTTAGTGAAGTATGAAGCAAAATAGGCATTGTATTTAAGGGATGGGTTATTTAACACAAGAATTGTTGGATATTTGCTTTGCATTTCTATCATTTTGTCTGATTTCTTTACATTTTCTCTTATGGGAGAGGGAGGATGAGGTTGAGGTTTAGGATAGGATTCAGAAATCCATAGGATTCAGAAAATCTGGATTCAAATCCCTGTTCTTTCAGATTTCCTCTGAGACATTTAGCATATATAGCCTCTCTGTACCTTAGTCCCCCATCTATTAGATAGAACAGTGTAATTAGCCCAGCTCAGATCTTTGAGAGTAAACACATTAAAGAACATGAGATGCACAGAGATTACAAATATGGGTGCTATATAAATACCAAAGATAGATATTTCAGTAATTTACATGTCTACAGGGGGAGAGAGAAAAGAAAGGACTAAAGAGGGGCAGGGAAAACAACTCAAGTAAATCAAAGTGGGGACAAATTGATAGATGTTTCATGACCAAAAAGGAAGTGAAAGAGAAGAAAGAAAGAGAAAAATCAGGTAATACCAAAAAAGCTGTCTAGCATTAAAGTAAAAAGCAAATAAATTGTAACCCCAGAATGAAAAAACACTTAGGTTATAAAATGAGATGAAAAAAATAATCAAAGTTTACCAAGTGTGTTAGGCAAAAATGGCATTGTCGGGAAATGGATTGACTGTATGGGAACTGACATCAAGTACATTTCAAATACAAGCGCAGACTAAAGAAAATTGGATGAAATGAGAAAATACAAAAGGAAGTGTCCAACAAGAAAGAAACTAGGAAGTGGAGAAATTTAAAGCAAGAGGGTTGCTATGAGATTGCAAAGACAAGACAGCTTTGAGAAAGGCTTGAGGGAGGGAGAGAGGGAAAAAGTACGCGGCCTAACTCCATATGTATGCCAAAAGAAAAGCTAATGAGGTAAATGAGAAGGGTCTCTGGGCTCCATCAGTGATTAGTTTTTAACCTGGCAATTAGTGAAATGAACTCGCTGGCAAATCCTTGATTAGTCGTTAAAATTGCTTCTATTCCTGTTCCTCACTCCTCTCTTCACCTGCTTTCTAGAAATGGATGCCTAATCCTCTCCTTCCTCTGCACGTTTAGAGCACACCATGACAGATAATGATTCTTCTAATATTTCCTACATTCCAGCAACCCAACTGTGCCAATTTATCTTTGGAGGGATGAGCACCTCAGCAATTCCCACTGTACTTCACTGTGAAATGAAGGGACACTCACAGGGTCAGGACCCATATATTTTGCTCAGTCAGCTGAATATACAAGTTATGGAATGAGGGAATGACAGATCCTTTCCCCTTCTGATGTGCATGGAAGGGATGAAGGGCCATGGCCATCCACAAGACTCTTTTGCTTCTTTCAAGGTTATTGGACAACAGGAGGGGAGCAACTTTGTACCCCCATTGTTTCTTGTGCATCCAAATAGGAACCATAAGAATCTGACCCAGTCTGTACAAATGACATTGCCAACAAAAGTCATTTTTCCGATTCTCTCAGCCTCCGTACCTTCATCTCAAGGTCAGGGGACACCGTGAGGATGAGCATTCAGATTCGGACCTGGAACAAGGGTGAGATATTACTGTCCTGTTAAATATTTGTTATCCTGTAACAAGTCCCTTTGAACTCAACTAAGGCAAGGGCCCCAATCAAATAAGAGTGCCATTGCAAGTCCTGAACAAAACTTCAGACTCTGTAGTCCCACGGCCGAGTCCTGCCCTGTGAAACGTGTGCAGTTCCCACTTTGTCACTGGAAGTTATGAGTGGAAGGTGCACAGGAAGAAGAACTGTGATTACAGCAGTGGACATTCTTAGAGAGGCAGGATGCTCCAATGTTTAGGATAGCAGTCAAGGAGTTCAGAGTCTCGCATTCAATTTCTTGATCCTCTAGACTTCCAATGTGGATTGGGCAAGTCACTTAGCTTCTCTGTGCCCAAGTTCTCCATCTTTAAAATGAGAATATTTTCCTTCCTTAATGTAGTTATCCTCACACCATCTCTCTAAGACGACTAAGATGCTTAGATATTATGGTGATGTGGATTACCTAAGTGCCCAAGATGTAGGCTTAATTCCTTGCTCTGCCAGAAAGATCATGCCTGACCTTGGGAAAGTCATTGGATTCATTCCATTAACTTCAATGGGTTTTAGATCAGGATTTGAATTTGTGCCTCATTTTCCCCATTTGTAAAATGGGAATAGCAGCACTTCAGTTGTCTGTGTTGTCCATTTTATCAAGCCACAACCGGTCTTGGCTGAGAGTGCTAGGAAAGATCCGAGAAATACACCTACAACTATTAGTAAATGGAGCTCGCCAGAAACTCCCAAACTGCCCAGAGTCCCAGCAACCTAATGAACTTGAGAGGTGGAGAGTCTGGAATCTTTGGCTTCAAGGCAGTTTGAGGGACAGAGTTGGGAACCCATGGGCCACCAAAGAGGGGAGTCTGGGAAACCAGCTTTCTGAGCTGGGGTTTCCCATCAGCCCACTAGGTGGACTTCTGAGGAGTCGGGAGGAGATGGGCACACTGGCAGGAAACAAGGCAGGTTTCCAAGCCTGCCTCAATCTCATCAGATATTTCTTCTGCTTCTATTTTCAGAATTTTCCACAGGAAAACCTCTGAGAAATCATCATGTTCTGTCAGCATCTCTTCTCTGCAGTCTGAATTTTCCAACAGCCAAGAAAAGGTTAAAAAAGTAAAATGAAGTCTAAGGAAGTCTATTTATTTTTGGGAGGGAGGAAGTGGGAAATCACTGGAGGCAAACAAATGGAAGCCATATGCATTGTATTAAAATCAATAACAGTTAAGGCTAAAGGTAACTTTTATAAGCATTTTTCATTTTAAAAAGTTCGCACTTGAAATGCATGGAGATACCTCATTTCTTCCTATTGATTTATTTTTAACGAAAGGATAGGGTATGTGCAAAGTTATATATATTTACAGTGAATTCACGGATCATGACGGATGCCAGCTTCTGATCTCACCATTATTTTTACTTCACTAACAGCAGCAAAATTACTCTTAATTTACACTAATACAACTGAGATCAGAATTGTGCCCCAGGCGTTGGGATTCCATTTGCCAACAGAATGGCATCCCTCTTACTCAGACCAAGTGACTTCTTTTTTTCAATCTCTCTGTTGACCAGATCAAATTTAAAATCCCTCTCTTCACCTTCACCACAGTGAACAAAGCTGCCCTTACATTCTGCTTCTCATTGTTTGCCCCTCGTGTCAACCTCACCACCATTCATTTCTCCCTCTCAGTTACCACTCCATAGTATTTTTATGCTGCCCTCAATGCTTTGGACAATCACTTTATCCCAGCAGTGAAGGTTTCCACAATTTCTTTATTCAAATCTTCCCTGAAACCCACTTTTTATTAAGATCAGAAATATGAACTCGTATTGATGGTACATCCTTACCAACTTGACTTCAGTAGGACTACTCTATTTAAAGTTAAGTATACGCTTCAATACTTTGGGGATTAAGGCAGTAGCCCCAAAAGTCAAAATAAGGATAATGAGATATATACTATATATAGTACAAATATACTAAGGGAGAAAGAAAGATACTCTGATTGCAGATTAATATTTAGCAACATGAAAGCATCATCTTTAAAAAAAAGCTTTGGCGAGTTTCCCCTAAAACCTTCTGTTTATGACTGAATAACCAAGTTCAATACCCTTCTTTCATGTCAATCCCATGTGAAAGCTATTTAATTACACTTTGAAGACAAAACTGTCTATGGGACAAGAGTTTAAAAGTGGGTGGCACAGGTGCAGGATTGTTCATTTTAAAAAAATTCTAATCAGAACTAAACCTCTGGTCTATGCCTATTTTGATTTGTTTGCATAGAGGCTTAAAAATTATTCCTTGGGATTTCATTTTTCTTTAAATACAGGCTGAGTAAGAAGCATGAATCCAATAGATCGGCAATTATTCATGTGCAAAATTAGTAGGAAGTGGCAATGTGCTCTCAGGTTGCCAGTTGGAGTATGGCACCAATCAACATCTAACATAACACATCTAGGCAAATGAAAGCAAGTAAAATGCTGTAAATTAGCATTGCAGGAAAAAAATGGTCAGGTTGTTATAGTGCATCAGAGCCCCATTGTGCTAGGGGCTGTACAGATGCACAACAAAGAGAGTCCCTGTCCAAAAGAGCTTACAATATTTGGCTTTGGAGGAGAGAGAAGAGGGCTTCCTGGCTGAGATTATGTAAAGCCAGCTAGAGGACTTGGATATCCAACTCCCCTGAAAATTAAGGGGAATTTTATATCCAAATTCCTTTAAGCATCTTTGATAATCTCAGACTATCATCCCCAGATTTCCTGAGCATGAAGCAGGCACATTTGATCACAACACATTCTCCATCAGAGTAAAGTCTCTGTTCCATCAGAAATATGACTCTGCTAGCAGTAGACTACTACACTCCTGGTGCACACTGGTGCATCCACACTGCTATGTTTTACTGAGGGAGTAGTGGCCCAATTAAAGACAAATGATCAAGTGACCTAATAAACATGAGGCAATATGAACGCTGTCTGTTCTTAATGTTATGGAAAATTTCATTCCCCATACTTTTAGACTGCACCACAGCATCCAGGCTTCAGACCAGAGGAGAGTAATTGCAAGTCACGAGAGGAACAAAAGCACAACAAGTGAATAAAGTTAAGAATCTGAGGGTTTTCACATTTAAAAAAAAAAGAGATCAGAGTTCAAATCCCTGTAATTCTAAACTTTGATCATGTAAGGTGATGAAAACTCCTGGAACCCCAGGGCTTCACTTGAAGTTCACAGCCATAATGCCTCATGACAATTACAGGGCCCTTTCTTAGTTAAAAAAACAAACAAACCTGGCTTCACATCTTTATTTAATAATGTACAGCACCTATTTAAAAAAACTGGCTGATAACTGAAAAACGAGCCAGTTATCTTCCAGCCAGAAAAAGGATGCCTATAACAAAAATTGATTTTTTTATAACGTTACTTATGACCAACTACCTAGATGGAGAGTTAAGACCTGAACACGGGCAGGTCTTTACTGACAGCAGCAAATTCACCACATCAGTTCGATCTTTCCAGATTGATTGAGCGGTCAGTGATGACCCACTCAATTGATCAGGAAGTCAACCTGCTGAGTCCACCCTCTGAAAAAGAGTTGAGCTGAGCTGAAGGGAGGGCATTTTCCTTTGACTTGGACGCTGCGGTGAGTAGGCTTTAGAAAGTCAAAGGGAGAGAGACAAGTTCTTTTCCTTAGCTTGCATATCTTCCTTTGACTGCTGCCAAAGCCTGCGTAAATATAGACCAGGCTCTTATCATTCTTTAAAAGGTCTTTCAGTGGATTGTCAATGAAAGATAGCCTACTAGTAGTACTGTTTGTTTCTACACTGGAAGCAGTCAGTATTTAAGTCCCATTTGCAATTTCTGAAGAAAAACAGAGGCAATTTTTTTCCCCCACAAAAAGAAGTTTCTGAAAAAAAATCATCCCATTAGTTGACCACCTCTATGACGTAGCTAGAAATTCTTACCAGTCTGGTCACACAATTTCATTACTTCTACAGTCTCTGTCTCTCACTGAAACAAGAAAAAGCAAGTGAGCACATGCACATATATCACTACATATCATTCACAAGATCACTATCTTGTTTACATTTAAATCCCTCAAAATACCCACAACCTCCTCACGGCCTGCCGCGAGTTGAGGTGACTTGTATATAAATTGATTGCTGCTGTTCTCCTTCGCTAATTCTTCACATCCATCTGTCCTGACACTCTTTAGAGCAGGGACTAATATCCTTCTCAAGTCTTCAGAAAGCACTTAGCACTTTATGGGCGCTACTGTAAACAATGACAACACTGAACTGGGAACACAGATTTGCAAAGCCCTAGCCTTACTGGATTCTCTTCTTTGCCATGATCAAGTTCCAGGAGTAATTCTAGATATTTATTTTCATATTAGTGTTTCTTTCCCTTCTATTATGGTAAATACCTTAGGCAAATAAGTATTTCTACACTTCAAACTAAAGATGGAAGTTTCCATGCAGGACAACATTCCCCAGGCAGTGAAGATGGCAGAAGGGGCTAGGTTCCCAGAGCATCTGCCTCATGTCTCAGACGGGCAGAGTCAGGGTGGCTGGCCTCCCGCCACTCCAGCTATGCTCTGTGTTTAGTGGACTAGCTCAGCGAGAGCTAGTGTGGATATGTCTCCTTGAGCTGCAATTTATACCTTCAGCTCAAAGCACTTTGTATCTGAAGACAATCTATGCCATTAACGTGTTCCAAATGCAAGACTCCTTGATCAAGAACATTTTGGATGAAACCCAGGCCCCACAGAATTTCATCCTTTATCACCAGCTTCACTCCACACTACCTTTTTAGCTTAACTTTAGGTCTAAAGAAAATGCTAGCCCATAAAGATGAAGTTTTACAAACTGTACATGGAAAGGACTTACTTCCATGAGTAAGTTGTCCCATTGAGTTCATTATGATTATTTAGGAAACACTGCCAGGTTATGCTTCAAAATAATTGTGTGGATGTTTCCCATTATACCTACATATTGTCCTACTGGTACAGTAATAGAATCTCCAGATAAGTTGATAAGACTCAAAACATGGTGGAAACTATGATTCAAATGATACCATATTTTGTGAAGGCTGCATTGAAACAGTGAGCATATAAATAGAAGCCAAATATAAATCATTAGTCATAAATTATATTTAAACATTCAACTCTTTTATGAGACAAAGATGACTCAGGACTTAAAAACCAGGTTCAGATGTGATGTGTGTTCTCAGCTTCACTGAAACCAATGAACTTACAACACATTTGGTATGCATTTGGGGGTATTATATCCCTCAATTTTCTGTGAATAGCTATTGCTAGTTAGTTGCATCAAGGAAATGACCAACATTTTATTAGGACTTCTTCAGCCTGGAGAGAGAATTTGAAGGTTTTTGATTTTTTGTTTTTGTTATTTAAAGAAAAAGGCTTCAAATATCACAAAATAAGTCAAAATAATAAACCCTGTTAAATCCAGTATTTACGAACAGGTGAATATCAAGTGACTAAAAAGGAAAAAAGGCCAGCAACTTTGTAATTCCCTCATTCTTATGCAATTCAAATTTTTTAAATGAGGAAGAATGAGGTTCCTTCATCTGTAAATTTACTCTCTGCAGATACTTAATTTGCCCTTCCTTTATCAATTGCATTATATAAGTGAATACCTGAGTAGCCATATATAATGTTGCCTCTTTCTGACCTGGGCAGCTAGTTCAGGAGCCTGGAGATGTTCCATTTGAAAGTAGAAATTGATGAAGTCTGGTAATATACTGGATAGAATCTTGATTATTTACAAGGAATATAAAAATCCCTGTTTTTTCAGAATGCAGAAGGTTCCAAGAAGAAATTGATCTATTTCTTTTGCCTGCAGCCCCTAAGACTCTTCAGCCAACCCCAACCCAAAAGCACTAGGTTTTTCCAGGGTCACACTATTTACAGCTTCCTCCCTGGCTTTCTTGCCGCTCCCTCTATTTTTGTCTTTTGTTAATTTCTGTATGATTTCTTCCCACACATATACCCTGCATTCAAAACAAGTTCACACACAAACACACACCCCGTTATCTTTTTCTGAGATGCGGGCTTCTGCTTCCAGTTATGGTAATTGAAGGGTGAGTTCACGCTTATCAATCTAAATCAGTTTTAACTCAACCCATAGCAAGATTTTACCCAGCCCATAACAAAATTCTGTCATACCTTTTGTACCTTGAACTATACTCTATTTTCTTTAAAACAAAAGGCTGGATCTCAGTTTCTTGACGTTAAAAACTATTCGTCAGTATTTCATAATAGGAAGGGTTTGGGCATCTTTCCCACCCTTTACTATAGAAGGCAAAAGTCCGAGAGAAAGAGTGTGCATGTTTTGTCAGCATTTGTAAACAGATAGAATTATATGTTGGAGAGTTTAGCCTAATTGCCAACAGTGCTGACAAATTGCAAGTTGCAGTGGGTTTATTTTCTCCTTGTGCAATTAGGTAACTAAATATATTTAAATACTTAAACTGGGGGGTTAAAACCTTTAAATAGTTGTGTTTTCCCAGCTGCCAACCCTGCAGAATTTTATATAACTTCAAATAATTCTATTTATAGATGATATCTGAACCACAGTAGGTAACACAACAATGCTCCAAAAAGGTAAGAAAGACTCACCTCCGTTCTACAATTGTGGAATGGAAACAGAGGGTGCAGTCCTGCTTTTTTAAGTCTATGGAATTTGTCATTGAATGCACAAGGAGCCAGGATTTCTCAGAGATATAGAGACTTGCCCACAGTCTCAAAGGAAATTTGTTGTGGATCCGAGTATAGAACCTGGATCGCCCAAGTCCCAGTCCAATATATTCCTTTGACATTTTACATAAGAAGGGCGAAGGCCTTTCAATGGAGGGTTTAGGTTTGCAAGGACCACAGACTCGTGCCATATTCAGTGAGTATCTACAACTAGCACACCACTGATTCTACAGATCACCTGTTCTGGGGTAGATAAGTGTAGGGAACATCTATTAAATCTTTCTCATTTCTAAAACTAGTCAGAATTTTTAAGTGCATCTAATAGTTATGAGGAGATCTAGGCTAAGTCTTTCCTTCAATACCAGCCACAATTCGAGTTAAAAAAAAAAGTGAGAACATTACGCAAGAATGATATAGTGGGTGAAGGATAAACTGAGGAATCAAGCTGGATTTAGGAGTCTGGGTGGGAGCAGTACAGGAGCTGAAAGATCCAAAACATAGGACTGGACAAAATTCTGCTCCAATCTTGGGATCAAAATACTTCAAAGCTTCTCTCACCCAAACACTTTCCCTTTCAGGTCAAAAAAGAGAGACATTAGTAGTTCACAGAAGGCCATGCTTATTCTTTTTCCTGCATGAACTGGGAGAGTTATGTTGACTTAATATGCCCCAGGTTCCCCACCTTCTAGGCGGCAGCACCTTTGTGTAACAGAGCATAAAATAAGCATTGCTGACTGGGGAAGGGCCATGGCTAATGAAGCCAGTAGAAATTCAATTAAAAAACAACATTATCCAGGAGGATGGGAAATCTTGTTGGAAAGTGAAGAGGAACTGATGGTCACAATCACATGCCCTCAGCCTGATATAAGTCCAACCTGGGGAAAAGCAAACTAGGTCAATGCATGGAACTGCATGTATTATCTTATTGCATGGTGTAAAATTGTGGCATTTGATCACCGAGGGCTTCAATCCCACAAATTTCCATTTCAGTGGGTAAGAACTCTGCTTCCTAGAAAGCATTAGCAGGATCAGGCCTCATGAAATATGAAGCAATAGCTATAAACTATGTCATTTGCCATAATGAGCTTCTAAAATCCCCTGTTGTAAAATTGACATTAAGAAATACTACATAATTTACTTTTGCTGTTTAGTAGCAATAAGACCACATGTTTGAAACATAAAAAATAGATTTAATGAAGGTGAAAGCAAGTTGGAAGATGTATGTAACTGGACATTTAGTAAAGAAAGCATTCATGTCAGAGGATTACGGTGTTTTTTAGTACCTTATTAAAGCAGTTAATGTAGATGTGAAAAAAGAGTAAAGTCTTCATTTCTCGAATTATTTTTCCATTACTTCAGTTCACTATATACACTGGGTAAAATGTTAATAAGCCTTTTAAAATGTCACAATATTAAAACAAACAGATTTCATATTTCATAAATCGTTTGGAACTAAATTACCTGCACCATTTTTGGCACTTAGACCACTAAACAGGACATTAGCAGAATGGCAAATAGACCTCTATTGATAAGAATACACTTTGTTTAATAAAGCTTTTTATTTATTAAGATTTGCATTAGCTGCATAAAGAGCACCAACCCACATTCCAGAAGGCCTTGACAAAACTTTTATATAATTCGTTATGACAAGGGCCCATCAAGGGCACTGCCCTACGAGTGCCATGAATGATGGAAGAACTCACTAAGCCACCCAGCAAAGCCATTTCTGGAAGCCTTAGACTTCTCGGCGCTCCTTGGGAAAGATGCTTCCCTCTCACCCCAGAGCATGTAGTCATAAAATGGAGGTGTACTATGATTGCCATGGAGTCCCCTCCTCCCCCCGCAGGAAAGCAAAGAGGGTGGAGAATCAAGTTATGTCAGAGAAGTGAGGGTCAATGGAAGACTGTTACCAAGACTCCAAAACAGGGATGTAGCCAGTCCCCACTTTCTGGCCAGGCCCCCGACTCTCCCGGCCACTCCTGCTGAAGCTTCCTGCCGATGGATGATGTAGTTGCCTAGCAAACAGAGTGTCGAGAGGAGGAGGGAAGGCGAGGGGCAGTGCGGTCCCTGCCCTTCAAGGCTGCAGCAGCTGCCTGGGGCCAGAGCAGTGGGCGGAGAACCCCACCCCCTTCCACCTGCCTGTCGCAGCATTCCCATTCATGGCTGGGGTCACCCACTGCTGGCTGATTCATGGTCACGGTGGCCAAGTGCAACTACAGCTAGACACTGTGGTGAGCAAGGGGTGGGCAGGCCTGTTGGCCAACCAGATGGGCACATGTCCGCCCATCACTACACTTCTGCTCCAAAAGTAGTTACACTGCCATAAAGCTGAGAGAAAGCCCATGTGCCACATCAAGGGCCTGATACCAAAGTACAGGATTCAGAAGGAAGTCTGGTCAGGGCACAGAACAGCACAGCTAGAGTACAGACATGAACCAATAATAGAAAGTTCTAAAACTGTAGCACGGGTTGATTACAGACTAGATCATAAATCACAAAAAAATGGTTTCGAGAGCATAAATTGAAAAAAAAAATTACTGTAAAGCTACAGCTCAGATTGTAGACACATGGCCAAAATTCTCTAGATCAGTGGTTTTTAAACTTTTTTCCTCAACTCCCAATTGAAAAAAATTGTTTATGCCTGCAACCTAACAATTAGAGCTTTCAGCAATACATTCCAGTCTTTTCACAGCGGCAGCAGGGACACCGTGACCCAAAACCTGAGTGTCTGTGACCCAGTACAGGGTCCCGACCCGTGGTTTGAAAACCACTGCTCTAGATCCTATGAAAAAATGAGGACATTTTGTATTCCTTCAGTAAAAGCTCTGGGAGATTATGAAAGAGCATTAAAATTCACTTTCCCACTTAAAGGTAGCAGATTCATCACACTAATTGTCCTGCACATACTTTACTGTGTGAGACATCTCTTTTGATTACAGTAAAGGACACCCAGGGGAAGGAACATCAGAGATATTGGTTTGTTTAAAAGATATCGTCAGTCGAATAGAATGTTGTTCACGCATAATGGTCTCCTGCTGTCAGATAATGACTTGAATGAGGTTGAAACATTGATGGGAAACATGTCAGGACAAAGTTAAACCTTATTTTTCAAAGTAGGAAGTGTTGATTCTGTAATTGCATTTGATTAGATTGTCTATTTTTCAATACATAATTGATAGAGATGTTCTCATTTGTGTCCAATGCTGATGTAAGTGAATGACAGTTACTTATTGTCCTTGTAATGAATAGCTGCATTACAGAAGAGCTTACCACAAGTCAAGAGTATAAAAGGTACATGGGGCTAGGTTTTGATTCAGCATATAACCACCAGCAATCTGCTTGGCTGTCAGTTTCATTAGATAGGAATCAAGCTTTAGATCTGAAAGGCTTTGATTTTCTTAGTAACTTAAAATGCCTTATTTTGATGTTCTGCTTTTATGGGGACTGCTGTGACGATTATTAGTGCATTGAAACTGCCTTATATTTCTGTTATGTATTCAATCTGTGAAAGATGCAGTGGCATAGGTACTCTCTATTTAAAATGTTGTTGTGGGGACGTAGCTTCCCCATAACACCCGATGGGGTAAGATGGTACTTGGTCCCTGCCATGAGTGCTGGGGACTGGATGATCCCTTCCAGTTTCTATGACTCTATTGGACAAATGTGGTGCTACCATCACTTCATACTTCACTTTCCTTCCCCAAAATGGGTTTCTACACAACTGTGTGCTGGAGATGACCCTTGGCTCCCAGAGCAAAATCACAAACCAGGGATAGCAAGAGTCCAAACTGAAGTTCCAACAAACAGAAGTTCTTCTGCCTTTCAGGGACTTCTCTTCAGACCAGTATCCAGACCCTGTTCCTAGCACTTTTCAGAGCTACCCATGCAAATCTTTCTGGCTTTGGGATACGGCACTTTGCCACCAGACTGGTTCCCTTTGGTGTTCCCTGTCTCCTCCAGGCCCTCATTCAGGTTCTTCCCACCTCACTGTGATTCACAGTCAGATCTTCCAGCTTTTTTATAAGGCCCATGCATCAATTAATGGATCAGCTGACCGTCCTTAGATATCACCCCCTTAGGCTAGGAAATAGCTAGTTAATTATGCAAAAGGTGAGGTTGTCCCCCATTGTCCCTTAAAGGAGCCAGTCACTGTGATAAAATGTTTATAATACATGTATAAGAGGGAGACAAGAACAAGGAATACAGCACAGTGAAAATAGGATAGGTCGGAAGTTGAAATAAACATCCTCCTACAAAAATAAGGCTATCCTTGATCCCATACTTCTCTCTGCCAGTTACAAAGAAACAGAATTAATTGGATAATGCATTTCAAGATTGCCACAGAGCAAGAATCAAACTAGAGAAAATTATAAGTCATGGCAGTCTAGCTTTGAAAAAGATTATGGTTCTCTATTTGGAGGAGAGCCCAATTAAAATACATAGTGATAGGGGAGATGGGAGGGAGAAAAGATTTAAGTAGCTAGCCACTACAGAAAAGTGAAACATAACTAATATGCCACTAAGCAATCCTATTTGCTAGTCAGCCAAAGTGGGGGGAGAGCAGAGTAAAAAAAGTCATAGGAGATGCACTAAGCTATGGACTTCCACCAAAACCCAGGATTTAATCAATATTGGAACCTTTTATCACTAGATGATGAAACAAATCCCCAGATCTGACCACCCCAAAACTTTGAGTCTTCAAAGTATGAAGACACTCTCTGTCCACTCTAATTTAGACCATCTATGGCTTTGGGTCCCTGATCAATGTGTCTCCAAGTCTTTACAAACTTTATCTATTATGCTGAGATACAAGATCACTCCACTGTGACAGCTGCAGACACTAGACATTTTGTCAGTCAACAGATTAAAGGTACCTGCTGCAAAGCCTTTAAAAGTTAAAGGAAGTCTTGAGTGGTACTTTGGAACAAGTCTTTATAGGAAGACTCAGAAGACAGACACTTACACACTAATTTTCGTCTCCTGATTGTCATACACAACACTGATAGCAGAAATGCATTAACCAATTGGTCTCTCAATGAGATGAAGTCAGCACGACTTCTTTTGGGTTTTAATACATATTCCCTATGTGATTGGCTCAGAGCAGTACTAAGCTCTTGTCTAACGTTTTTCCATGGTGGGTATTTATCAGTTTAGAGATGGAGATATTTCAACAGGGGTTTGAGGGTGGATATTCAAGACTCCATACCAGCTTTCTGCTACATGGCACACTCTTAAAGCCTATGAGGTATGCATAGCTAAAACCCCATGGAACAACTTGAAAATTTACTTTTAGATAGTAGCTGGATCGAGACCACACAAATTAAATGGCAGAGGCAGAAACAAAAACTCTGTCTCCCAACTCCCAGTCCCGTGACCTATGCACCAAACTATACTGCTTCACATAGTAAGACTGTTAACAACATACTGAAACTATTTCTTTTTTTTAAATGTCACTAAAAATATCAGGATGTTATATTAAAAACTACAAAAATTATGAAGTCCTTTTTTAATATGTAAACCTCAAAATGGAACAGAGAATCAATTCTAATAAGCTGGCCATTGTTACATGATAAAAAAGTTTCATTCATGAGCATGACAATCACTACTTAAGACTATCTAAATACTATCATGAAGCATAGCATTTAGGGAAATAAGATTCATGAGGAAACAGGATCTTCAGCTCCCACACTGATCCAAGCAAGAGTCCTCAAGGTGAGCAGAAAAATGCAGTTCTCCCCCCTTTTGACCCAAGCTACTACAATTTTCTTTCAGACTACAAGCCATGAACACTCTTGACCGAACTATGTGATTTAAAGATAAATATCTGCAAACTGGGAAAGACAGCTGAAGACGAATCTTCTCTCTTCAGCTATGAGTTTTATAACAGCAGCCAATAAGAAATCAATAAAAACTAATATACAATACGACAACCTCTGATTAAGTAACAGAAAGGCTTAAATATTTTAACTGGTTGGATCTCTCAACACGGTTCACTGAATGAAACATTCAGGGCTAAGACTAGTCACACTCCGTCCCAGCTCAAAATTTGCATCTGCACAAATCAATTGCATGTTCAATTCAAAGCACTTGTAGCTCTGTCAGATTTACACCCACAATTCAATTGTGGGCACAAACATGCATGTGCAGACTGAAGATACCTTCTTAAAAGACATAGAGAGAGCTTTTCATCCCTCAACCCTTGCACAAGGTGTTCAGAAGTAGGGCAGGGATTGAGCCTTGTTACACTTTAGTCCTTGTTTTCTCCCAGCCCAAGAGGGGAAACAAGCTGTGCCAGACCTTTTTCCACTGCAGCTCCAGCTCACCTCTTCTGGCTATCATCTTACATGATCTGAACCAAAACTCCATCCACTTACTTCCCCTGCCAGCTTGCCCAAGCAGGGAAATGCTAAAATGCCACTTACTTCTCATTGAAGATTCTCCATCCCTAAGTAATTCCCTGAAAAAGATTCTCTTCATTGAGATATTTCCTTTTTGGTTTTTCAAAAACTTAAAAAAAAACACCCACCTATAAGAGAAAAAGAAAATCAGGCTGGTAGCATAAAACCACCCAAAGACCTCAAAAACTCAATCAGGCAAATGATAATGCAAAAATATTCACACAACCATAGAAAAAGAAACCCTTCAATGTCTCCCAACGCACAGTCATCATGATCAGTGAATGCTCCATTTGCCTAAGCAAAGAGAATAACATCAGGCCTATCGTAAAATGTCATTCATTGGTATAGTGTGGTCCATTTAATTGCTGAATGATGCAGAGCTCTAGGACAGCTCTTGAGAAGCTCTGAGCATTAGAATAGAATTGAAATTATCAGTCCTCATTATCTGGATGTCACAGTTGTGACTACACAACTTCTCTTCAGTATTTGATTGACCATCTGTAAATACCACACTCTTTCTTCCCCAACGAGTAACCTCTAAAGGAAAGTAGACTTCAGATTTTTGCAATGGATGGGTGCCAGAAAATTGAACAAATAGCTCACTAGGATGTTTGGCCTTTCCTTGACAAACTGTTAGATGTTAGTGGTTTACCACGCTAATACAAGTTTACATGAATACTTACACTGCTAGTGAATATGGACACCTGTGGACATGCTCAGCTTGAAGTCTATTGCACTGCCATTTGCGTGGCCTAAAACTTTCAACTTGAAGCATCCATATGTGACCAAACAAAGTGGTGAAGGCAAAGGAACAGCTGTATTTTGATAGTTTTTTGAAAGCATGAAAAACAATGTTTGCAATGTCATCATTGACAATTGCCAGAGGTGAGACGGTGTTACTCGTTCGTCTCTTGTGATACACAATTGTAGTGTCGCTTTTTAAGCACAAAAAAAGAGTCTGTTTAATAGAATTGAAAAGTAACTTTGTCCCACAGGCCCAGTTCTGCCTTTTTGTGCAGAGAGGGACCAATAAGCCTTACTCAGTCTGAGCAAAGGTTGAGAAACGGGGATCTGTATGGGGCTTCAAAAGGATTTTTGTTAAATTAGCCTTGAGGTATGCAACTTTATGTTTCTGCCAAATGGCAAAGGCAGGCGGAACAACTGCTTATTTGTGCTCTAGGTAATGAAGATTACTAGTGAAGAACAGTTCCAAAGGGGTAGCCATGTTAGTCTATTGCAGAAAAACAAACAGAGTCCTGTGGCACTTTTAAAGACTAACAGATTTATTTATCGCATGAGCTTTTGTGGGAGAAAATCCCACTTCGTCAGATGCTTTGAAGATGGGAAATTTACAGAATGGGAGGAAATTAAATGCAGGGGAGTGTATGACATAGGATCAGGTCAGGCTGTAACAGCAAATCAAAATAGATGTTAGGATTCAAACACTGGGGAACAGCACATAGAGGGAGGTGAGGTCAAATCACCTGTTGTAATGGGAAAAAAATCTGTAGTCCCTGTTTAACCCCAAGGTAACTGAGTCGAATTGAGGAACAGGAATAATAGTAAAATGAAGTTCTATACACAGGATTTTTTTTATTTTTTTTTAACTAAATGCCTACTTGGAGGCAACATATTGCCTGATAGAATTGTGTTTTAGATTCTGTTCAAATTTATGGTATATTACAATTTCCATCATAATCTCTTTGCCCTTTCTATTGTGTCCATAAGTACAGGATACCAGGACTTGGAAGCTGATTACATTTTCAGTTGGGAGAGGAGAATTGGGCGGTTAACTGACACTGATTGACAAAGTAAAAGGGCTCTATCACACAACACAAGTCTCCCCACACCTCACAGTTCATCGTGGATATCATCTTCCAGCTGTTTGTATTATTTTGTGTACAAGAGACAGGTTATGATAAAAAAATCACTGCAAACGTGTTATTAATTTCTGGCTAACACAGCACCAATGGATATTGTCCCAAATCTCCTTTTCATGGGTTGCCTTTATTCTTAAATAACAACTCCACCCCCAGTCAGGATTCTACTTAAAACATAAGCCTTAACCCTCCAGAAGCACATTCTCCAGCCCCCACCGCCCGCGCACACACACACACACACTCCCCACCCCATCCTTCCCTAAGGGAAAGTATCCATGTTTGAATACATACAACAGGTTCTGATCCATGGCTACAGATCCTAGGCATCATCTCCCTCAACCCCAGTACAAATGCACACTGCAGTTTAACTCTGCAGCTTTAATATTTCTTGGAGTGCCTGTATTTTTAATGGGGAACTAAAAATTAAAAAAAAAAAAAAAAAAAGTTCACCCCAGACTATCTAAATGTGGATATTGACACATGCATCCATACGAGATGCATATACAAAGAAACTCAAAACCACCTTGTAGAAGAGACCAATTTATATCTTTTATATTTATATAAAGAAAACTCAGCACAGAGAGAGCCTTATATCCTGCAGAGCTTTGTAAGTATTTTTTCAAAAGTAAGGTTTGCTATAAGGCAACAAAGCTTACCCATAGGACAAATTCCAAAGGAGTAGCCATGTTAGTTTATTGTAGAAAGACAGAGTCCTGTGGCACTTTTAAAGACTAACAGATTTATTTATCGCATGAGCTTTCGTGGGAGAAAATCCCACTTCGTCAGACGCTTTGAAGATGGGACACTTACAGAATGGGAGGAAATTAAATGCAGGGGAGTGTATGACATAGGATCAGGTCAGGCTGTAACAGCAAATCAAAATATGTGTTAGGATTTAAACACTGGGGAACAGCACATAGAGGAGGGGGAGGTCAAATCACTTGTTGTAATGAGAGAAAAATCCATAGTCCCTGTTTAACCCCAAGACAACTGAGTCAAATTTGCATATAAGTTCGAGTTCTGCAGTTTCTCTTTGAAGCTGTGATTTGTTGTTCATCTGTTTCAACACAGCTATTAACAAGTCGTCAGTGGAGTGAGCAGGGAGATTGAAGTGGTCCCCTATTGGTTTTGTAGTGTTGCAATTTCTGATGTCAGATTTGTGTCCATTTATTCTTTGGCGCAGAGACTGTCCTGTTTGTCCAATATATAAGGCAGAGGGGCATTTCCGGCACATGATGGCATAAATCACATTGGTGGATGAGCAGGTGAACGAGCCCTTGATGGAGTAGGTGGTTTGATTAGGCCCTGTGATGGTGTCTTCAGTGTAGATATGAGGGCAAAGTTGGCAGCGTGGTCTATTGCAGGGTTATGTTCCTGCGTTAGTGTTTCTGTTGTATGATCTGTAGTTGCTGGTAAGTATCCTTTTAAGATTAGGGGGCTGTCTGAAAGCAAGGAGAGGTCTGTCTCCTAAGGCTTGAGAGAGTGAGGGATCATCTTGTAAAATAGGCTGTAGATCTTTGATGATGTGATGAAGAGGTCTGGCTTGGGGGTTGTAGGTGGTGACCAGTGGCGTTCTGTTGTTGTTTTTCATGGGCTTCTCCTGCAGTAGTTGACTTCTGGGTACCCGTCTGGCTCTGTCAATTTGTTTCTTCACTTCTGTGGGTGGGTACTGTAGTTTTAAGAATGCCTGGTAGAGATCCTGAAGGTGTCTGTCTCTGTCTAAAGGGTCAGAGCAAATGCGGTTATATCTTAGGGCTTAACTGTACACAATGGATCGTGTGGTGTGTCGAGGATGAAAGCTCGAGGGATGTAGGTAACTATACCGATCAGTAGCTTTGCGGTATAGGGAGGTCTTTATGTGCCCATCGCTAATTTGCACTGTAGTGTCCAGAAAGTGGATCTCTTGTGTGGAGTGTTCCAGGCTAAGTTTGATTGTGTTGTGGAAATTGTTGAAATCTCTATGGAAATCTTCAGTCTCTGCGCCAAAGAATAAATGGACACAAATCTGACATCAGAAATTACAACACTACAAAACCAATAGGGGAACACTTCAATCTCCCTGCTCACTCCCTTGACGACTTGTTAATAGCTGTGTTGAAACAGATGAACAACAAATCACAGCTTCAAAGAGAAACTGCAGAACTCAAACTTATATGCAAATTTGACTCAGTTTTCTTGGGGTTATCTCCAGTTGGGAAACAGTAAAGAATTATTGCATCTTTTCAGGGTCAAAGTTTGGGTTTGTACTATTTTTGTCAGCAGTCTGAAATATGCCAAGTCACATTCTAAGGGCATGTCTACAGACAGCATGAGATCGGCTTCTGTGGAAATATCCAAGGTATCTTTAATCGAGTTCTCTCGAACATGGCAATATGGGCTTGAACGCAGGCTAGTCATGCAAGTAATTAGTTTCACAAGGTTTCCAGTAGGCTTGCATATCCTGCGCTGAAGCGTGCTCTGCAGCAACTGCCTGAGCTAGCCAAGATGACTACAGATGGTATGGTATACCCTCTGATTGCCTTGTAGACATATCGACCTGCTGTTTAGGGTCTCTGAGCAAAAAGAGTGGCTCTGTGAACACTATAGCTCCTCCTTGGCGGACTGGCAACACAATGGACTGTTGTGCTACATTGCAGCTGCCCTATGTTCCATCTTCAGCATGGAGAAAGGATTTAATCACTCCAGCCCCCTCCTTGATCCTCTGCACAGAGCTTGTGACTGCCTCCTCCTGTGATGCACTGTGTTTCAGAGATATAACACAGCCCTTAGGACTAAGAACCTTGGTGAAGAAAGTGCAGGAAGAAAAAGCCCTACATTTCAAAAGAGAGTTGATGTTTTTAAAGCCTAGATCATGCCGATCATAGCAGGATTGATATGAAAATAAAGGCTAGCAAGAAGTCAGTGCATCTTTTAGGAACTGTTGGAATGGTGATGGGAACCAAGATACAAAGTTAAATTGATCCTAATTATTAGTAGGAACTGATTTTGTGTGCATGTCAAAAAACAGCAAAGCACTCTGCCACGGTCCAGAGGTACTAAGGTCTTTGCTGGAGTCAGAGGGAGGGAAGCACCGTTCTTTTGTGCCCCTGACTGCAGAAGGGAGCTACTGTTGTGGGACACTGATAGAGTGTACAGAGCTGAAGGATGTGTGCGGTTTCCTTGCTGCAGCGCAGGAGACGAGAGATCTGTTAGCGAGGAGGCAAAATGCTTCTGGGGGGGTGTCTGCTGGCAGAGGCTGGTGGCGCTTCAGGGCTGTGAAAATGATACCTGTGGCCCTCAAGCCAAAAAGGTTAGGAACCACTGTCTTGCTGTGTATCGATGCCCGAAGCCACTAGCCTCCAGCAGCATCGCTGCTACCTTCCAATCTAGGACATTCACAGGCCTTGCTCTCTGTGTGCAAGTAGCAAGAGGCACACACAAAAACCTTCAAGGCTGGACACTACAAAAAACACTCCTTATCCATAGGACTCTCAACTACCAGGCCTGCTGTTCCCAAAGGAACAGCAACACCAGCTTTTAAGATTCAAATCAAGATCATCCCTTGACTCCACCACAGCCCTTCTGTTTATGGTGAAAACGAAATTAAGTTGATCACCAAAACCAGATTGAAGTGTATTTAAGGCCTTCAAAGCAGCATCAGTAGAAACTGCAATTTTAGGCCAAAGACAACAGGTAAATTACATATTGTAGAAATGCACCTTCAGGATTCACAGAAGATGTTCACAAGGCTCTGAGTACGTCAAGACAGACTCAGGCATAGAAGCTGTATGTTGAGTCATTTTACTCAAATTTTCTCACTTTAATTGCTCTTTAGCAGCCTTGTGGTTTGAGTTAGCTCTGAACTTTTCATATTTTTGTTTGGGTTTTTTTTGTAGTCAGATTTCACACCAATTAGGAGCAGAAAAGAAACCTTTATAACCCACACATTAGAACTGATTTCCAACAAGGGTAGGTTAGTAAATGACACACAGTTCCTACAGAGGCATGAATCAGTATTTTATCATCTCAGAATAATGTCCCCACATATGAATAATTGAATGAATATGATCCAGTAGCATGAAGCCAATTTAAATCACTAATGGAAAGCCTATTTATTATTATTATTAATAATAAAGTGGTTATTTCTGCTGCTACACAAAAACAAAATGATTTATATGAAGGTGCTCTGTTTACTGAGAAGTTACTAACTGCAGGAATCATCATCGGGAATATGTTCCAAGTCTGATCGGTTTTGTTCATTTCTAGCTCATACATTCCCTTTCTTTACTGAGTTATCCCCAACTTTAAGAGGGATAGCCATAAGTAAGAGGCAGTGTTGATTCCATACTCTTCTCATGCTTGGTCAAGGAGCTGTCATTATCAACCCTTCAGTCTCTTTTCCAATGATTTACAGGAATGTCTTCAGTGCCTTTTGTTCTTCCCTCTGATTTGTGGCATAAGGAGCAACATCAAGACAATTCCTTCCTGGAGGAAGGTTGACTCACAAATTAGTCTAACAGGTTTAGACAGGTGTTATGATTAAGCCTCACCTCTAGGATAATAAAAGGGCCTATTCAGCATTCTTTATTCAGCCCTTACTCATAGCACTCCCACTAAAGTCAATAAACATTTTGCTCAAGTGATGAGTAAGGAACAGTGAAAGACTTGGAAAGCAAAATACATCAGTAAAGAAAAGAGGAAAACATGGACATCCATTTGGCAGAGTTTCACTAGCACCTTTCAGACCCCAGATCGCTCAAACATTACAAAGTACCAAGTTACATCTGGATTGTACCAACTGTTTTTAAACTGAACTCACCAGAGGTCAGCAGAGAGTTCCTCTTATGTCTGAGGATTTCAAAATCAACTAGGCCCTCTAGGACATTGTGTCATTTCATGTATACCAGAGCAGCAGCATGAAGTCGGCCACATCCTTATGACAAGCAGGATCTCTCCTTTGACTTCTATGGAGGTTTGATTATTTACATCAGCTGATGATCTGGTATATTATATTGAGTACAACGACTTTACAGCACTGTCACATTAGATACATTCAAATTCCAAAGGGGTAGCCGTGTTAGTCTATTGTAGAAAGACAACAGAGTCCTGTGGCACTTTTAAAGACTAACAGATTTATTTATCGCATGAGCTTAAACAAGGAGTCCTGTGGTACTTTTAAAGACTAACAAATGGATTTATTGCATGAGCGCTCATGGGAGAAAATCCCACTTCAAAGCATCTGACGCATTGAAGTGGGATATTTCTCCCACGAACGCTCATGCGATAAATAAATGTGTTAATCTTTAAAAGTACCACAGGACTCCTTTTTTGTTTTGCTGAACTAGACTAACACAGCTACCCCTTTGGAATTTGAAATTATAGTGACTGCAGTGGTAAAGTCTCCATTTTGAGCAGCAGGAATTCTCAGACAATTTATTTTAGACCTTGAGCCTACAAATACATGTGCTAGTTAGAGCTGCGTGAACCACTTGTTTTGCTGGAGAGAGGGGGTGGGGGAAGAATGACAGAGAGGAACTAAAATTGTGTGACCAAATAGTCTTTTGCTCAAAATTTTTCATTTTGATTTCAAGCACTAATTTTGTTTTAAAAAATTGAATGACTTTTCCAGAACTTCTCATTTTTGAACAAAACAAACTAAGATTTGGGAAGGTGTTTGTTTTTTACATGAACAGCTTAGTAATACAAAGGACCCCGCCTACCTTTATTCCCATCCTCTTCTCTGGGCTGTGAATTCTGACAGGGGAAGTTTTGAGCAAAAGGATTGAGGCTTTTTAGGCAACCCAGAGAGACTTAACAGCCCTGCGTAACATTTTGGACTGCAAACTTTGATCCAACTGTAATTTTTTTTTACTTGTCTTAACCTTTTAATAATTCTTTTCTTTGTTAATAAATCTTTAGTTAGAAAGAATTGGCTACAGTGTTTCTGGTGTAAGGTCCTGAGCATCCATTGATCTGGGTAAAAGTGACCAGTTCCTTCGGGCTAGAACCACCTAACGTATAGTGATTTGGGGCTTTAATAACCTTTCATTTTCATTGGATGGTTAAAAACAAAATAAGATCCTAATGTGCAAAGGGAAATAAATGTCAAAGCAGCAGCATCTCTGCCATACCAGAAGAATTCCAAATGTCTTAAATAAAAATAAAAAGCTGATTGGTAAAATAGATCAAATAGAAGTGAATATAAAACTTAATAATAAAGTATCTGCATTGATTAATAATTTTGAGCAACTCTTCTACCAAGGAATTGATTTAAATGATGATGTATGAACTGAACACTTCTCCCCTTAAGATTTTTACAATTACACCACAGTGTAATCAATAAGGTACAGAAAAAAAACACAGAGTTACAAACACTTCAGGAATGGAGGTTGTTCATAACTCTGAAATGTGCGTAACTTAAAAAAAATGGTATGGTTTTTCTTTCAAAAGTTTACAGCTGAACACTGACTTAATATAGCTTTCAAACTTTAGCATTTGTCATCTTCATTATCCTTTTAAGTATCTTCATTTAAATAAAAAAAGCACAGAAACACTTCACTTGTAAATTTTTTTAAAAACTTTTTAATAGTTTACCTTTAAGACAGTATTGTACTGTATTTACCCATGTGCACGCACACACACGTGTTGCTGCTTGATGGCTTCCTTCCAGTTCCAAATCAGGTGTGAACTTGACCAGTGAGTTCGTAACTCTGGCGTCCATAACTGAGATTCTACTTAACACAGCAGTGTGAGCTTTTGCTGTAGAATTTACTCTCATAGGGAGCGTCTACACTGGCAATTTAGGTTGACTTAAGGAGGCTTAAGTCAACCTAAACAAAGGCAAATCCACACTGGGTTTTTATTAAGTTGATTTAAGCATTTCCTCTCAACTTAAGGAAGACTTAAGTCAACTTAACATTTCGTTTTAGGTCGACTTAAGCCTTAAGTCAACTTAAAGCCAGCGTGGATGGGGATTAGCGCCTAAATCAACCTTATTAAAATCGACTTAAATTGTTAAATTGAGTTAATAAGGTCAACAAGGGGTTATATCTACACTAGAAAAGGTAAGTCGAATTTGTTAAGTCGACTTAAGTTTTCTAGTGTAGATATAGCCATAGAAATATACTGAGATTGGATTACAGAGTATCAGATTATTAAATTTAGTCCTTAAAGTCATGTTCCTCTTTCAAATGCATTGCTGAAGATCTTTTGATGTATTCTTTTAACATAAGTTTTGACACAGCATCAGAGAAGGAGCCTCTTAGAGATGTATGAAAAATCAATCAGCATATTTTAAAACCTAATAGAGTGGCTAAACACACAGTTTCTGGGCCAAGTAAATTATATTGCACCATAAAAGGGGGGGGGAAGTATACCACTTCTGTTCTGTTCTAAACAGAAATATCATTACTCTAAAGACAAAGGGTAAAATTTTCCAAGAGTGACTAAATCCCATTTTCAAAATTGGTTTTGGCCTAGATCTCATTGACTTTCAGTGCGACATGAGTGCTTTTGAAAATTGTATCTATAGTCTCATTGAAAGTCAATGAGTCAACCAATTTTGACAATGGGACTTTGTCACTCTTGAAAATTATACCAACCAATTCTCTCAAGTCACAAAGAATACTCCTAGGAAGAATGGAACTATAAGCTCTTTAAGGCAGGCCTCTTGCCCCCAGGAAATGCTTCACACATGGAAAACCTTCAGTTTATGGGAGTGTTTATTAACTGGCAGAAGGGCAGGTAAGTGCTTTTTTTTTTTTTTTTTGTTAACTTGCAAAAAAGTCTGGATGCTTACCTGCCCTGCTCACTTTTGAAGGTCTCCCCTATAATTAGTAATAATGGACTCTGTCTGCAGTGACTGTAGTACGGGGGGCTGGAGTGGAAGCAGAAGTAACCAAACATAGTAGCAAGTAGCTTTAATAAAGCCCTCCTTGAAGTGATGATCTTTGGAAAGACAGGAAACAGGCACCCCTCCTATCTTGTTATAATTTTCTAAAGAAGTAATACCACCTAAGGAATATTTGCAATTTAAAAAAAAAATTGCATCAAATACTTTTGGTTTGCTTTTAAGGGGAAAGAGTATTTCTCTCTCTTCCATTCATACTTAACCTGCCACAGGCAAAATAAACTAGTTGGGACTGAACATCTAGTCATTTTATCATCACTATCGACAGTGGGAAGATACAATCTACTGGGTAAACACAGCTGGCAGTTTCCGTGCATGTGGGGTTAGGGAAACATTGGTTATTGGTGAGTCATAGACACTAGTCTGATCACTTCCAATGGGAGTTGTGTGAATAAGGCCCCTGTGGGCTATGCTAAAAAAAATTATTTCTCAATACGTTTTAATTATAATTCATTGCCTATTTAATGGTTTAACAACATAAAGCCTCCTCCCTTTTAGGATAAAATAAAGATGCTATGCAGCATGTGAAATTCTTTGCTTTATTTGTGCAGCAAGGGAGGATATAAAGTATCCTACAGGTAGAAATATAATCAGACTGAGATCTAAACAGTGAGAGGAAGAAGTAGATGGAATGCACTTCCTTCAAGGAGAAAAACTGAGGATGTTGCATGTTCTCCCCTTTGAACACCAGACAGCACAATCTGGTTTTATATTGAAATTAAAAATAAATGTAAAAATATACATCACAAAATATTCAAGACCATACGTATAATTGAAGTTAAAAAAAAAATCACATGGAACATCTGAGATCTTATTGCTAAGGGAGACCAAAGAGGCCTGCAATTTGCTTCTGAAGGACCCCCATATACACACACCAAACTCCATGAAGAAGAATACCTTGAATTCAAGTTCCAAAGGGGTAGCCGTGTTAGTCTACTGCAGAAAAACAAGAGTTCTGTGGCACTTTTAAAGACTAAGATTTATTTATCACATGAGCTTTCATGGGAGAAAAGCATCTGACAAAGTGGGATTTTCTCCCACGAAAGCCCATGCAATAAATAAATCTGTTAGTCTTTAAAAGTGCCACAGGACTCTGTTGTTTTACTTTGAATTCAGAAACCGGTTTTCCCCCTGGGGCTCCCAATAAACTCGCATTAGCTTTTCAAAATATAGTCTGAGGCCAACAGTGAGGAGAATCACCAAGTGCTTATTCACCAGTGATTTAGTTTTCTCTACTCCACAGAGCAAGAGAACAAGCACCCGATCAACAATAGCGACTAGCCAAGGAATAAATAAAATAAAATAAATAAAAGCAGCACAGTCTTGCATATGCTACTTACATTTTACTTGAGTAGAGAATTCCACTTATTTGAACGGTAAGGGAGGAAGTGATTTTACCTCAAATTCTGAATGACAGTTGCCGCCATCTTATAAAATACCATCTAGATTTGATTCACATTGCAAAAGCCTGGAGTTGAGCTAATTTTTCACTGCGATGCTAAATAGTAATTTTTTTCATGATTCCAAACACAGTGCCTGATTCTGCAAGTAATTTCACGCCATTGTAGAAGGCACCTGGACCCATGTAGAATTCCATGGGTCTCCATGCTACCAGAGTAGTCCATCAACATGGATCCACTTGCAAGATGAGGCTTTAAATGTTGACTGTAATCTCATACACTATCAGTCCTGGTACAGCACTGTGCATTAATACTCATATTTGTTACACATACTAGTCTAAAACATGTAATCCTCTTTGCGCTAGGGAATTGCTTTAAATTGTTGTGGTATGTTTGCTGCTAGATAGCACAATGATCCTGTTCAGTGCAACGTCTTTCTTTAAGGTTAACACCTCTGAGGTTACTGCAATCGCTTCCCTATTGTAGATGCACATGCTACATTGGAAAGCTAAGAACGTGCAAGTCAGAACAGCACTAGAACAGGGAAGCGACAAAGCAGAATCCAGAATAGCTACATAAGGACTTGTGACTGAAGGAGAATCTTCTGCAGTATATGCAATGGTCCTTCTCAGGTTACTCAGGATGACAAAATCAAAAGGTATGAAATCAGGAAACATCCTGTAAACCAGAGTATTGAACCTCTGATGAAATATCTACACCAGGTGAGGTCTGATAGTCACTCATCTGTCTGCTTCTCATGACAGGGACTGTCTCTATGCTTCCCTTCAAATAGTGGATTTCCCTATTGAAACCAGAGATAGTTCAACTCAGTGTCAAAAACCTCAGTTGCACATAAGCCTGCCTACCAACCTATGGTGAAAGTCACTCTGGTATCTGCCACTTAGGAGAGAAAGGACACTGGTATGGTATACATATCCACAGTGCAGTGTAACGCTGAATATTTCCCTTCTCAGTCCTCCATTATTAGTTCAATCTTATAATAATCACTTATCTCCTAGATGCCCTGTAAAGAGTGGTTATTTAATGTTTATACAGCATTTTCAAGCAAAAACTACTATAATTACTGCATACATCATTGTAGTGCTTAACCCATAAACCTATTATTTACTTCCAAGTGACACTGGTCATCCTCTTCCAATTAAGTATGCATCTTACTGAATGGTAGACACATCATCATAGGATGAGAATTGGGAGAGGAAAGACACTGTTTACAGCAATAACCTCATATGATTATTCAGTTTAAGGCATGCCAATGCAATTCAATGGGAGTTGAACTCCTTTATTCTTTTAAAATTCCAGCTTAATGCCAACTAAAGACCTGATCCAATAGCTAATGAAGTCAGTAAGAGTCTTTCCATTGACATCAATTATCAAACCTAAAAATCTTTATTTCTAGACTTCCTTAGTGTGGATTTTGCATCTTCCGGCTTCAAAGAGAATTCCATTTGGCAGTTTCAAGAATGTCTATTTGCTAGATAAAATAATGCAGAATGCACGTCGGGGTGCGGAGCAGCTTGCTGCACCATGAATCAACTAAGATGGAATAGAGTCAATTTGATACCATCTACTCGAAGCCATTTATGGAACAGAGGCCAGCTCCTTAAGTGATGTGTTAGCCAGTGAGGAGAGTTAAATCAACTTTAAGTAATAAATTGACTTCTAGGCAGCCCACTCTGTAAGGGGATTTCCCATTCTTTAAATCAAACAGATTTTTGCTAAGCACACTTGTTCTTGGAGCAATACAAATTCAAAGCTGTTAGTAACTATTAACCTCTCTAGTCATTTTCTTTCTGTATGTTTGATTCATTTATATATCTTAAAGAATAGCCAATATTAACAAATTATGATGTATTCTAAGGCTCTATGTTCTGATCCTTGCCCAGTAAGAAACCCTATGCATTAGACTATATCTAATAACCTATGGCACCTCAGTGTCTATAGAACTACATATAGTTTGCAAATCATCCTCTTAACATATGTAATATACTTGCATATATGGCTATATGAACTTGGGAGACCAAGTTTAACTGTTAGTTTTAACTGTTACAGCTGTTAGGAAAGAATGATTATGGATGAAGAGCCACCCACTGAAAGATAGTATCCTGAAGAATTGTTAGCCTTTCAGCTAACACACATAAAATCACAAGGACTGAGATTATACAGAAATTGGATCTGAACATATGCTTCTTTTGGCAAAGAGGATCTTTGTTTCAAAACCCTTTATAATGACACTGCGTTGGAATATCATTGGGGAATGAAACTATGTGCCCATCCAGTTACAATGAAAGACAGGGCCAGCTCTATATCACATCAAAGGGTGAATGTATCCCTTCTCTCTCTATTCTGTACAGGCTTATACTAATTCTCAGAGTATCTTCAATTAAATCATTCCAACTGAGCCTGTTATTTGACAACGTAGAGTTGTCATCAACTCAGGTACACAGCGCTAGAGCTATATAAAAGCACTTAGAGGCTTAAACATCAAGAAAACTGCATAATAGTATGCTGTTAGTGCATCATAGTATAAAAGTTGCATCCTGGCATAGGAGAAGGAGATGCAGTCTTTGGAAGGTGCCAGAATGATGGCCACTAGTGATGAGAAGGGAAAGGTGATGGCGATGAGGAAGATGATGGCCAACATTGCAGGTAGTTCTATAAGGAGTGGATGAGTATTTGGCTGTGCAGTTATACACTCTGCAGTCTGGAGCGTTTGACTTCTTTTCCTGGTTAGGGTCATGGCAGCAGCGTAGAAAGTAGAGAGGATCAACTCTCCCTTTCCTCTGCAACATGTTACAGTTCCTCCTGTGCGATTCCCAGGCCAGTCAGGAGATAGAATACCTCCAGTGTGTCCTGGGCTGGCTTCAGGGCTCTTCCAAGTTGCATATTGTATGCAGTATAGTTTCAAAAGGATGACCCCTGGTAGACTTCCTTATCAGGTATCCAAACCACTTCAGCTGAATCCTCTCAATCCGAAGATCCAAATATCCAAGCCCTTTACCCTACCACGGAGAGTCAGCCCAGCCATTCTGCAAAGAAACCTCATTTCTGCCACTTGTAGCCACGATCTCATCCTTTCAATCATTACCCAAAATTCATGACCATAGGTGAGGTTGGGGATGTAGATTGACCTGTTAGCTGAGTTTCATTTAAAAACGTAGCTCTTGCTTCACCACCACAGCATCCACATCACTACTGCCAATGCACTAAGGCACCAGTCAATCAATCTCATGCTCCCACTTACCACCATTCGTGAACAAGACCCCTAGGTACTTAAACACTTCCACTAAAGGTATCTGCTCTCCTGTCACCTGGGGAAATTTGTGACTGTGCTAAACATATTAATAAACTATTTGTAAATATAGAGACGACAACTGGGAATTTTTTTTATATTATATATAAAATCTATATATAAAGCTACAGGAGACAGCCCTGGATTTAGCAACCCAAATGGCTTAATCCAATCTCCCCTGTGCAATACTTCTCTCCCAACAAGCTTTGTCAACTCAGGTTTCACAGCAGCCGCATTTCAGTAGTAATGGAAACAAAACCAGCTGCATCATTTTGTTAAAACCCGGCTTCATCGCCATCAAAAGAGTACTGCATACTAATCTCTTATTTCACATTCAGAAGCTGAGCAGGACAGCACTCAGATACAATTGAGGAGAGCAAGTTTAAATTTCAGGTAAGCAGATGCAAAACTAATGAGATCTTGCACCACCTTAACCTAGAGCTAGATGTGGCTTATCCTCCGTAAGGTGGTTTCCAACAGATGTTATTGCATCATTTCTCAAGTAAAGCCTACATTTTAAAGGGTCACCCTTACCATTGAAATGAATGGGAATTTTGAACAAAATACAAAGTTTTCTAAGGGAATATTACATGGGACCAAAAGGTTTACATCCAAGTAGGACAGAACAAAAGCAGACTGTGGGAAATTAGACACGCTTTATTACAGTCAAACCATGGTGAACACTGATTCATATGGCCTGAAGTAATCCACTTTTACATCCTCAATTGCACCTAATTAAACCCCAGGTGTCAGGTCATATAAAAGACTGCAGGGCTAAGCACAAATGTAATAAGTTAAACAATGCTCAACAGACTTCAACAGGAATGGAGGATAGTTTGCAAGAGCGTTCAGCTCCTGGTAAGATTGAGCTCTCAGACAGTAATGCCAGACACCCCTCCTAAGTCCTCCGTACCAGGAGAAAAAATAGTACGACTGAGCAGTAAATGCTGCCATTTATTTTACAAATTGGATTCTTGTAGTTGAATCCTCCAAACGGCCGCAATGCAGAACAAGAAATCTGTTAACGCACTTGGGGTCCATCACTATTTCCAGTCCATATTCCTTCCAAAGCAGGATGGGTCCCTTTAGCACATTTTTCAGCACTGCCTACAATCTAGATATAAATGTCATAAAGGTAAGGCTCCCACCATCATTCCTGGGACGCTGTTCTGAAATCTTAATTGTCTCTGCATAATACTGAGTTCAGAAAGTTGGGCTGCAAGTCTATGCTGCACACTAATGCAATCAGATACCTACAACTGACTCGGGCTAAGGGGTTCATTCTAAGGGGCTGTTTATTTATGATGTAGATAGTCAGGTACAGGCTGCAGCCTGAGATCTGCAGGGCCCCAGTCTGAACAGCTACATCTCAATTCAACAGACCCTTAGCCTGAGCCCCATGAGCCCAAGTCAGCTGGCTCAGGCCAGCTGTGGTTTTTAATTACAGAGCAGACATATCTTTACTGTACAACAGGCTAGTGCAAAGTTGATTTACACCCTCACCTTCCCACAAGACAGAATTTGTGTAAACAAAGCCCTAATTAGTCTCACTTTTAAGACGGTCTGACTTTCCGTTTAAGCTGTTCTGTTCCATTGCACCTGATTATACCCCATACATTTATACACTGTACAGTGAATATTGCCATGAATAGATAATGAAAGGAGGTACATATCCAGAGGCGTCGTTGTCGTTGGGCTGGCAGGGCGCCAGCCCCAGGTAGAAAAGTCTGAGCCCCGAATCTATTCCAGGGCACAGGAACCCAGAAAACTCCAGCGGAACGCGTGTTCTGCTCTGCCCTGCAGGGAGGCTGCTGCTGAACTGGGAGCAGCGGCCGCCAGCTGGGCTGGGGAGTTTTCAAATCTCCCGCCCTGAGCATGCTCCAAAAGAGCATGTTCAGGACGGGAGCAGCCTCCTGGCCAGCCCAATGCTGGATGCCCCTGCAGCTCTCCAGCCAGGTAAGTTAGGGGGGCCAGGCAGGGGAGTGCTGGGGAGCTGGGACTGGGAGGGTTGGGTGGGCTGGGGAACTGGTGGGGGCCGGGCAGGCCAGGGAGCAGTGTTCCTGTAAGGTGCGCGGGTGCTACACCTGCGCAGGCTTCTGGGATCCCTGCACAGCCCAGCAGCCTCCCAACCCCGGCAGCTGGGCTCCTCCGGGGCTGCTGCTTTTCCGCGGCAGCCCCCGTGGCCCCCTCCCCGAGTCTGAGCCCAGCGGCAGAGCTCCTCCGGGGCTGCTGCTTTGCCGCGGCAGCCCCCGCAGTCCCACCCCCCAAGCCCGAGCCCGGCGACTGGGCTCTTCCAGGGCTGCCTTGTCGCTTTCTTTTCTTTTCCTTTCCTTTCCTTTTCTCCTTTTCTTTTTTTCCTTCTCTCTTTCCCTTCTCTTTTTTCTAGGGGTGTGGCCTAGCTGGGGGTGGGGGGCGGAGGGAACTAACAGGGGGTGGGCTGAGGGCCACAGCCCTGGATCTTTTGGCTATCCAGCAACGCCCTTGTACATATCTAAAGTTTTTCTTGCACTGATCACAGTAGTTCTGTTGGTTGAAGAAAAACAAGCATTAAGAACATATTTGTACATGATATACTACAGGGATTTTTTCCATCCATATGATTGCCAAAGTCAGGGTTACAGGGAGAGGTTTTCTGTACCTAGCAGCAACTGTAGCATGCACAGTTTATATTTGTACATTGCAGATTTGTAACTTGGTGCTTTATTTCTTCTGACTATTTCCTTTTTCAACTCCCCTTGCACAAAACATAATGCTTCCCAGGCTCCAAGGCCTAACAAATTCCCCAAGATGCTTATGAAACTCATGGAAGGAGAACACTGATACTGCTCAATTTAAAAGTCAAACAAATACATATTTGCTACAACTGTTTTATTCACCTTGAATCAAAAACCATACAGCCTGAATGCAAGAACTGCACTGAAATCCATATTTTATTTGTTGAAAAACCGATGGCATGCAAGTTATTTCACCATTGCGCTTTTTGCAGCGCTATTTATGAAAAGACATTTGCCCTCATGCTAAGGAGCAAGGATAAAACCAACTTAAGTTGCAAAGAAAGTGTTTTGCCATTGCAAAGTTCAAAAGCACTCAAAGAAATAAAGAGGACACATGGAGGACACAGGTCAGCACCTGTAGCTTTTGCTGAAATCAGTGGTAGCTGAGAGTGTTGGGGGGGGTGGGGAGAATAGGTTCTTCCAGTCAAAATTAGATTTCCACTTAGGTCAACAGCTGTCCTGCTTTAAACTTGAAAATGGTACAATAATACATGCAAATTGGATAGCTGCAAATCACTGCAATTACTGGCTAAGATATAAGGTGAGCAGGTAAGTGCACAGAGTCATGGCAATGGTGTGTGTCACATATGACAAACAGCTGTACACAACTTTGCATTCCAATAGCCCTTAAGGGACCACAACAAAGATCAGTGTTCATTTCCCTATGTGTTGTACAAACAGCAGGAAAGCAATTACGGGTTTGAATACCTTATAGTCTGCATAAACAAAATTTAAACAAGCAGGGGGTGGGGAAGGGGGGAGGAGAAGAGAACAGGGCCAGATTAAGGCACAGGCTTCAGGGTCTGCAGCCCCAGGCCCTGGACTATAGATACTCCTCTGAAATGAAGAGGTGCAGACTTCAGGAACTTCTCCACATGCTGTTCTAAAGGGTCTTTGGTTTTTTCCACAGAATTAGCACTAGGGTGTAGTAAAACAAGTCTGCTTTTCTTTTTGGCCTTTTTTGCATCTTTTCTTTCCTTAGAGTTCAGTACATCCTACTATGGACACCTAGTTGGGATCCTTCTCATTGAATCCAGCAGTTTTTACAAAGCTCCTGAACCAGGCTGCCAACAGAGAAACTGAGGAATTGAAAAAGCATCCTGCAATCGCTCAGTTAGTGGCAGATTCTAGATTGTTGTCTGTTGGTAAACTGCTGCTGTAGCTGGCTTGCAAAGACCAGCCTAACAGGGTTAATGTTAGCAGCAAGAAAAAGAGGGCCTTAACCTACAAGTTCCAAAGGGGGTTGTGGTGTTAGTCTAGTTCACCAAAACAAACAAGGAGTCCTGTGGCAACTTGTTAGTCTTTAAAAGTGCCACAGGACTCCTTGATTGTTTTCCTTAACCTACAAGGTACTTAATAAAAGTGTCACTATAAAAACTGTCCTAGAAGGTAGGAGTGAGTCACAGCCCCTCTTAGTCTGCTCTAGAAATAAGACAGATAGAAGCGTTCTGATCTTACTAGTAAGAGGACAAGTTCCAGAGTGGCGGCCATGTTAATCTAGTTTAGGTATGGGATGTCACCCTGGGCCAGAATCCCCAATAAAATAGTACAAATACAGGTCAGCTCTCCCTTCTCTCCAGAAATACAATTAAAAAAAAAATCTTACTATAATTGCTTTCTTCAGTAGAAGGGCTGTCTTCTTGGGCCACTTTTTTACACTCCTCTAGAACAGGAAGAAAGGAGAAAACCACAGCTCCCCCTTTCTACAAACCTTCATTTCTTTCTCTTTCCTGCTACACTCTGCTTCCTTCCTATTGGCCTCCCACACAGAGGAAACACTGCTGTTCCCTCCACCTCGCAGCAACAGAATAAGCCACAGCTGCCAGGAATTCCTACCAGGTTTGGCAGCTGAAAAGGCTGCCTAGTAAGTGGGTTTAACCCCTTCCAGGTTTATCCAGGGATAGGGTACATATGTCCTATCAGAGGGCTGAGTGGGCTTAACTTCCACCGACTTCAGTGGGACCTTGGAAAATCAGGTCCACTACCACAGAAAAGATTTAGTTGGCATGCTAATCCATGTTTAGCCACACCCTGCTAAAAGTCAAATGGACTGAAACCTGTGCAGACCTTAAAATAAAAATACAGGTGAACAATTAACCCCCAATACTAAAAGATGAGGATTCCAATTAGCTAGCATATGTGTGTCATCACTGTCCTCTGATGGATTGAACGTCAGACCAGTTCAAATGTATTTGACCATATTATGTCCTACTGGTCTGACAACCTCTAGAGCCCCACGAATTCGAGGCGTGGCAAAGCACGCTCCTTCGGGGCTCCTATGTTTATAAGCACTTACTGCAGCTGAAGATCTGTTAAAACAGCAGCAGGAGACGTACTACTGGAAACTTTATGCACCCATGCTTAGGGCTCGAGCACAGGGGCATCATTTTAGACAAACGGGAGTTGTGACCAGGGCTGGATTAACACAGGAGCTATAGAGGGCTGCAGCCCCAGGCTCCAGATTGCAGCCCCTAACACCTCTGCTTATGTAGCCCAGCCAGCACAGCGCCAGGTGGGCCGAGGTGCTGGGGCTGGTGCAGGGCCCTGGGGCCACAGCCCTCCCACCCAACCCCCATGCCAGCTGGTCTGCTCCATGGGGCGGGGCTGGCTGGCTGGCGCATGGTTGCTGTGCTTCGGAGGCAGGACCAGCCAGCACGCAGTGCTGCCAGATGGCATCGGGGCCCCCAGGGGGCTGGCCATGACAGCCTGAGCCCCATGGAGCCCTGGCACGATGGCCTGACAGTGTTGTGGGGCCTGGGGCCACGCCGGAGGCCATTCTGTGCGCCAGCTGGCCCTGCCCCCGGACCACAGTGGCCATGTGCCAGCTGGCCCCACCCTCTGGGGCAAACCAGCTGGTCTAGGGGCAGGAATGATGCAGTCTCTGGCCCAGGGCCCCTGCCATGAGGCCATAGTGGTGGGGGCTCAGGCCCCCAGGCATAGGGGACCCATAGTGGAGGGGCAGGGCCCCAGCCCAGGGCCTCTCAATCCAGCCCTGTGTCAACACATAGAACAATTGGTGTGATTGTCTTTACACCCTGTAAAATCAGAGGCAGGGAAAGCACTCAACAAGTGGAAGCCATAATGGGGCAGATAGAGCTAAGACAACAGACCCCCAACAGCAAGCGACACCTTGCTTGAACACCTTCTGCCTTCCCACAGTCTCACAAAGCCACAAAAATGCTGTGTGTGTGAGAGAGACAGACAGACAGACAGACTGACTTTGAAATAGCTCTTCTACAATCCCAGTATCTTGCACTCTCATATGATGGAGGAGAATATTTTATTAACACTTAGGACATGGACTGCTACATAATTTAGTTTTTGAAGATTGTTAAAGAAAACAAGTGCTCCCGGTCTGAGCCCTTACATGCCATGTTTCAGTTTGGAATGAATTTTTGCAATGGAATCATGAATCTCGCAGAGTATTGAAAATGCCAACAGACCTTTAATTGGTGTTCTATAGAGCACATAACACAGCAACACTAATAATTTGGAAATGTCTTGTTTAAAATACATTTAGGCCATGCAAAACAGATATTGATATTCACTTATTGTGTCTGAGAGCCAACAGTGCCTGGAAGGCATCTCATTGAGAGACTCTTTTTGCAGCAGCACCAGCAGGTGGGATGAAACAGTGACAAATGGAAAGGAAGGCAGCACATACAAATAAGCTCTTTAATATCCTATTTGTTTGCTCATCTTGGCTGCTTGCTTTGTTATTTCACATCAGCTGGCAGTGTAAAAGCAGCTAAAGTGCAATCCATTCCTGCATCACGGACAAGAGTAGGGACCGGGGGACTTGGAGGTGATTTCTCTTCAATATCCCATTACTAGGAACATGCAAAATGACTGTAGGGAAATTGCTGCAGCAGTGAGGGCTAATGAATGATGTGCCATTTTTATTTCATATGAGAGATCCGCTGCTTGTGTAGTGTGTCAAGGGGCTTTATTGGGGCTAATAAAATTGCTGGATTCTCATGAAGAGAGAATCTCAAGCCTGAGTGCAATCTCTCAGCTTCCACACCCCCCATTCTGTGTTTAGCAATGTATTTCATGTGTGTTATACGGCATTTACTACTACCCATTCTTTAAGGGAAAAAGGGATCTTTATTCTTTAAGGTCCTACTCACATGAAGCTTGAGCCTTCTCACCATGAATTAGAAGGCAGCTTAAAATACCAGAACTGACCGAAGATGAGTTTAAACCTCATTCTTCCTATAGGTCTGTGATCAGCACTGCTGTTCCTATTAATAAAATCAATATATAGCCTCACTTTCCACCCAGTCACTACTGATATACACCAGAGACTTTCATTTCTAGAATATAATATAGTCAGTAATAACTGAATATGTCAGTTCCCCAGAAGTGAGGGCGAGTGCCCATTTTTAATGGGGGCTGTGTGGGTATGTCACCTATTGTAAAGATGCCTCCTAGTTTTATAAAGCACTTTGAGAACTACTGATACTTGAGTGCTAAGTATGAGCAGTATTATTTTTCCACACAACTACCTTCTTTTAGACAAAAGAAAACCTGGAACATATCCAAGATTGTCCTAACTCTTCTTAATGCACACAGGAAGGAACAAGATGGAAGCAGCAAAGAAGGAAAACTGGAGGAAGCAAAAGACGGGCCTGGAATTTGCATACTGCCGCACAAATCCTGCCAGGGACAGAAGAACACTAAAACAGCTCAACAGCAGACATCCAGTCTAGACAGTCATCTGTTTAATTATTACTTAACAGGTGCCTGATTCTGCCACATTCAGATTCTATGGGAGTTTTGTCATTGACTTCATTGTGGTCCATGTTGGTCCCTATAAGTTCTTTGTGCAATAGGTTTTTTCAAATTACTTTTCTCAATATTTCCTTATCTGTGAAATGGAGTAAATAAATATTCATCTCCCTCTGCATGATAATGTGAGGATTAATAAATTAATGTTTGCACATGGCTTGGATGAGAGCTAAGCATTATTATTACAATAGGGTGCTCACACAGAGTTTGATTAGAAATAAACCATGGCAGGAGTCTCTTAGCCCTATCTCATACTTAGATAAATTGTTTATCATTATCATAATCTCAGAGTGGTTCTTGATGGGCTACTTAGGGTGGGCAGTATTTCAAATGCTCTGAAAGAAAACAAGACACTACCATTTAAGTATATGGTTAGGTGATCCTAATAAACTAAGCTGTGATTAGCAGGCACAGTGGTTCACTCAGTTATATCTTCCAAGTAATTAAATAGCTCCAATCCAGATCATTAGATGATTACCTGGTATATTGTCTCAGGGCACAGAGCAGTACTTAAACATCTGTACATCATCCATTTTATTAGTGTTTTAGGATTTCTTGAGGGGTGTATTGAAGGAAATGCACTAAGGGGACTATCTAATAGCAAATTAGAATGAATTGTAGGACACTTTCAGTTTGGGGAGATTGATGATAGTGGGAGTGAATCTGAACAACATTTTTACAATTAAATGTAAAATCTGGCAAAAATGCAGCTGGCTTTAATTTTTTGCTGTTATTAAGCAGCTAGAAATGTGCTAATCTGCCTTGGCAGAAACAGCAGAACCCACAGCCTCTCAGTGGAACTGGGAGAGATGAGAAGAGATGTTTTATCAGAAGGTTGTGGTATATGACACCATGTACCTCTTTCAATGACTCAAGATAGGATTTGGTTCTTATTTTAGTCTCCTCCTTCAGACAAAGTAAGCCTGTTATTGATTTCCAAGATAGCTGTGTCTCAGCCATCGGCACTAGAATAGCCTGTCCAGAGAACATGCCTAATATCATAACTTTTCTTCTTTGCCCCCCTTGGGCTTCTGCTTCACTTTGTTGACTCTAAATAGATTGGTTTGGTCACAGAAAGATCCCATCATAGTTATGTGGCTGGAATCTCACCCCTAAGATCCATAACCCATCATGTGTTTCCCAGCCATTCTAGAAAGGACGAGATTTACCCTGAAGAGTTCAAAAGGACAACAGATAGACAGAGACTAGAAGAAAGGACTCAAAGAAGATATTTTTTTATATACATTAAGCACAGTCACACTAGGTAAAAGCTTCCACAAACCGCTGAATGACAAACCAGTTAATAGCTGATAATGCAGTGATCAATTGCGTCTAGCAAACCCTTGTAGAAACCTCAACCGAAGACTGGCCTTTAGGCCACGGTGCATGTTGCTGTGATGGGACTGATCTCCATGGCATACTTCAGCACTTTAACTCTTCCAATCCTGCAAACACCTGGGTGAGTTGAATTAATGTGATTCCATGAGGCAAGAGTAAACGGGGAGGAATGGAAAGTAATCTGAAAGTTATGACTACATACACTGCCGCTAAGAACACACTTCCCAGCATGGGTAGACAGACAAGAGCAATCTTGAGCAGAAATAATGTGCTAAAACTATCAATGTGGTGGCTCAGGTGGTTTGGACAGGTTTGTACTCGGGCTCTCAACCCAAACTGCCAACCCAAGATACTTTGCTAGTTTTAGTAAGCTCGTATGAGAGCAGGTATGTATCTGTGGGAGAAACCTGCTACCAGCTGCAGGGTAGAGGTATCTTAAGTGGTATTAAAAGAGGTGATCAGACAACCTTATTGCATCAGAATGATTATAAATAATATAAATAAAATTCCACCTTTGTTAAAAATTTTCTTTCCTTTCTTTTTTTCTCACTCCCCAATCCTGCCCTCCCATTCTTACCTTTTGAGTTGACCCATATCTCTGCCACAGGAAATAAGGAGACTATAGTGAGTGTTGGCAGCCCCTGTGAAAGAGGTGCTCCAGTAGATTCGCTCCGTGTGAGTTAATAAGCAAGGTTTGGTTTTTAGCTATTGGAGAAAAAGCTTCGCTTCCACTCCAGGTACTTTGAGAAAGTATAAAGTAGTGCAATAATTTCTGGAGATTAAACAGGATAAAATAAAACTCTTTTTTATGAATTTCCAAAAAGATTTTAAATAATGTTCTTTGAATTTGAAGATGAAAAATGAATGAATGCAAGAAAAAGGATTTTCATGTCAAGTTGATTCTTTCATGAATGAGACAGGGAATTGAATATTACTCGGCCTTCTGTACATTACAGGCACTCAACACTTCAGATTTCAGGAAAATATGAATACGTTTTTGTGGTGGTTGAAAAACACTGCAGTTAAGGTGTTCCTAAATACCTCTAACCCTCAATGAAAACCAGACATCTCACATGGAAAAAGAGATTCCTAATAAATCATACTTACATAACGTCTCTTGACCTTTAACCAATTAACTCCAAACTGTATCAACAGCATTACCATCATGAGACGGCATTTAGAGCTAACTGTATGACTCACCTTCTCAGGAAACACAACAATAAAACTGTATGTATACGCATTTACACTAGATATATAAAATACACGCAAACATCCACTATAATTCGCACTTCACTGTTCACAGTGGAAACTAGAGTAATAACAACTTGTTTTAGATTTAAATTCTTCATTGCTGAGATTCCCATTTGAAAAGTGCTATGGAAATATTTAAGCCTACAATCGACAGACTGTGATGGAAAAGACATAGCCGTGTGCAGTTTTAATTTTACATGAGAGCAACAGTGGTAATTCACACTGTCTTTAGCCATTGAATAGCTTTTAATTTAATGTAAAAAAAAAAAAAAGGAATCACTGTTAAGTATTTGGGATCTGTATTCTGTGTGCACTTGCTGATCAGCATAGTCGGGATTTCTGGGTTAAAAAAGCAGTTGATTTAATTTTAAATACACATTACATTTCAAACGTGATATTCATTGCTGATGGTTGAACTTTCCCATTGACTTCCATGGTAACAGCATCAGATTCTTCTGAGAAATTGATGGAAACATACCTGCATGCTGTCATGCAGAATTCCACTAATCTGTTCCATGTGCATTTATGGTCAACTGTGGTGAAACCTATTTTAATCTTCAGAAGATAATGAAATTCTTTTATAGTGACAGTTGTGGATATAAGTGACAGATACTTCAACCAAGTTCTATTTCAACTAGAAACTAAATGTATTTGCTTCAAAACTTTGTAATTATTGTTTCTGTGCTTAAATAAATTTCAGTAGTAACTAGTTTAATGTTACCTTGTTGAAACAGTGAATAATTAAATATTGTGTCTGTCTCCATTAAAAAATTAGGTCCCTATGCATTTTACATATCTATATTATTCAGTCAGTAAAACTCAACAGAAAGATCAAAGCTAAAAATACATAATCCCTATAACAGATCCACAGCCTTAATAAGTTTTGACAAGCAAGGTGTCTAGAGTGTTGTCATAAATAGCCATTTAATATGAGTAATCCATCAGGGAGAAAAGAATTCTGTCAGTCACTCAAGCAATATCTAAAGGATCAGTCAAACAGATAGGTGCACAAGTTAAAACAGTGGATATTAGACATAAAGTCACAAAATACGGACAAATTCAGAAAGCAACTCTTCCACTCTTGCATAATTCAATCCTTTATTTCAAAGCACTGTAAAAATTCAAGATGAATGTGGAAAGTTAAGTGCTCTTACAAAGACTCTTACAATCTCTCTTTGGAATTAAGGGTTTTCTGCATACATGCACCCAAGGGAAAAATTGGAGCCCAGGATCAAGGGTTTTAAAACCTGGGTGCCTATAGTCAAGTTTTTAATATACTAAGCCTGTTTTCTAGACATACCAAGAACCCCACCCCCATCCCCGCAAATCGAATTGAAATCACTGGGTAAAGCAGATGGTCAACACCTTTCAAAATCAGGCATCTTTAATTAGGTGATAAATATGACATTTTTAGGAGCTTAAATGTAGGTACCCAAGTTCAAAAATTGTCTGCGTATCAGGATGAACTACATCCTCCACATCCCCTTGACTCCAAGCTTCTTGACGTCAGTGAGTAAATTCAAAGCCATTACCTATGTACGTTTTTGGCAACAATCTCAATCAAATGTTCAGTTAAAATAAAGCATTGCTTTCAATGGAAGTATGAGACACTACCATCTGAGGAGATGGATGCTTTATCTGGGATCCTTTATGTGAGTAATAGGGTCACATGGGCTCCATCCCCTCCTTATCACAAATTTTCTGTTGAAGTAACTTAAATCTGAAGATTACAGACACATTACAGGGTAATAGCCTCTGTGGAACCATAACGTTGGAAACAACCATATTAGGAGTTTGTACATTTACAGAACAATATGCTGTGTGTCAGATTCCTCTCTTGCCCATAGATAATACTTAGTATTGCAGCATATAAATAATAAAGTATATACACAGATCCATATGCAGCACTCATCTCCAGCTCTAATGTAGTAGTTCCCAGGGTACCAGAACTTAAAAACAGCAACACTCTTATGCAGAGAAGAATTATTGTAGACGTTACAGGCCTGTAAGCACTGTGCCTTATCCCCAGCTGGTATAAATTGGCATATTTCTACTGAAGTCAATAAAACTATGTTGCCTCTATGAGGTAGAGGATATGGCCCATTAGTCATAGTTTTTCCACTCCATCCAAAGGCTGCACACCGATCCTTTCAATAAACTAAGGCAGTCGAGCTTTATGGCTATAAAGATTCGTTTGTAAACCTTATCTATACAAACACGTACAGAATCCAGCTAGCAATACAGAAATTAAAAGGCTAAAAAACCCAAGCATTAATGTCATTAAAAGACAGTTTGCTTGCCCCTATATATTAAGACGCTGATTGAATGTAGCTTTCTCCCTTCCTACTGGTCAGGGCCGTCCTTTGGGGGGGGCGAACGGGGTGATCGCCCTGGGCCCCGCAGTTATGTGGACCCCGCACTGTCCCGCTGCCAGCAGGGCAATGTGGGGCACGTGCCGCAGCTCCCTGCTCCCCCCATGGCCACACTTTGCCCCGCTCTCCCTGTCTTTGGCAGCAAGTCAAAGGTGGAGGGGCGGGGTAAGGCAGGAGGCTTCCCCCAGCCTCTGGCCCCCAGGGCGGAGCAGGCCAGCCCAGGGGCGGAGCAGTTGAGCCGGGCCCAGCCTCTTGGCCCGTCGACCTGCCTCACATGGTCCTGGCCCTGGGATCCCAGGTGGGGCTGGCTCCGGGGACCCGAGGCCACGCCGCTGCCGGGATCCTGCCCGTGGGCCTGCTGCTCTGCCCTGGGGGCGGGGCGGGGGGCTGCTGGGGTCCTCGGCCACAGCCAGCTCCCCCAGGGCCAACTACCAGCGGCAGCCTTAGGGCTGCGGCCAGGGCCGGCTCCCGCTGGTGCCAAGGCCTTGGTGGCAGAGCGGGCCAACCCAGTCCACCCTTCCCCCCTCCAGCGTGGGGGCCCCCCCAGGCCAATCGGCCCCAGGCCCCGCTCCCCCCTCGGGACGTCCCTGCTACTGGTTTCACCAGGTAAAGCCTTCCATGAGTCCACAATGGCTTTCATGCTTTATCATAATCAAGGAATTCAATGCAATTTATCCTGCTTTCTATACAGTAAGTTACGGTACATAAAGGGCCTGATCCTTGGGTGCATGCAAGTTGTGTTTTGCGCAAGATCTGGGGAAATGGAGGCAATTGAGTGATGAGACAGAGGGAAAGGTGGTGGGTACCTCATTTGTGCCTGCTGAAGCAATTCCATTTTCTATTGGTTTTATAACCAAAACTAAATGATTAATAACTAACAATGTTCCAGAAACCTTTATGGATTGTTATGATTTTGATCCTGACACCTGTGGAGGTTCTCACTGAAAGAGCTGCAAACTAAAAACAAGCCCAAAAAAGGAACAAAAGAGGGGCTAGAAGAAATGGGCCATAGAGAACATTACCACAGCTTTACAATTCTGGCATGAGAGATTCATTCTAATTTTGCTGAAGAAAAGTTTCTTTCTATACAGAAAGCATACAATTATTCCTGTGTGTTCTGATTTTCATCACTGGCAAAGTGTTCGCTCCCTTTTAAAAAAGCTTCATGTCAGCTTTAAAGCGAATGTTCATTGTTGCTATTGCTTGAAAGTCTCTTCATGCTGTTTTTCAGAAACCTGCAAGTTCAGAAGTTCACTGTTCCTTGTTGCGTCAAGATGTTCTAAAATAGTAATTTTCTGTTCATGCTGTAATAAACTTATTTTGTATACCATCAAAAACTAGTGATTGTATCTCAAAAAGTTTAGAAATTCAACATGAAAGTTAAGAAGCTCAGCTGAAACTTTAAATTCCTGGACCAAATTCATCCTTGAATTCCTCCTCTTTAGGCTAAAAAAAATATTGCAGAGGAAATAGCATTTCCAATTATATTTCTTGTACCTCCACATTCCCCTCGGAAAGGAAATAACACAAAATATTTATTTATTTCAAGACCTGTGTTTTTTGAATCATCCTGTAACTGGGTCCGTGCTTGGCTGGATAGTCAAGGGATTAACATCCACTCAGTTATGGGAGCAGTGGTAGGGTAGCCTGGGCCCATCCACTCCACCAGGCTTTCACCCAGGTTCTGGGAGGTCAGTGGGGTTTGGCCTTCATGGGGATCCTCTGAGTAACTCTCCTATCACTGCTTTCCTTCCTCAGCTTCTAGCCCCCGATAAAGTGGGAAAAAAAGCAAATTGTCAGCCCAACCAGGCTCAGCATACAATCCTGGTCTCTAAGGGAGGCTTGTCCAGCCCTTTTGTAAGGAGCTTTCAGAGCAGGTTTACATGCCTCTCCAGCCTCCTCCTTCTGAACTACTTTGCTGCCTTTTCAACCCTGTCTTCAGCTGGAATATGCTCATTAGGGGGGCAGAGCTACCTGGGCCAAGTACTGTCCTTTAACCCCTTCCAGCCCACTATCAGGTTTGTATGTCCAATCACACAGCACAAACCTGGAAGTAATGCAGTAGCCATAAAATGAATAAGTAATGGGTGGAGAAAATTAATAGTATGTATCCCTGAAATTATCCGTGCATTGATTTTTCTGATATGTGGCCAGACATATATTATTATAAATCATTTCTATTTCAGAAACTACCTTGAATTTTACAAATACAAATGAGATGCAATCCCTGCCTCAAAGAGTTTGCACTCTATCTAGAACAAAACCACCTCTAACCACAGGGTAAGTGTTCAGGAGAGGGTAACAGATTGCTAATGATGCTAAAGAACTGCTCACATAAGTGTATATTTAAGATGATTTGAAGGACAGAGAGGGCCCTTAGCAAGTGAGGACAAGAAGTCTGTTCAATAGGTTGGGACCGTAGGAGAATAAGCACAAAATGGAGAACAGAAGATGGTAAAGAAGAGAGAAAGGAAGGCAAGAGGTGATGGAAAAGTAGTGGGAGGGGACAGATGGGAAGAACCAATAATAAAAGGAGAGGAAGAGGAGCGACATTTCCAGAAGCTATAAACAAGGTTCATCATATCTTTGTCAATTTTATGAAGGTTTGATTTTGGAAAACTTGTTTATAAAATATCATCTTTAGCCATTGGCAGGGTGGTTGGCACTATTACCCTTTTCATGTTTTTTTGGAAAAATTTGTGATTCGTTTCTCTTTCCCAATTTAAACAGCAATCCCGAGTCCAAATGCTCCTTTGCGCCACTATGGAAAACAGTCTGCATTAGCCCTTTTGTGGCACAGCTGATCTTCCCTTCAGTCCTGGCTCAGCTGTGCAGGGACAATGAGAAAATGAAGACAAAGAGCATCTTACTCCTCATCCATATTTGTGAGAAGAGTAGCAACCCACAAGGATATGGGTATGCAAGCAGATATTAAAGGGATTGAGCAGAGCCACTCCTTTCCATTGCCCCACTACTAGTTCAGCAAGAGAAACACCAGATTACTGGCAACTGCTCTTCTTCTCCCCCACCCCTCTATTCCGTATGCAGGCTCAGGAAATAGAGGTAGCCTCATAAAGGAATACAGGGGCTCCTTATAGCTAATTAATCCCAAATATACAGTGACTGAGCCTTGAATGTGGAAACACGACTTTCTAAAGCAAATAGCTAGTGCCTTGCACCCAGTCTTGTGAATCATTTTTGATTCTGCTGACTATTTGAGTGAAGTTAATTATACATCATTTTCAATTGCTTAAATCACTCTGAAGGCTTGCTTCAACACAGATACATGTGTGCCCTGAATTATTAAATGATTTGGTCTTTTTCATGTAGATTAGAAGAAATACAATGAATAGTTAGCAGTACTTGAGAATTGCACTCATGTGGTTTGCTCTGTGTTATACAAGAGATAATCTAGGTGAAAAGAGGAAGAAAAAAAGGAAATGAAAAGGCCCCAATGAAAATAGTTCATTTGATTTGTTTTTTAAAGGTTAATTAAAATAAATTCCATCTAGTTCTTGTCCCAAATTATTGATGGATATCCAAGACACAAAGTTACTGAGTCCAGTATAGGGTTAACCAGGTGAAATACAATGGTCTGTGTTATATGGATCAGAGTAGAAGATGGAAATGGTCTCTCCAGCCTTCATATCTATAAATCTATTAAAAGACCATGGATATTTTTTACTTTTTTTTTTTTTTTTTTTTTATAAAAGGTTGTTAGCAATGGGCCCTTCTCCATCTCCTGCTTGATGTTTCAATACTACCTGTGTAGAGTGATGACTTCTCAACAACAACAAAAAAAGTGTGTTTTCCTAATTTGTGTTAGCTAAAATGTGGTAACAGCAGGTAAAATCCTAAAGAAGACAAGTTAAGTTCGTACTTTTCACATAGGTTTGCAGATAGAGTTAAAGATCTATAGGAGCTGAGAGTTTATTTAGCCTACCATATTTTATATTATGTTTTGATGTTATTGAAACAAAACATTTAGAGATTTCTGAATCAAGAAGTTCTGGGAACTTCTAGCCTGTGAAAAATCTCGTAGTCAATGTTAGCAATCAGACTGAAAGTTCACACTTCTTGTGGATGTTCGGGTTTCTGGGTCCCAGCCACCTCTCTCTCTCTCTCTCTTAAACTAGCTTCCACCACTGTAAGGGAGCTGAGTAAGCCTCTTTTAGGAAGGTTCTGCATAAGATTCAGATCTCAAGTTTGTGTGTCAATGTCCATCCCTACTAAAACTTTTTATTTAGAATGCGATTTATTTAGAGCTTGAATAGTACCTTTTTCTAGTGAGTATTTCCATGGACTTTATTAGGACTACTGGTGTTAAGTCTAGGGGTTCTCAATCTTTCCAAACTATTGTACCTTTTCAGGAGTCTGATTACTCTTGAGTAACCAATGCATCTTGATGCATCTGACGAAACGGGTTGCAGCCCACGAAAGCTTATGCCCAAAGAAATTGGTTAGTCTTTAAGATGCCACAGGATTTTGGTTATTTTTGCTATATACAGACTAACATGGCTACCCCTCTGGAACCTGAGTACACAAGTTTCACCTCCCTTAAGAACTACCTGCTTCCAAAATCAGATATAAAATACAAAAGTGTGTCATCCCACTATTTCTGAAAAAAAATGCTTACTCTCTCATTTTTACCATATAAATATAAAATAAACCAACTGGAATATAAATATTTTACTTACATTTCAACATATAGAGCAATATAAAACAAATAACTATTTGTATGAAGTTTCAGTTAGTGCTGACTTCAATAATGCTTTTTATGCAGCATGTTGTGAACTCGGCAAATATCTAGATCAGCTGATGTACCTCCTGGAAGACCTCTGTGTAGCACCGAGGGTATGTGTGCTCAGGGTTGAGAACCACTGTACTACTCAAAGAGAGTAAGGGCCTCCATCATAAACTGCCCCTCAGTGGAGGTATAAAATGCTCAAAAAGGACTCAAAATGAGGAGATAGAGATCTGGACATTACCATCTCTGTAAGAGGTACTGTAAAGTCTTACGTTTGAAAAACCGAGGTGCATAGATTATTTCATTTTTCATGTCATTAAAGTTGGGTACTTGTTCAGAAAGTATTTGAGAGCCTTTCTCCTTGCCTGCTATTTTTCCACTATCATGTTACAAGCTTTCATTAGTATAGTACAGCAATACACTGCATGCATTTTCTTCCATTTTCTCATGTCATTGGTGTTGTGCCAATGTTTGTGTGTGTGTACTTATCTTTGCCTTAGGTACACATAGGAGAATTAAAACATGTAAGTGACAGCGGTTTCCCAAGCCATCCAACATGAATAGATTTAATTGCCTCTGACTGATGATGAGTCTACACATAAATGTGTTATAGGCCCATGACGAAACCTCACCCTGAAGCCTCCAGTAGCATTAGACTGTGAATCAGGAGACCTGGGTTCTATTCCTGGCTCTAACAGGGGTCTAATTGACCTTAGGCAAGTCATTTCAACTCTCTGGGCCTCAGTATCTCCATCTGAGATCTACAGAGGAAGAGAGCTCAGTATTATTACTGGTCTTCATCTAAACCATTGAAGCAAAAGCCTATGAAAACAGATCTATGTTCAAGCATACCCTAAGCTCCATTGAACCAATCAAAGAACTGACCTCCATAGTCAGACCCCTCCCTGAGTATAACCTGCCAATGGAGCTCCAATGTTAGTGCCTCCAATCACTACAATCACTGAAGCATGATCCAGTGACAAAAGTAGCCATCCATTTAATAGGTCAAGATGCCAACCCCTTAAATTCTACTTGGAATTGATGTAACAAATTTTATGCAACTCCTTCTTTCTCCTACATCAGTGTGACATGATGAAGGGGCCCTCCTTGAACATTGTCAGGTAGGAATTTAATTCGAGCACCAGATGTAACATGATAGTTATAGAATGAATGGAGGCCATTCCATAGTTATATAAAATCGTTCTGTACCCACTAAAGCAGCAGAATAAATCCTGGAATTAAACCTTCATTTGGTGAGAAAATAATTTTGTTTCTGGATTAGTTGCCCTATTTCCCTGTCTTAAAGTCATGTTCAGTCATCTTCAGTATTGTATTTAATTTTGATTACTTCCCCTTCCAACTTGTCTATGACAGTAGAGAATTTTTGTGAGATCTGGGTGCCATAGTAACAACATCTGCCTGGTTTTCCTTCTCTGCCTCTAGTCCCTTTCACTCCACTTCATAATAGACTCACACTTGTGAATGCACATCTTGGATTCACTACGTATAGTACCAAGATTTGGAATGCACTTTGCACTTGGCATAGCAGGCTCAGTGTTTTTATACTACAGCTAGGAGGGCAAACTTTTTTCAGCATTCAGTGTACATCTGGAGAAGCCTTATAATTTTGTGACCTACATTCTAAGTGAGAACTCATGAAAGAGGACAACTCCTTGTACAGGAACTGTAACAGGCAGACTTTATTAACAATACAGCACAATAATTTTCCGGGCCTCTTTATTCCCCCTTTTAAAAATAAGTACTATGTTTGCCCTTCTACAGTTTCCTGGCATCTCACCTATTCTCTGAGCTCTCAAGATAATTGCTAAAAGTTCTAAGATCGCTTCAGCTAGTTCCTTAAGTGCCTTAGAGTGAACTTCATCAGACCCTGCCAATTTCAATACATCTAACTTACCTAAATAATCTTTAACCTGTTCTTTCTCTAGCTTGGCTTGCATCCTTCCCCCATGGTTATGCTAAGTATCTGCTGTCCATTAACCCTTTTAGCAAAGACTAATATAAAATAGGCATTAAACATCTCAGTATTCTTGATGTCATCCATTATAAGCTTTCTTACCTCACTAAGTACAGGACCTACACTTTCCTTCATCTTTCCCTTGCACCTAAGGTATTTATAAAAATTCTTACCTTTTATATTCCTTGCTAGGTGCAACTCATTTATTCCTCAGCCTTTCTGGTTTTGTCCTTACATGCTTGTGCTACTTTGCATTTCTCCTCAGCAATTTGTCCATGTTTCCACTTTTTATAGGATTCCTTTTTGATTTTCTGGTCATTAAAGAGTTCCTGGTGGACCCTGCTATTCTCTCTATCTTCCATTCAGATGTAGGTTAGTTTGATGTTTCAACTTTAACATTTTCTGTCTGAAAAACTGCCATCTCCTCACCTCCTTTATCAGTTAGATTATGTGCCCATGGGATCTTATAAACCATTACCTGAGTTGTTGAGGTCAGCTTTTTTGAAATCCATTGTCCAGATTCTGCTGCTCTCATACCTTCCTTTCCTTAGAATAATAAAATCCATCATTGTATGATCACTTTCACCCATGTTCTCTTCTATTTTCATGAGTAATTCCTCCACATTAGTCTGTCCCCCTGGTTATTTCTTCCACCTTCCAAAACAAAATTGCTACCAATACATTCCAAAAACTTATTGACCATTCTGTTTTGCCACATTACCTTTCTAACACATATGGGTAGTTAAAGTTCCCATGATCATCATGACTTGTGTTTTAGAAATGCCTGACCCCTCCTCCTCCTCCTGATCTGGTGGTATGTAGAAGACTCCTACTGTAACATCACTCCTGTTTTTCCCCCTTTTATCTTCACCAGAAATTTTCATCAGGTGTCTCATCTCTTTCTGAACCTTAGAATAAATGTATATGTTATCATTGCACAATTCAACACCTTCTCCCTTTTTTTCCCTCCCTGAACAAACTATATCACACCATATCGATATTCCAGTCATAAAAGGTATCCCATCAATTCTCTCTGATGCCAATTGAATCTTATTTTAACTTATTAATACTTCCAGTTTTTTCTGTTTATTCCCTTAGCCCTTGAACTTGTATATAAAGACATCTAAAATGTTGAGCTGATTTCCCCCCCACTGTTTCCCCCTCTTTTTCCCCCCTCTATATTGTAATTTTCCAAACCCTCCCTGAAAATCTATCCCTCTGTTATGCTCACCATTTTTTTAATATCTAGCTGTGGTCTTTTGTTACCTGCTCCCTTTGCACCTATTTTAAAGTCTCTTTAGGTTGTAACAGATCCATAATTTCCATGATAATTTAATCTGTTGCAATCCCTATCCCCACACACTCTGGATATTGACAGTATTTAGTGATACAAATACATATTTCAAAACTGACAGTAAACACTAATAATTACAGAGAAAATTATGTTCAACTATAGAATATACTTTTTTTGCACAAAATGAATCAGCCAAATCTTTCCTACAGGAGAGATGTACATTAATGTTTCTTTTTATGAATGGTACAAAGCAATGTGCTTACAAAATATTTGTTTATCATAACTGAAACTGTTGATCATAACTGACATATTAATTTAAAGTTAAAGATAGGTAGTTAGAGTTTTCACATTTCCTATAAGGTAAAAATCAATCCCTAACATAGAAGCAAGACACCAAAGAAATTTATTCTCTCTAACTTCCACACAGTTTCATTGACTCTATATGCACATTAGCTAAAGCAGAGGGCTTCTTTCTAAAACTAAATTTAACCAAGAGGTTCTACAGACTTGAGGTGCCCTCACATTTCCTGAATGAAGGATCTCAGTCTATATGAAAGAGTAAATAGAAAACTAGAAATACTACATTGACTGCAAATAGATGGCTGGCTTAACAAGATGGATTCTTAGTATTGAGGGAAAAAATTCTAACCAGAGATCTGCATGTTAGATTTCATCTTTGATATTCTTTTTCCATAGAGAACTCAGATTTGGCATATGTAGGTGATTTCCAGACTTTCAGACATGAGATCCATCACTAGTTACCTTCAACCATTTGTAGGCTGGCTAGCGCATCCAGCCTCCTTCCATGGCATCGTGGAGGAATGAGTAGTAGTCGGCATAGCACATGGACACATAGGAGGCATGTCACTCATCTCTGAAGACCCATAAATTTGATTATTGAGTGCACTCCCTAAGCCATTCTGTATAGCCATTCTGGCAATCCCAATTGAGTTGTTACGTTCCTATCTAGTGCTGCTCCCAGGTGAAGCATATGATTCTGCAACTGAAGTTTTTTCCATATTTGCACAAAGGGAATGATCCCCAACTGCATTATTCCACTGAAACTAATGAAGTTATACCAGCATGTATCTGGTATAAGTCCAATTATTTCTGCATGCAAATAATTATTGTGAGTAGTGCATAAGTTACAGTCTCCGAGACTGCTTTCAACTCTATTTCCTCTTCAGGCTCATTTACATGGCCCTCAGTTCGGCCATATACAATATTTCAAAATTGCTCATGGAACTACAATTGCAAGTTCATTTTTGATATAATTATGCTAATTTTCACTTCATTATGCTTTACTAGGCTGAAAGGGGGGAGAGGCTTTTTAAATTTAATCAATAAAACCAATAGCAATGGAAGACATATAGAGTGCTCCTTCTGTTACAGCTCCCTTTGAAATATTGACATTGCAGTAGTTTACATTTCGCTGTTCTGAAAATATAAATGTTCCCATTAGTAAGAAATATGTCACATCAAAATTGATATTCAACAAAGAACGTGACTCTCTCACCACGTCAACTCAATTTCAATTTTGCAAGGCCACTCTGTCATCTGAATCATAGCTACAAACTGATGAATTAAGGAATTCTCATAGGCACATACACATCGAAAATGTGCCCTGGATTTGAATTACACCTTGGTAGTGTTTAAATGCTACTTCTTTAACAGCAGAAGGCTGAATTCTGATCTCAGTCATAGCACTGCAAATGCACAATAACTTTCCAACCACAGGACAAATTGGAGTAACTGGAATGGAATTACTCCAGATTTGCACTGGTATAATTGAGGTAGAAGTCTGGCTCCATATTGCAAAGACATGAAATCTTTTTGTAAAACTCTGCTTGTAATGCTAATTGTATCTTCACAATTGTGCCTGACTCAAGCACTGAGAAACACACCTCTTCACTAGCTCATATCAAGGCTTTTTGCTTGGATGTTTTAAAAGTGCTCCTGGCAAAGAGTAAAAAAAAAAAAAAAAGTTGCTGTTTTACCACACACGAGTAAAAATGCCAATATCTGTGGCAACCTGTTGAAATAATTACATTTATATATGTAGTAAGCCTCTATGACAGAGGAAAAGTTATACAGCCCTATTTTCAAAAGCATTTAAGTTATTAAGGGGCATGAGTCCCACTGACCAGATTTGTAAAGAGAATTAAGTGCCTAAAGATGCACCTAGATGCCTTGTGGGATTTGTCAAGAGTGCTTCGGCACCTTACATTTACTAATTTGAATTTACATTGATCTACATCTTTAATCACCTAAATAACTTTAAAAATGTGGCTCTTAGATCTGCTTTACATAGGAAAGCAGCAGTAATGTATTTTTTTCACCTTGAATAACTCTCACACTTTGTATGCATTTTTGTGAAACAGTGCCTATATTCCCTTCAATGCACATGGTTATTGCGCTTCTCTACCCTGTAACTATGGATCCACTATGGACCCACTTCAGTTCCGTTACAGCAGCTGGAGTTAAGTCTTTGAAACCAGTACAGGAACTCCAGATTTATACCAGAATAATTAGGAATAGCAGCATGTAGTCCCATGCAATGAGCTTGTGACTGTAACAAAACCTGGACATAAAGTAGAGTTGTTTCCCCTTGGTAAAGTGCAAGTCTGAACTCTATGAATTGGTGCCATTCTAAGGATAGGAGCTTTTCACAATGAGAACATCACAAAGAAGAGAGTTGAGAAAGATAAGTTTGCAACTAATTAATTAGAAAGTATTATAGACAAAATATTTCTAGCCAGAGGAATATGCCTGAAAAGGGCACCATTTTTAATCATGATACAGAAAAGGTTAATGGTACAAAGAGCTATAGTCAATCAGTATTATACAGTGACAGGGCAAAGTTTACTTTCTTATCAATAAATACACTGAAAAAATGAATAGCATGCTCAACACTATGTTCATTAAATGGCTTACATAGGGAAGGCCATTACACTGATAATATGCACATATAAAACCTGGTAATATTAATGAGAATTACATGCAGCTATTAAAGGAATTGGGGTTATGGGGGTATTATTATGAAATATTCTTGTAGTATTCAATGAAAAGCTGCAAAATTCAACTCCACTGGCCAGTTTACACAGTTTAGTCAAACCCTGCTGTCGGTAAAAATACCCTCAGTGGAGTTAGACTTACCCATGCGAGGAGTAGGAGAAGCAAAACTTGGCTTTTGGGGAGAGAGTTAAAGTGCAATCAGAGACCTGAATTCAGGAAAGCATTTATATACCTTTGTTATAAATGTCAGTGAAATCCATGGGTCTTAAGCATCTGCTTAAATGCTTTCCTCTTTGGGGGCTAGAATGTATTTTTATTTATTGTGAACATAAATGGTCATAATTTTGCATTCTTTTCACTAGATCTGTCTCATTCCCCTAACGAACTCAACTACCGTTAGCCTGGTTCCAAAAGGGAAAGGTGAGAAGAGTGTCAACTGGAAAGAACTGTGATTTAACTTTTCCATATAGGCCCCACTTGCATGCTGGAAAAGGAACCCGGTGTACACTGATGTCACCTCATTTCAAACAGTGTTACGTTCATGCACATTAGGAACCTTTTAGAGTGCATCAGCAGGCCCTACACAGAGCAGTCAGAGGGCAACATTTCAGCTCGTACTTTACGCCCTATTGGAATGAATTGCTGTGCCATGTAGACATCCCCTTAGGTAAGCATAAAAGAGAGTTTCGAGGCAATATAAATAAAGAGTTTCAACAGCTTTGCAATGAGTACTCAGCTTAAACTGCTTTCCACAATAAATAAAAGGAACAGATTCTCTCAAACTATTAGTTCAGTTTTGCTATGGCGGAGGCCTACGTGAGCTGAGAAAAAATAGTCTTTGGGGCTTCTGCATCCCAGAATGTAATAGCTATCTGTTATGGCAAAGTCCTTGTCCTAGTGAAGTCTATGGCAAAACTCCAGCTCAGTTCAATAAAATCCGGGATTTGACAATTTTTAGGGTAGCCACAAGTTGTGAGTGAGTGACACAATAAAGGCATCTGTGCTGTTCAAGGAAAGAGTGCAGAGACACTGAGCTTCTGTTCCCTGTCCCTCCACCTACCCCCAACACACACACACTCCAACCCTCCATAATTGGCCCAAAATCTTTAGGATTTCTCTGCAGTCCTCAGTCCAGTCACAAGTTGTGAAGGCCAACCCCCCCTGCTCCTTTTGCAGCAAAAGAAAACACACTGCTCATTCCCTCACACTCCACTAAGAAACAAAGAGATTTGCATGAAAGAGCATGAGTTTGCAGATACTCTTGTGTGGTGTATGAAGGCACGGACTCCGGCTAAGGCAAGCACGAAATCACTTTATTTGCAGATCACAGCCATTTTTATACCCTTCAGATAATGCACTTGGTAAATTTCCACATACACAGGTTCACATCTAAATCAACAAGGTTTCAGTTCTTGGCCCGGTCACAATTCCTTATCATGCAGCTGCGCCATGTTCTTGTTTACCAAACTGGTTCCTTGCTCAGACTGGTTCCTTGGCTTCCCACACCGCAGCTATTTTTCTGACCTTGCATCCTTGCCCTATAGTTACCCTTTAACCATTACTTCTCCCAAGTGCTGTACAACACATGGGCCTGGACCATCATCACTGCTAGTGGTGGGTCTCCACGACCATCAACACTGCTAGTGGTGG
>ML685770.1:14719299-14814428 GCA_007922175.1 Pelusios castaneus
CACTGCTAGTGGTGGGTCTCCACGACCATCAACACTGCTAGTGGTGGGTCCCCATACTCTTGCCCAACATGTGGGATTTCTCCCTGAGTGGACCGTGGCAAGTGAAAAAGTAGCTCTTTGCAGAGCAATAGGGCTTATAGCATGAGGAGTGTTCTCTGTTTCTTTAGTTGTTGGAACCATTTCAATAGTGAAGGGATTTTAAATGAAAAGTAGGCAGTAACATTTAATACCATCAATAGTTGCTTAAAGCTTATATACCTTTAGTTCTGTTCCTCCTCCTACTGCAAAGGTGCACAACCTGTGGCCCATGAGTCTGTTCTGTGCAGCCCTCGGGGCAGGCACAGGAGCTGGGATGGGGTCACGGGGGCGTGCAGAGGAGTGGGGAAGGGATCCAGGGGTCAGAGGATCGTGAAAGGGCTGCGGGGGGGCAGAGGATCGGGGAAGGAGCCGTGGGGGGGGCACAGAGGAGTGGGGAAGGGGCTAATAAGTAAACGCTGGTGTTCAAATCCTGTTCACTTTTGCATACAAAAATAAAATTGTTTAAAATGTGTATAGAACTGTAGTTAATTACAATATTCATGAATGTTATTTTCGTTTACCAGGGTGCTGTCATATATCTGACATATCATGTTGCATTTGTGGCCCTCGAGTGGTCTTAGAAAATGCAATTTGGCCCTTGGCCAAAAAAGGTTGTGCACCCCTGCCTTAAGTGATGGGAACTATTATTTACATAAAGCAGCTTGCAAAAGTCCTGGGGCTAGGAAGAAGGAATGTCGAGTCCTTATTCTCATCTATTCCCTTTCTTGGCTACATAAGGCCAGGGCACAGGCTAGTTCTTAAAACTGGGAGGACAGAGGATGGAGATGATCTATTTTTGCATCCAAGCCTCCAGTACTGAGATTCTTATTTGAATTGAACCTAGAACTTCCAGGGCTTTCCTGTCAGTGCTAGTCATGGATCCCATTGTTTTCCTACTTGTTGTACAACCAGCTCCCACCCTCTCCGCCCCCCACCCTCCCTGCCCAGACACTACACCCTAGCTCTGCTGTTCATTACCGATTTGAATGAACTACATCAACAGTTGTACACCTCAGAAATTCATTGCACACTTCTAAAAAATAAATGAGATTCTAAGAGAAAGAAATAATAAAAGGACCAGAGATCTGTAATCCCAGAAAGCCTGTCTGGCTTCAGCTAGATACCAGTTGAGGTCCTATAACAATGGGAATCAAAAAGTAAACTGGTATTGATTTTGATGTTCAAACCTGATGAAAGCTTCATCTTACATTTTTTACTCTATATTTTACATGTGATCTGTCATAAGCCTTGGGGTATATGTGTGGATGTATACTGAGGATGTGGGTGGGTGTAAATTTAATAGTAGCTTCTACTGCACTTGCTCACAATAGGTAGCATTTCATTCCATGTGTAGTTCCGCTGCAATTAACAGGGTGCTGCTGCTGCGTCACAGCTCTGGCTCAGGCTTAATATTTTGTGACATTCTCAGAAAGACCCACAGGTGCAGCCTCCCTGCTCCCTTTCACCTCTCTTCCTCTTTTCTTTTTTCTTAAAGCAAGCAATAACATTTTTTAAAAGGAAATACAGGGATTTTACCTGCATTTTTCACACTGTGGTAAAATGCAGTGGAGTGACTGAGAAATCCTGTTTCATGGTGGTGAGCACTTCCTGCGCTGGTGGTCCGACTGGAGCAAGTTTTGATCCTCTTGCTCATGCTGAGGTACTTCTTGTGTCTGGTGGCTGCTACAAGCATGTCAGACTCTGGTATCAGATACGGACTGACTGCAGAGATTCTGGTTTAGAGCAGTATTAGAGATGTGTCTTTCATCAGATAATTTAATACATTACCAAGACTAGCTGTTGTGAGATGTGGCGCCACAGTGCCTGAACAGTATAATATAGTTTAGTATTCCATTTCATTTCCCCCTTTATGGTCTCCATTCCTGCCATTTACAAAATGTTCACTATCTCACCATCTTTAAAATTCAGGATGGATTAATCTGTCAGGTATCTCTGAACTGGACTGATTTTCTAATGAAATGACCAAAATGCATAACACGTTGGTCATTTGTCTGTCCATTAGCTGAAATGACCGGCTGCGGTTGGCTTGGAATCTTTGAGTCTTTGTCTGCATCTTCCATCTGTAGAGTTTGATTTGTTGATTGTCTGAGGAAAAAACTTGTAGATGTCAATGTTTTCTGTTGAACTCTTCACTCTCAGGCCTGATGACATAACAATCAGAGCAATGATATGTTTCTCTTTTCGACAGCTAGAGTTCTCCAGCTAGATAGACATGAATTGGTTCTTCAGGTTCTAAGTTCTGAGTGACAGCTGTTACAAAATGTTTGTAAGCTTTTTGTCTTTTGAGATCATTTGGCTAATCTTTTCATGTCTGGCCACTTTCGAGATAAGTTATTTTCTAAAGTTGGAACAGTAGTTCTGGGTGTTCTTTCCATCAGGAATTATGCTGAACAATATCTAGTAGATGCTATTGATGTTGATCTGTAAATCAGAAGAGCAAGGAACTGATCTTCCTTTTGTCAGATTTTCTTGGCTATCTGAATAGTTGACTCAGTCTCTTCATTCACTTGTGGGTAATGTGGACTGCTGTTAATAGTATCAAAATCATATGTTGTTTGGAATTATTTAAATTCTGCTGCCTTTCCTTGTGCCTATATCGCTTGCTATTGAGCCTCCCTTTCCATCCTCTCTCCCAAAACAAGTAGATTTGTGATCCCTTGGACAGTCTCCTATCATGTTCATGACCTTCCTTTATCCTTCTCTGTTATCGTCACCAAAGCAATTGATTCTGGCCACATTCTCAGCATTTCCCAATGGCAGATCTGAGAACAGCAGCTTTCGTATTCTTTCCCCCACAGACTCAAAGCACCTGCCCAACTCTGCTGATTTTCAGAGAGCTGGCCAGCAGCAAGACTCATAGGATACCGGTACTTTATGGACTGGATTCAGCTCTTTTACACTGATGATGCCAGCAAGTAACTTCACTGAATGGAGCTACCTCTTGGTTACTCCAGTGTAACTGAGATCAGAACTGGCTCTATCTTTCCTTTTCAAACATGAAACAAGAAAATTCAACTGTTTTATTTAGGAAAAAAATTGCCCCAGCAGGACATACAAAATGGGAATGAAAATACTGAAAAGAAATAAGCAATGAGTCACAGTAGGGGAAAAAAAATAAACTAGATACAGGATATTATTGCAGTCTGCTTTTAAGTTTTTATTAGACAACTACCAATAGAGAATAATACTCTAAAACAATGGAAATACCAGAAACTATTTCCCTCTTGTTGAACATTTGCAAAAGGAAAAATACTTTTTATTACATAGCCCTGTAGGAATCCATATTTTTGGTTTATTTTTACTCCTTTTTTCTCCTTTCTTTTTTGGTAATACAAATATACTGCACTGAAATACAGACAATCCAATCATCTGTGGAACAGGTCCAAATAATGGCATGCTGCAGTGAAATAACCTCAGATGCTAGGAGACAACATGAAAGGGGATAAATGTGTACCAAATACATACCGTCTCAACACCTGCGGTTCTATATATTGAAAGTCTAAGTGAAATTGAATTATAATTTCATTCAGTCGGGGACAACACACTTTTTTAGATATATAGAAGAGTACACAAAAATCATAAAAGTCTGGCGGATGTCGTATTTTGTTAGTAATGGTCATAGAACAGGAAACAGTGAATGTACAATGCCTTTAGCTAAGCTTTTTTGGTGCCACCTGAATTCTTTATTCAGCGCCCACAGTTATTCCAAGGGCAGTTGTTCAATATTGGTGAATTACTTGGGTACCTTGCCTCTGCCTAACTCAAAATCCACAAGTAGTGAAGTCAATGGGACTATCCATACACTTAAAGGTAGGCATATGCTTAAATGTTCTGAAGGATCAGGGCCGTTATGCATATTTGTGCACTTGACTATAGCCCTTGATGACACATTTCCAAGCAAAAATCCATGAGAAAAGAGATAGACACATTGAGTTACATCCATTGAGACAGACATAAAAGTGGGATGTGTGAAATTCTATGGCCTGCATTATGCAAGAGGCCAGACTAGATGACCAGAACGGTCCCTTCTGGCCTTTATATCTATTCATAAACATGATACTTGTGCAAGGAAGTACTAACATTTCACAAAGTGCCACAATGTACATTTGCTAAATGATTTTATTGTTGTCCTTTTAATATATGCAGCTCCAGAACTTTTCAAGCGCACATCCCATAAGTATCAAAAAATCATAATCCATAGGAGCTATTTTAAAATGTTAATTTTTTCCACAGGCTTTTTCCTTTCATGCCACTAAAATAGCATATTAAAAGAATAGTACAGCAAGCTGCTGAGCACTTTGTCCTAAGCGCTGAATATCCTCAGCCCCCACTGGCATCAATAAGAATAGAATACATTCCACATCTAGTGTGGCTGTTCCCTACTACAGTAAAGGCGAAATACTGACACCACTGAAGTCAATTACTAATTTTGCCTTTGATTTAACAGAGCCAGAATTTCACACTAAGTATTTTTAATGAAAGTTCTCCTTTCTTGACTGTTATATTAAAAGTTCTCTCTGTGAGATTTTTCACAAACCAAAGACATGCATTTTCCTTCCATTTCTTCATCCTTTGTAGTGTTACGTGTAAAATTAATACATTATTTTAGAATCTCTTACCTATTTCATGAAAGCCTTTTTTAATGGTCACATTAAGGCCTCAGTTATATATTCTTCTGCACAACTAAAAAAAAAAGCAAATTGTCATAACTAGTCAAAATCCTCATATAGTGGCCAGTTCAAAAATTATTCACTGTTGTAAAGAAATAAAATAATAAAGGAAATTTCTGAGTGGCTAAAGCTAGAGTTACATTGGCATTCCATTTGCCATGCTCACCTCTTTTTCAATTTGCTCTTTGTATCCTCAGACGGAATATGCACAAGAGGAGGATTAACTAACTGGCCACTCTTTTGCCTAAAAACCATGTGGTACTATGAATTCTGCATCATTTCAATGCAAAAAAAAACAAAAAACAAAAAAAAACCAACCATGAAGGTCTAGAGTCACTGGAAAGATACTTGAAATTTAGCAAAGCCTTTTGATGAGCCTGGCTCTTTGTAGGTGAGTGGCTGAGGTATTGTGCGTTTTTCAAATTGCTCCAGAATTCATCAGTTCCTCTAATGAGATGTTGGCGTGAATAATGATAACCAGGGGTGTGCACAAAGGTGGGCAAACAGCAGCAGAATCTCTGCCACTAGCCCCTGCTTTTGCCCTGGCTCTTTGTCCCAGGATTCCCTCCACTAAGCCCATCACCCCCTTTCTCCCAGGGTGGGAGATAGGTTGAGTGCACCTGAATGCATATGGCTGGGAAAGGCACTGCAGAAGATGGTAAAGCAGGGAAGCCAGAATGGCAACACGATTCTGCCAGAGGAGGCATGGGGAAGCCGTCAGACTCCCGTCCCTTCCCCGCCTGCAGCCACCAATAAGTGTTTGGAGCCTGCCTGGGGTGCCCAGAAGGTAGCTCAGGACAATGGGAGTGAGGAAGGCAGCAGGACCTATGGTAGTAGGGGGACAGGGAGGCAATGGTGGCCTGCTGGGTGGGGGATCGGTGTTTAAAGTGCCCTCCAAAGTGGGCACATTTAAATCCCTGGGCATGCTCCTAATGATAACTCTCTTGAGTTTAGCTCATTTTCCCGTTTAATTAAAACTTACAGTTATCCTGTTGCCAAAGTTGGTATCTCAAAATCCTGCCTCTGTTTACTGTGGTTATGGAGTTTTAGGGTAGAATTCGTGTAGCTCCTGCTCCCTATATGCAACCTCATAGTAACATTTGCTGTGCTGTTTTATTGCTATCATATAATCTGGAGAAATTATAGTGATATGGGTTTCATATGGTGTTATCAGAAGCAGGTGGTTTACAGTGTCAATCAAAAATAAGGTGAGCTTAGATGTTAACCACAGACAAAAAATGGAATTATTTGATAATATTTTGTGCTCTATCTTTTACCTATTTTCTTACCGTCAAAGTGTCCTCTTCTCCCTCCATCATTATCTCAGACATAATTCCAATATTGAAGACCAAATTAGAGTTACAGAAGCTATGTAGTTTTTTATCTGCTTTCATTGAATATCAGGCAAAACCAGCCTTCATTGAGGTTTTACATATTCAAGATAAACCATTACAGAACCACACAAATGTATTTTCCCTTAACTGCCACAGCATTTTGCATTTTACAATCAGAAAACTGTTTATCACACAGTGCATTTTAAAGATAGATTTTTAAGTAATTTTGCAGACCCTGTGGAAATAATAGGAAACATTATCAGTTTCAAAGTAATATGGCTAAAGGAAAAGTAAATACAACTGTTACGGGTAAGAATGTTCTAATGCATGTTGCCACTGTAGTTATCCGTCCTATATTTGTTGTTAATTTTATCATACTTAACGGAGTGTCGACACTGTACAGAAGCTTTATCAAACAGAACACATGGCCCTTATGAAAGGAACTTACCCTCCGAAGAGTCCAAAAATTCCCAGAAGTCCTTTCAGTTACAGTCCTCGTATATTGTGAAGAAAACTTCCACACTGAGCGTCACGACTGGGACATAGGCAGTTTGACCTATAGGTCAAAGCAGAAGTCAGGCTGGGTCTGGATACCAGAAGGATGTAATCTAAGGCAGGCCAGGGGAAGACCTAGACTAGAGTCAGGTTTCAAGAGGTAGGGAGTTTCAAAGTACAGCTGGGGAGGTCAAGGTTGGATATTAGGAAAAACTTTCTCACTAGGAGAGTGGTGAAGCATTGGAATGGGCTAACTAGGGAGGTGGTAGAATTTCCATCTTTGGAGATTTTTAAGGCCCGGTTAGACAAAACCCTGGGTGGGGTGATTTAGTGGGAGTGGTCCTGCTTTTTAGGAGGGGGTTGGACTAGATGACCTCATGAGGTCCCTTCCATCCCTATTATTCTATGATTCTATGGAGACGCAGATTACCAGGAGATCAGAGTCCAAAACAAACCAGAAGCAGACCAATAGCTATATGTCAGAAGGCAGGCTGAGTCAGAACATCAGGCGATCAGAGTCAGGCAACAGCAGCAGGTAGTGCAGGGGTGGTAATCCTAAGCAGAAGAAAAGCAGAACTGGGAACCCCTGGAATTTCACCACTCAGAGTTGATGACTGGAGTCCTCTACCAGAGCTCTCAAAGGTAGATAAATTGTAGACAAATCTAGCATAATTATTTGAAAATAATTTATATTCTGCAATTGCTGTCTTCTTGCTTTATTCCCTTATCTCAACAGTAAACTATATATTTCCTGGGTTGACCAGTACATACCTAGATATTAATTTAGATCATTAAATATATGTAGGGGATTATAGGGCCAGATCTTCAGCTCCATTGCGTTAGTGGAGCTTTGATGATTATTTACACTAGATAAGTATTTGACCCACTAAGAATGGAAAACAAAGTGTTCCACATTGTGGTGTTTGAGTATATAGGAACTATGCTTTTTCCTAAACATGACAAGTGCTAAAAAAACCAATAAAAGAAAATCTTAAAGTATGCTCTGATTTCAGTGACAACAGTGTAAATTAGGGTACCTACATGGAAGGCAGTGATATTATACAAGCTTAAAAGCTGTGTCCACGCAGAATCAGGCTCAATTGTTAAACTGCTTCCCTGGAAATTATTCCAAATTTCAGTAAGAGGAAGTTTGTTGTAGTCTGTGAAGCAGCCAAACAAAAACTGATCAGTTTGATGGGTTGACTATTGTTCCAGCCTATTTGGCAATCTCATTATGAATAGTACTAGAATTAATTAAAACTTGTTACTTTTGCTCCTCCAGAGAAATCCATGAAAGAATAAAAAGATTTTGGTTCCTTGCCCTGTTTATCTTCTTTTTAGCTCATTCTAACTCATAGTAAAAGGCTGGATCTAGGTAAGTAAGTGTCCTAGTGTTCCCATGCATTGCGTCTCTTTGGTTCACCTTAACTGCATGTTCTTGCCCTCAAGGTATACAATATTTGGCATGAGAGCTTAAAGAAATAGAAAGAAGTCTAACACTGATTTCATCCCTATCACGAAGTATTCCTCTTTCAAGGATAAGGAGCTTACGCTGACTTTCTTTTTTCCGTCAATCCTCTCAAATGCAGCTCTCCAAAGAGCATATTAAATCATGGTCTCTTCCGTGGCTCTTTGTTTTGTGTTTGTTTGTTGGGGGAGGAAGGGTGGTTGTTCTGGTTTTGTGGGTTTTTTGCTTTCACTTGGGCCACAACTTGCTGTACGTATGTACAGATAATAAGCTTGGCCCTTAAACTTGGAGCATTTCTTTCCTCCAATCTATAAATATTTCCTGTGCCAATAGCTGAATGAGTTAAAAATAACCTCAAATTTGGAATGTGCTTGTTTGTTGTGCTATTTACATGCCATAATTCGAACCATTTCCCTCAGGATTTTTCTCTCTCCCTTTATTCTCCTTGTTTCTTTGTTGGATTTCAGGGTAGAAAAAGTATAAATGTATTCATAATTCAGAACTGCAGATAAAATCCAGGGGCTACAAAGACTAGATAGATAACAGTGTTTAGACTGAGCATTCTGAGTCTCCTGTGGTGATGTCTGAGGATCCACCAAAACTGCCAATTCCTACTTTCCCATTCTTGCTATATCTCTTTGGCTATGTCTACCTTAGAAAAGTTAAGTCAACTTTGTTAAGTCGATTTAATAAGGTCAACGTTAACTTTTCTAGTGTACCCATAGCCTCTTGTCGACCTTATTAAGTCAACTTAACACTTTAAGTTGACATAATAAGGTCAATTTAGGTGCTAATCCCCGTCCACACTGGCTTTAAGTCGATTTAAGGAGTCAATTTAAGGTTTAAGTCGACCTAAAACTAGGTGTTAAGTTGACTTTAGCTTTCCTTAAGTTGAGTTAAAGAAATGCTTTAGTCAACTTAATAAAACCCCAATGTGGACATGGCTGTGTTTAGGTCAACTGAAGCCTTCTTAAATGGACCTAAGTTGCCAGTGTAGACGCACCCTTTGTTCCAGGTTTTGTGCATCTTTAGCTTGAATTCTGGAACCTTTTCTACAACTCTCCCTATTTGGGAGTGAGGCAAATTTCAATTATTACATGTGGGAGTGGAGAGGAAAACACTTGAGTAGAGATGGGACCCAACTAGTAAGTATGCAATCTGGTGTGAACTTTAACAGTCTGGGTATCTGAATCCAGAAATTTGGTTTGTACTCATGTGCTAGAGTGATGGAAGCCACATAAGCACCAAGCTAGCTGACTGGATGGACAGATACATAGCAAAGGGCCTGAAGACTTCCATTGTGTACTGGCAGCCAGGAAATAGTTTGGGGAGTGTGACTGGATGTACCAACACCTCCAGCCAGAGGGGGAGCCCTCAGCTTCCACAACAGCCAGAAAGACCCCACACCAGCAGGCAGGCTGCACTCTCTTTGGCAGGCAGCCAGGCTTAAAAGCCCTGCAGAGGCTTCAGCAAAGGGTGGGACAGCAGGGTAGATAGACTGAGTCCCAGATCCCACTGGGAGGATTGTGCTGGCAGAAGTATATGCATGAGGAAGTGGAACATGTCCCCGTGAGGAGATAGACTGAGGACTAGACAGCAACCCTGCCCAGCCCAGGGGCCATTGGACTTCGAAGCAGAGTAACAGTGCTGCTTAGAGCGGGCCTGGGCCTCGCTAGTGGGACTGCCTGAGAGGGGAGCCAAACACCCCTTTTCTGGAAAGCCCATGGGCACGGCCCTTCACAGGGGGACAAAAGACCTTAGTTCTATTCCCACCTCAGTCACTCCCCCATCTGGGAAAGTTTACACAGCAACGAAAAACTCATGGCTGCCCCATGCCAGCTGACGTGGGCTCACGAGGCTCAGGCTGTGGGGCTGTTGCTTTGCTGTGTGGACTTCTGGACCCCAGCAGGATTGGAGGAGGTCCTGGGGCCCCAGCCTGAGCCCAGAAGTATACACAGCAATGAGGTAGGCTGCTCCATTGGCTACATCACCTGATTAGTTGGAAAAGTCAGTGGCTGCTCGAAGCATTTGCCTATGGGTGGTGATATCTCCTGCTGCAAACCCAGCATTTCCCTTCCTTACCTTACTCCAGATAACCCAACTCTTACCCTGGGCTCTAATTTAATGACTTTGACGCTGATCCTCAGCTCTGGCATCTGGCCTCTGACTCTGGCCCTAGGCTCCTATTCCTGGCAATGGATTCCTGCTCCAACCACTAGGCATGACCACGCACATCCCAGTCACTGACACTTAACCATCCTTTTAAAGTGTATTTACAGATGAACACTGGACAGTGGCATTGCTGGTGCTGGGCACACGGGGCACGTGCCCCAAGTCTGGTGGGGATCCAGGGCCCAGCCACTGCTGGCCTGATGGAGTCCCCACTGGGGCCCGGCCACCGCCAGCCTGATGGGGCCCCTGCCAGGGCTGGGCTGCAGGCCAGCAGCGGCAGGAGCCCAATCCAATTCCAGCCGAGGACCCAGGGGATGGATCGGGCCCTGGATTGGGCCCCTGGGCCCAGGCCTCAAACCTATTTTTGGCGCAGTGACACCTCTGTTACTGGAATAAAACTGTCTACACAAGGGGGTTATACTGGTATATCTAAATCCATATAAATTCACATTTTAGGTAATACCAAAACAATATTTCCTATATAGACAAAGCCTAAGTACGATATGTGAACTGCTGAAATAATCAGATATTATAGTACTGGGAGAAGGAATATAAGAACCTACATACATTGTTAGATCCTTCTTCATGAGAGCTATATGGACAGTGAAATCTATTACGTATTATAGTAATTGATGGTCATATCAGCACCTATATAGTGACTGATTAATCTCTACAGAAGAAATGTATGTGGACCGAATGTCTCATTGCCCCATGTTAAATAGCGACAATGTAATTTTCAAAAAAATAATCCTCAAATGTGAACACTCAAGGAAAGTCCTGTTGCAAATTTATCATCTTTTGTATTTGTACTGCACAACAAGGAAATGTTCGAAAGCAAATTCAACCACTCCTTCCAAATTACAAAACTTTACTGTATTCACAAAAACATTCCTGGGGTAAAGGAATGTGTTGTGTTTGATTCTTTCAATTAGTATAATTGTTATTCTGATCTGAAAAATAAGAATATTCAGCTTTAATGTGGTGTAGTGTATATAACAACTCTCAAGTAGTGACATTGTTCCGCAGGTTTGCCCACCTTGCCCAATTCAGTGCGAGGAGCACACCCCATCTCAGGCCCTATTACGCTCTTGTTTTCAAATCAAGTCCAGATGCCTTTCGGGAAGATGAGCCTAGTAACTTATGTCTGTAACTAAAGCCTAATACAGGAGTAACTGGATGAAATTCTGTGGTCTGAGATATACAGGAGGTCTGCTTAGATGATCTAATTTTTCCCTTTGATCTTAAAATCTATGTACTAGACACTCTACAAATACATAGAGACAATTGTTGCCCCAAAGGATTTCTCTCCATTCTCTTTTCATTACATTCATAATCTATATTTCCTATTCTGAGTAGGAAATTTCAGCATAGTTTCCCTATTTTTTGTGTCATTCCCATGACACCACAATAAGCTACCATCTCATGTTATTTATGTCACAGTTGGACTGGCTTATGTGTACAGCACCTCAAATAATGTTCTTAAATAATTTATTCATTTATACAAGGGCCACCAGCGGCGGTGGCAGGAGCCAGGGCCACATTGCTGTGAAAAAAAGGTGCTGGTACTCAATACCCCCGAGTACCATCACAAAAAAAGCTCTGTGTGTGTGTGTGTGTGTGTGTGTGTGTGTGTGTGTGTGTGTGTGTGTGTGTGTGTTCTTATATCTATTGATTCCCCCATCAACTGATTAACATTTTTAATCAGTGAAGTTCTTCATTAATCACGCAGCTCTGCAGACATGTGAATAATTGTTAAACATGGTAAGACATGTCTTCTTCCAGCATTAAATGTGCAAATTTCTATTTTTCATTACCTCACTGGCTCCAGTTATGGACCACGTTCTGTCAGATTTATTGATGTTGAGCCTAAGATCGGTAGGACTATATGTGGAATAAAGTATCACTCAGTGGGTGCGTCTACACTTGTAAATTAAGTCGACTTAAGCTTGCTTAGTTCGAACTAACCAGTCCATTGAACTTAATGCAATTCGCTAATGAATGGCACTTGCTTAGTTCAAACTAAATTTTGCTAGTTCGAATTAAGTTAATTCGAACCAACTAAAATTAAATTTCAAAGGGGTAGCCGTGTTAGTCTATTGTAGAAAGACAACAGAGTCCTGTGGCACTTTTAAAGACTAACAGATTTATTTACGCATGAAAGCTCATGCGATAAATAAATCTGTTAGTCTTTAAAAGTGCCACAGGACTCTGCTGTCTAACTAAAATTAGTTCGAATTAGTTAGTTCGAATTAACTAATTTGAACTAACTTTGGTAAGTGAAGACATAGCTTATGAGTCTTTCATGGGCTGCAACACACTTCGTCAGATGCAAGATAGAAGACTGTAATGCATTTTTCAGGTAGAGCCAGCTGTAGAGGGAGAAGCTGATAATTAAAAACAGAATAAAGGAAGAGGCTGTTGCCCAGCAGTAAAAGGGGAAGCAAGTAGCCATCTTGTCTTACTGCATGTAAGCAGGCAAAGAGAAAAACGCTGTTCATCTGCACTGAAGGTTAAAGTCAACTAAAGAAGCCCAACTAGAGCCAAAGGAATGATTTTGTAGTAAAAGCACGTAGCCAGCAGGGAAGATCAAGGGCAGATAGCACATCGTTTAAAAAAATTGTTTTTAAAAGAAGAAACAAGTTTCCTTGTGGCCATGAAGATAGTTGGGACAGAGCAAAGAACAATAGGAGAGCGGCAAATTACAACTTTTATGGGCAATGTTGATGAATTTGACAAAAATTGTCCTCATTTGGAGAGAATGTGAATTATGTGAGGAGAATCTTGACTGTTTTGAGCAATATGTAGCTTGCAGCTCCATTCCAGAGAACAGATTTTCATCCTTGCTGATAGTGATGAATCTGAAGGCATATGGACTGCTACATGATTGCTGCCCCCATCTGCCCCCAGAACTGCCACCTGCACTGCAATGGCTGCAGCATTGAAAGAACATTTTTCTCCTACCCTATGACTGATGATAGAATTTTATCAGTTCCATCAGCAACGTCAGGAAAGTAGAGAGTCAGTAGCGTAGTTCATTGCTGTTCCAAGGAAGTTGTCAGTTCAGACAAATGTTAAGTGATGCCCCACATGACTCTGAAATATGCAATGACCGGTACCAGAAGTTACTGACTGTATCAGTGCTTATATTCAAGGCAGCTGTTGAATCAGCTATTGCCATGGAAACCACAGAGCAGGATTCTCTGGAATTTACTATGAACCAAGATGTTCACTTTCTGAATTGGTGAGACAGAGAAGCCATGAAAGGTACAGAATTGTGAACAAACATCCCAAGGATTGCTGGGCATGCCAGGTCATTTGCAGAAAGCGTGGACTTGTATCTACAGCTTTGGAAGAGTACTTAGAAGAAGTGAGAGAAAGGACCAGAAAGATTAGTAGTACTGAATTTCATTGTTCTTTGTATTTCAGAAATACTCACTGCTCCCAGTGAAATTAGAGTCACATTCTGCTAGGTACATGGTGTACAAACACACACACAAAGAAAGTCCCTTATGTGAATATTTTACAAACAAAACAAACATGAAGTGTATCTGTAGGAAATACAAACATGGAGGATATGTCTACATTCAGTACTTGAGTCCTAAAAAGAGAAGTGCTAGAACTCTCCAGACCTGTCTTCCCCTTCCAGAAGGAAAGACAATCGATTGGGACCACAAGTGGACCCTAAAAGAATCTCCCGAACTCAGCTCCCTCCTCCAGGGGCTCTTCTTCCAGACCAGGCCCAGAAGAGATAGAGAAAGCAGCATGAGGAGATGGTGCTTTGCTTCCTCCTGCTCTTCCACTTCTGGGCTTATTCCGGAAGAAGAGAAGGCAGCTTCTGTAGCCAAAAGCCACATCAGAAGTACTGAAATGTGGTTCTACCCCCTTCCCTCATTCCTCCAATGTGCCAGAATGCCATTCTACAGAATTCCAGCACAACCCAAGCAGCTGGGAGATGTGATTCCCAGCTGGGATGTATAGACTCACCAGTTCTCCCACACAAAATTAGTCTGAAATGCTATGAAGGAAAGCTCTATTGCAGTTAGAAACATGCACAAAAAATTCCAGCATAGTAATCCAGGCAGAAATACTAAGGGGAGCCCCTTGCCTCACTGAGCTATTCCCCCACAACTGCCACCTCATACTCAGGTAACGTGAAATCCCTTACAAGTTCCCTTTTGGACTATCCTATTGATTCCCCCCTATCCCTTCTGCCCATTGCCTCATTCCACAACAAACTAGAAGGGGCAGAATGAGAAGAGTAATTCTCATCAAGTCCTGACCTTGGCAGATACAGGAAGAACCAATCACCGCTCCCCTCCTTCCCTCCCCTCCCCATCTTGCCTTCCCCACTCCAAAAACTAGCTACCAGGCTCTCTTTTTTCCCCCAGCAGTTTCCAGGTTCCAGACATGAAGGTGTGTCCATTTCATGGCTTAGTCTCATACTCTTCTTATGTGAGGAGTTTGTAACCTAGAATATTGCAAATGCCAGTTGTGAAAAGTTGCCTCAATTACTCAACGGCCAGCTTTGTTCTCAATTTCAATTCATGACCTTTTGTTTTAAAATTGTACAGAGTATTTCTGAAACTGCTATTAACCTGTTCTGCTTCCCGGGGTCTGAGGTGGAGGCCCTTAGATTTCACCTCTGCTGCTGGAAACATGTGCACATCCTTGTACACAAGGGAGAAAGGGTCCCCTTTGCTGAGGGGAGCCAAAGGGGTATTCATACCATTATTTTCCCTGGTGCATTTTGAGTTGCAGCTTGTTCCACAGGAATCATGCAGGTGTGCACTGCATCAGTGTAACCTCTCTTCACATCCTGCTCTGTTCCTTTCCCAATGAGCATCTTGCTGTTTGAGGGTGTATTGGTTTGCTGTGGAAAGGTGGCAGGTGCCTTGTTCCTCCGCTCTCCCTTTGGGCAGTCGGGAGCTTTGTAACCCAGTTACATAGCCCTTTAGGGCTGAAATTAACCACCTGCCTTTCAGTAATCTATCAATAATCACCAGAAAAGCAAATGCCACCTCAGCACAGCATGCTATAGTATCCAGAAACTCTATCAGTGCCAATTTATTATCATTTTACTGGAAGATTTCAAAGAGTTGAAATGCATCTCAAGGGAAAAAAATTGTTTCATAAAATGATTGATGTGGCTAACTTTACTCCATGAAAGAACAGAAGAAATTCTGCCTCAATATTCCCAGTGCTATTAGTTTCCCTTAGAAGTCAGTCATGATGGGACACCACCAGAGAAGCTACTGGTATGTCCTTCCTTGTGTCATATTGTACGTAGCAGATTGGAAAAGCTTCCAGATTGAAAAATAATTCATTAAAGAGTGAGCAAACTGAAAAAGAACTTTGTGAAATATAAGGGTTCTCAAATCCAATGATGATGGCTTTTCAGTCCCAGAAGCTGGAAAGAGAACAAGAAAGACTCAGCAAATGGACTTTTTAAAATATTCCAAATAAAACCCTAATACCAGGCCTGACTACCAGGGAAGTCAGTTAGACGTGTTATAAGTTACAGAAATTATCAACCCTAAAATAACTATCTTTAATAAAGCATATTTGCTTGACAGTTTTCTTCTGCAAACCTATTTATTTGATATGTATCTGATACCACTGGGAATTAAGTGCTTGAAACAGAAATACAATGTAGATTTACACTGTTCTAAAATGGAATCCTTTATTACAGATTCACTCTGGCCATTCAAACCTAGGCTTTAAAGCCTACCAACCCAAAAACCTGTTGACTCCAAACCTTTATTTACTGCACTCAGTCAACTATACTACATCATGTATTTCATGAATGGAGTCTTTCTATTACCTCTTCTTTAACAGATAATAAGGCCTTATTTCCAGCTTCCCGTCTCTACTGTGCAAACACAAAATTGCAATTTCACATATGGTACATATATCTCAACTTTATAGTTGCTGACACTTGTGCAACATGGAACAGTTCAAATACCTGAAAAACAAGTTACAATTTGCATCTGTGCTTTTTGCCAGCTTTGCACCTGCAAATTCCAATGTGTGCAGGCATGCGGTGTTAACAGTGTTCAAGACCACATACAGGTGCTTGTACCTACCATGTATGGTATACACTATGGCTATGTCTACACTTGCTAAAATTAGTTTGAATTAGCTTATTTTAGTTAGTTTGGATTAGCTTAATTTGAACTAGCATGGCCACACTGGAACGTTAGTTCAAACTAAGCAAGCTCTTGCGTAGTTCGAATTAGCGATCCCCATTCATTTTAATGGCCAGTTAATTCGAACTAAGACATTAATTCGAATTAACATGGCCACACTGGTTAATTCGAACTAGTTAGTTTGAATCCCTATTCAAACTTATTAGTTTGAATTAAGGAAGCCCTTAATTTGAACTACCTAAAGCCTAGTGTAGCCATGGCTTTAGTTAGTTTGAATTAAGCCTCCTTAATTCGAACTAACTTGCCAGTGTAGACATAGCCTATGTGGAGACACACAGAGACAATATTTTGAGCACTGCAAAAGGAGAGGCCAGATGGAAGCCCAGATAAAAATGCATAATAGGGGTGCAAGTCTACAGGGAATCCTGAAAATGCACAAATGTACGTCTTTCACACAACTAGAGCTGTGCAAAACATTCTCAGCAAATCACATGAAAATCACACTAGTCTGTTATACATTACAGAGCTCAGCCCTGGTGCACTCAAAAGCCTCAATAAGACTCCAAAATCTTTTGAGAAGTTATCAAGCCCAATTCTTAGGGGGAATAAAAAAATAACCTGGGCCAACGAATGGTTGTGTGTCAAAACCAAGTAAAACTTAAAAGCTTTTCCCTGAAATTCAGCCTGGAGTTTTTCAGTGTCATCTGAACCCAAAATATGTTGCAGGAAAATTTCTAGGGCACCAGCTGACATTGACTGTAAATGACCAGACTGTATGTATGATCCTTTGCAAAGTAAAGTTTTGATCCTGCAAGGTCCTGACTATGCTAGTCCCAAACCAGCAAAGCATCTAAGTCAGTACATAACTTTAACCACACTGGAGATCCACTGAAATCAATGCTTAACTGGCTTGGGATGAGAGGACCTAGCACCTTCCAGGATTGAGCCTTAAAAGCACAAGGAGTTTTACACCAGAGTTGTTCTTATCACAGCAACATTTGGCTCAACTGTTGACCTTGCCCCCTTGGGTTAACCTTGTTGGGTGCGCTTTTGTTACTCAGCAGCAAGGGCATTTATAAAAACACGGCAAGGATTAATCACAGCAGCAATGAAGACTGAAGTGTTGCCGTATTAGAAAGTGAAATGGCCTTGTTGTCAATTCAGATGCTGCTCAGTGTTTTTGCAGTAAGTCATTGCTCAGAGCCTCCTCAGTCAAGGCTCCAAATCCACTAACCATTAACCTGAGTGTTGCAATTAAATTTATTTCATTGAAATGTCTGTCCTTTCTGTCTTGCAGCACGATATGCAAAGAATTTGTTTATAAACCTAAATTCAATCACTGCCAGCAGCCATGATAGAAGCAATATCTAATAGCTGCCACTGCAATATGGTTGTCATGAAGAGCAGAGTAGCCCATTATTAGACTGTCAAGAATCTTTGATTCAGAGGCCATAAAAAGCAGTATTTTATCATGGGCTCTGCAAAGCCAAGGTTTTTTTTTAGCATAAAGCACTTTGGACTAAAATGCAAAAAAAACTCACCACTCTTAACTGCATTCTCTCATTGACTTACATATATTGGTATGTACCTTTAGACTCTATGAATAATGGTTGAATAAAAGAAACAGCAGGTAATGCATACTCTTGAATTAATACACATATGAGTCAATTCAGAACTGGTTTCACATCCACAATGCTTATTTTCCTCACTGATGGAAATTAAAAGTACAAACATTAGGCATGTTCAAAAGCACGGCAAAGCTGGCAAGGTTTGCCTTTCTACTTGCTTCTTCAGTGGATAAAATGGTCATGTGATACTGTCAAGATTCCCATGTGTTTACAGAAATAACAACCCTGCACGTCTAGTGGCACTCAGAGGAAAAGCCTTTCATATTCTCGCCCATGGGGGAGCTATCACTGGGGGATCTGGACTGTCTACTAATCTCCAACCACAGAGGTCTTCCATTGAAGATGCCAACAGACTGAGAACCTGATACCTGAGCCAAGCAGTGTCCTGCATAACTTTCTTCCCAGAGCACTTGCCTCAGGTAGGGAGAGTAAGTCTCCCAGTCTTCTTCCTGAAAACACCCTGCTGCACAAGGGCAGCGATTGGAACAAACATACCCATGTAAATATGACTGGCACTGGGCTGGGTAGCTGGCTGGCTCACCAACCTCTCAGGAGAACCAGATATTTGTGAGGGAGAAAACACACCAGCAATTTCTTTCTGAGGATTCTTTCAGAAGAAAGAAATGGGACATTTCTCCCCTGCGAATAACATGCATAAGATGGAACCAGTGGTTTGCCAAACTCCAACTATTAAAGGGACCAGAGAGGAAAAAGAGATACCCAGCCTTCCATGAAGATGTAATGCACCAGAGTCCAAAAGAGACTAATGAGGTGGAAAATAAGCCAGGAAGACCCAAAGAGACCCCTCTGCCACTCAAGAATCTAACAATGCCTCATCAAACGTAGAAGAACCTAAGGCATTGGAAGTTCTACATTGAAAGGAAGAGAGCCAAAGGTAGGTAGAAGGCCAGCAAAATTTAGCAGAAGACACCAGGAGGATGCTCAGAGATAACTCCTGTGCCCCTTTTATCATCCCTCCTATACTGCCAGTCTGTGTTGAAAGGTACAGGGGGGGGGTCTATAGATCTATCCCTTGGAGCGGCATGCTGTACTGGTGGAACTTGGACTTCTCTCTACTCTGGTATTCAGTGTACAAGACTGGCTGCCTCGTATTGACACACAAGAATCAGCAGCCCTCTGGCCCTCAACCTCTCTGTCTCTGCTTCCCCAGAAGTATAGCTGGGTTAACTCTTCTAGCCTACAGGGCTGTTGTCAGGGTCTGGGTATTATTATTATTTACGGGGAACGTACATTCTTTCTGCCACATGGATACCCAGCTTGAATTGTTACATCACTGTTAGCAATCACTTAGAACAGGGATTTTAAACACAAAGTAATTACCTTGTGGAGAATCACTGCTGCCTATGGTTGACGTTTTGTATCTTTACCACGGTTACTGCCTGGGCGTGAAGGGAACAGCTAAATTAAACCTCTAAATGGCTCCATGCAGCTGCCGAAGTGGGACAAGCCTCAAAGAGCAAACCACACCAACATGCAGCAAGCTTCATGGGCTCCCAATCAATTCCCAGATTTACTCTATGGTATTGAGCGTCGCATCTTTACATCTTCAAATGAGCTACACCCTGATTATCAGAATTCTGTCAGCAAACGACAAGCTAACGAAGTCTGGGGCTAGCCAGTGGGGGATAGGGAGAGGGAGTGCATAGTGAAAGGACTTCAGCTGTGGAATAGCCAGTGGGCATATGGTTTTACAGAAAGAGATTGTCCTTTTATTTCAAATATATAAATGCTGAGAGAGAGAGATTATACTAAAGCTAGCAGGAAAATTGAAGAGTTGCCAAAAAATTCAAATTTTTAGCAAAAGTTTAAATATCAAAGTATTTTGGCTCAACTGAAAAATTTCATTTCTGAAATGCTGTTGCTGTGCCTTATGCTCCCATTCTGCTTTATGGGCCACACTTGCTGGTCAGACTACATCTGTCTAATGCCCCATGATCTCCTCTTTTAGAGCAGGGAGGAGATGTATTATGGGAAATGTAGGCCAGCTGAGTGTGCCTGACCTATAGAAGAGAATGAGGACATGATACAGTTGGACTATAATGCCCATGAGGCACTCTGAAAGCATATCTAAATCAAAATGTTTCAGTTTTAGATCAAATATTTTGGAGGGTGTGCATTTGGTTTTTCGATGAAAATTAAAATTTTCCACAGATAGCTGACAACATTTTGAAAAATATTTCCTTTTGGCAAAAAACCTATTTCCTGTTGAAAAACAGTTTGGACAGAACATTTTTGACCAGCTTTGATGATAAACAAGCCATATTTGGTGTTGCATTAGTTAACTGACAATCTGACATGAGAGCAGATTTGACCAGTACAAATGGAGTTTCCTCATTTTATTGTTTTTGGGCCCTGCTCATTACTGCAGCCTAGGCTCAAATCGGGTTCATCAGGCTCTAAACATCAGTTCTACAGGTAAACCAAGAAAGACAGACTCTTTCTGTCTGAGGCAGTTGGAGCTTGTGCTAAGCTTGTCTCAGCTGGAAGTCATTCTTTGCAAATCTCACAGAAATGACAGACTGCCTTCTCTTTAATGTTTGATAATGATTTCCCTGAAAGCAACTTACTGCAAAAACAAAAAAACCCACCACTTTTCTGCAGAGTTGATGTTAAGGAAAATTGTGAACAGTGCTACCACAATGCACCCTACTGGAAGAAAAAATACTGCCAAACTGTAAAATATAGTTCCAAAGGGGGAGCCGTGTTAGTCTAGGTCAGCAAGAGAAACAAGGGGTCCCATGGCACTTTTAAAGCTCGTGCGATAAATAAATTTGTTAGTCTTAATGGCTATGTCTACATTTGTTAATTTAAGTCGACTTAGCATGTCCCCACTCAAAAATTAAGTCAACTTAAAGGGGACCCTGCCAAATCGACTTAGAGCGTCCACACTGGCCACATTTAAACATGGCACAGGACTCCTTGTTTGTTTTATAAAATATAGATAAGTGACCAGAGAGCATAGCTAGATAGATAATACAGTTCTAGTACTGTTTTAATGTGAATGATGTCATAAACATTTGATGATCCCTGCTATAACTAGATAGATATCTGTTTGTTTCACAAGCTGTCCTGAAAAATTGTGGAGCAAAATATTCAGAGAATAAATCACCAATACTGAAATTCAGAATCTCATCATACATCTGAACACTGCATGCAATAAACTCAAAGGTTTTTAATTGGGGTGGAAATCTTTTTGGAAAATAAAAGTTAAATAAGAGACAAATACTGAAAGATAGTTTATAAAATAGTATATCATTTGTTAATATAAAATGTGTTTTGTAGCAGTAAATGAGCTCAATGCATGGCATTTCCAGAGGAATTCATAGCAGTACTTAGGACCATCATGCCTATTGCGGTTCCTCAGTCCATAGAGTAGAAATTTTTGAAGAGACATTTGAATCATGAATAAACTCAAGGAAATTGCCAAGTGCTTGCAGATATTCCATGAGCAATAAAAGCAACATTCCTTGCATAAAGTGCTCATTGAGAATATTTACTCAACTCTAAAAATAACCACTTTGCAAATCTTCATGTAAATAAAATACTTCAGGGCTGTTAAATTGCCCAGAATAAAATGGTGATTTCTTTTGGTGTGGAATTTCAAGAAAAGATTTAATAACTTATGCACTTCTGCAGTTTACTATAAACAGTAAGGCACATGATGATTAAAAAGAGTCAACAGCTATTTGATGAATAAAGCTTTTGATGAACAGTGTTGTTACTTGACTAATATTTTAGCTCTAATTATCACCAAATTATGCACTCTATGTTAAATATTATCATTTGATAAATAATTGTATCAAGTATTCAACCAGCTCGCAGAGATTCAAATTGGCACTGAAATCAACAAGAGCTATGTATGTTTTCAGATCTTATTTTCATATAATTGAAAATATATCTATGTCTCTAGAGCAAATGCCAGAAAAATTAAATAGCCAATTAATAAGTAATTATTCTTTTGAATTGTAATGGAGAAGATACAATGTGTTAGTATTCCTGCTAGCAACAGCTGGTGAGCATGACTGAAAACCTGTAGGGCAAAGTCCAGTTCTCCGTCAGCTTGAGGGTCTCATCACATCTGTAAATGCTTACACAAAAGCAACCCACCAGGATCCCATGCACCTGTTTACTCTTCCTATTTTGGGCCCAGTTCTGTTTGCACTGAAATCATTCGAAATTCTGCCACTGACCTCAACTGGAGCAGAACAGGCCCTTCGGTGACTATTATGTATGGTTCACAGCCAGGTTCCAGCTTGATACAGCTATTGTAGGAATGGGACCTAAGGAGATGTTTTCCCAAGTTTTGGTGCTGTATTAGAAAGAATATATACATTACATATTTTGCATCTTTGAACACGATACATGGAAGTGTTTTGCAGTTTAGAGCATGCATTCCTGATAAATGAATATAGTTCTGGCTTTATGAAAAAAAAATAGAGTAATGAGATGATTAAAAGCAAAACAAATGAGTATAGATATTCTACAAAGCTATCATTGGTTCATATCCTCCTGTTTCCACCTTAGAGACTGAGTAGTAAGATAGTTATTGTGCAATAACACCAGGAAAAGACCATAGGTAAATCCTTGGCAAATCCAATGGAGCAAGATTTAACTCCACATTTTTTCAGATGTGGAAATGCCTCACTACCAAGTTTTACATAAGAACAAGGAGTCGATTAATGTATTGCCACGGGGTATATCAAAATCCAGTGGGATGAAATTCTGCAGAGATAGCATAGACAGAGATTAGCAAATCTATTTCAAGTAAGGGTCTAAGGTCTGTTAGACTGGCATTCCCTCTCAATCAGTTGACTGTAGTGATGAAGCTCCATCACTAAAGTTATTTAAACTTTGATAACGCACTTAAGGGTACTCTCTAAGGAACAGTCCTGCTACTAGGACAGACTAGATTAGCTAATAGGACCTTGACACCTTCTTTATTTCTATTAATTAAAATTGGTATATAATGAAAAATGGAAATAGCTCAAGGAGATCTGTTGCTGATGACTAAAGATAATGTAATGAGTTGGCAAACCCTACATAAGCAAGGATTAAATAAAATAGATCACACAAAACTTCATTATCCTTTATCAATATTTAACTCAAACCCCATGGTTTTAACAAATAAACTTAAATGAACTGCCTTAAGAGAAAAAATGTCTGCATTTCTGTGACAGTGCTACCTCACTCATATGCATCAGAATGAAACAGAATGGCTACCAATGTCTTGTCTCTTCTCTGCTGCATCTACTGCCATGACTGGTTGTGTTATTGACAGCATTACCAATGAGGGAAGATTTTGTGAACCACTACTGCAAAACCACAGATTCTTTGTTAGGCAGCACTAGTATGCATCTTCACTTTCTGATACATAAACAAAACAAATCTTGTGGATGTATCAATACTGACATTCTAATGAAATTATATTCACAGTACTCAAAATTGTCTGTGAAAGGAAGCATTAGTGAATGTGTCCTCTCGTAGACCACCACCAAAGAAAGGAGTAGATGCCCCTATACGGGGAACGAGGAGATTAAGCACTGAGACAAATAGCTAATAACTTATTTATTATTCACAGTCCCTGACAAAAGGGCTAGAAATTTATCATTGCTACTCTACTAGGTCTACACATTCTAAGTATCCACTCCCTCCAGCGCTGTCCCGTATGGGGAGCAGGGCCCAGGGCAAACTGGCCTAGGCGGAGCCCCGCCTCCTCCCCCCCCCCCCGCTGGGGGGGGGGGGGCCGGCCCCCCCCCCCCCCCCCCCCCCGCAGGGAGCCAGTCTGGGCAGGGAGGCTGAGGCCGCCGGCAGGAAGCTGGCTCCGGCCCCGGCCCTGGAAACGGGGCCGCCGGTGGGAGGAGCTGGCTGCAGCCGGGACCCCAGGCTGCTGTGGCCAGTGCCCCAGCCGGGGACCCGAGGCCACCGCCGCCACCGGCGAGGGCTGGCCCTGTCTGCATGGGGCAGGCTGGCCCAGAGGTGGGCCCTGGCCACCTGTCCCGCCCCTGGCCCTGCCTGCTCTGCCCCGGGCGCGGGGAGGGCTAGCCAAAAGGCCCGGCTTAGTGTTCCTGGCCCACCTCGCTGCCTTCGGAGCGGGGAGCAGGGAAGTGTGGGGCCATTGGGGGGGTGGCCGCGGTGCAGGCCCCGCACTGCCCCACTGGGAGCATGACAGCGCGGGGCCCGGGGCGATCACCCCATTCGCCACCCCCTCCCCAGGGACAGCCCTGACTCCCTTTTGCTATTTAGTCGAATAACTTTGAACGTTAAAACCCAAGAAAAAGTAAAGGAAATTAGCCCCCTACAAAGTACATTAAAAGAACATAAAGACTCCAACAGAATATATAATATGAAAAATTGTACTCACTGCACGTGTTGTGTATACTAAGCTATAACAGAGCTCCTGCTGTAATACTTTCTGGAACATGCGTTGAGGAACCTTAAGTGTGTATTTCCTAATCTGTAGTTTAGTCTCAGACCCCTGATGTTCTTTTAATACACCTCTTATTGGGTAAATATTGTATGAAGTTCCCCTCTTCCCAGTCCCCTATAATTACAACCACAAAATCTGTTAATCTACAGTACATGCTGGCAGAGTGGCAATGTTTACGTCTATTCTAAAAACTTTCTGCAATAACATACAGGGTGACAGCTGCTCATACACGGCTGCAGTTTTTAGCTGGGATATGTGAGGAGCCCTTTGGAATTGTAGAGGAAAAAGCAAGCAAGCAAGCATTCATTTTAAGAAAAACATTGCACAATTCAGTGTGTTCTATGCACAAGTTATTTAGCTTCTTGTATCATTGCAGTTCTTGCATCTACCATTACTTATTCAGCGCTTTAGAGTAAGGATTTTCAAAAGAACCATTGATCATAATGGCTAGGTCTACACTTGTAAAGTTAAGTCAATTCTGTTAAGTCGACTTAAAGTCGACTTAACAGTAGATATAGCCGTCCACGCTGGCTTTAAGTCAACTTAATAAGGTCAACTTAGCGCTATTCCCCATCCACACTGGCTTTAAGTCGACTTAAGAAGTCAACTTAAGGCTTAAGTCGACCTTCAGAGGTGGTGTTATTAAGTCGACTTAAGCTGTTATTAAGTTGACTTAAGGAAGCGCTTAAGTCGACTTAATAAAAGCCCAGTGTGGACGCGGCTTTGTGTAGGTCAACTTAAGCGTCCTTAAGTCGACCTGAGTTGCCAGTGTACATGCACCCAATGAGAACAAAGTTAAGCCAACACAGAGCATTTCCGAAAATTCTTCTCTTCAGACGGATGATAGGTCTCTACAATATTGCTCCATTTCATAAATGCCTACATCAAAAGCCTCCCTTGACACACAAAGCCTGGATAAACAGTAGTTTGGCTAATTCTGCACTCCCATATTGATTCCATTATCTGGTGGGCTTCCCTAATGGGATCCACAAGGCATGTGCTACCTTCAGAAAACCTTCCTGTATATGATGACGAATGGAGTCATTGCTGAGCTTGGCTCCATGGCAAGCAAGAGTGTAAACACAGGCTCTCTGTGACCTGTATACTGCAACCACAATTGTTCCATTGCATATTCCAGCCCTGTGCACCCTCTGGAGCTGTGGCAATATGGGGTCCTTAAAAGGGAACTAATTGAAATTTATATTTTAAGTGCCCCATTATCTTAAAAACTCGGATTTTGGGAAGGTCTAACCAAAGTAAGAATTTCATTGAAAGTTTTAACATGGTCTATAATTGCCCACTAGCAAAGATCTGATCCTCCTTTTCCAGGACATCAGTATTACACTAGCAAAAACTCTGACTTAAACAGAGTCACACTTGCTTCATACCAGGCCTCTACAAATTTATGTTTCTGGTCACCATGGTGAGCAGTTTTAGTAGCCTGCCATCTAGCTCCACTGCAAAAAAATGTAACTGAGGAGTGCCCTCTGGTGACCAAAAGTAAAATTGCTGGTGCCTAGCTCTGTGCTAATTTTGTCCACCCCTGGTTTACATCATCATAAATAAGAAGAGAATCATACCACCGGTTTGTGAGGGGACATCTTTTTAAAACCAAAAATAAATATCGGAAGTGTCTTTAAGTTGCCATCTCTGATACTTTAGAAGTGTGTTTAAAAAACTGGATGTATATGATGGTGTCCTCAATGTTTTAGGGCAGGGGTGTCAAACTCATTTGCTATGGCGGGCCAGATTTGACTTAAATGTACTTCAAGTTGGCCGTCCATACCATAAATCAAAATACTACAGCACTCTCGCAGCATTACGGAGTGCTGTATATGCAAAACTGCACTCCACGATATCTTTCTGTCTCCCTCTTAGGCAGAGAGTGTGGTCTCGCAGAGCACAGTCTCATATACTCAGTGCTCTGTGATGTCACAAGACCTGACACTCTCACAGCATTACGGAGCATTGGGTATACGAAACCTCTCTCTCTCTCTCTCTCTCTCTCTCTCTCTCTCTCTGTTAGGGAGAGTGTGGTCCTACAGAGCACAGTCGCAGGCTGGATGGAAGAGATTTGTGGGCTGCATGTTTGACACCCTTGTTTTAGGGAGACATGGCGTAGAATAAGCAGTTACTATGTTTCCATTGTTTCTCTACAGATGGAGACAGTACTTTTGCACAGGCTGAGGGAAACAGTGGAATTGAAAACAAAAAAATCTTTGGGGAAAGTATTCCATCAAGATGTATGGCTGATGTTTAAAACTTAATAGAACTTGGACATTTCATCTCATTGTCTGTCCAGATGAGGAAGATTTCAGAACTAGATGAACTCCAAGTCAAAATGAGATTCCTGTTCCTACAGTATACTTGTGATAGCTATGTTTCAAGTGTCAATTTTGGGCATGTTTCCTGTTTGTAAACACCTATTCTCAGTGATCATTGCTGCAGCCAGTAAAACAAATGGCTTCAATTTTCAGTTAAAGAATAGAGTGAGCAATTTTGCCAGCCCATATTCTTCTTTGTCAAGCATTTCATTTATTCTGTAGGCAACAGAAGTTGGAAAGCCATGTCTCCAGCTTGCATTAATTCTATAAGAGTGGTGAGATGAGCCCATCGTTCTCAAACTGGGTTGAGATTTCTCTTCCTGGGAAAGATGTGTAGAAGCTAGTGGATTGCATAGCTTCACCGTGCCTCACCAATAGTAGTGTTCAATGTCGCTGTCTCAGAACACATAGAAAAGAGAAATCAATCTGTCAAACACAAATCAAGGAATAGCAATTGCTATTGCTCTGCCATGGACCTTCTTCTCTTGCAAACTTCTTCATTGTGTTAGGATTTTCTTTAATAAAAGCAATTAAAGCTTTTGACATGTGGTGATATTGACATGTGGTGCTTTAGGAGTTGTTTAGTTGGCTGGAATATACATTTAGGATAATTCAGGATTTCTCTGTTCTCGACAGATTAGATAACGTGGTCACTGAATCTGAAAAGACTAAATGCATAACTCATTTGCATCAGTGCTTTCAATTTGCTCAAAAATGTTTTCTCATTTCATTATTAGATAGCCCACAGTAAGCTAGTTATCAATTAATTGCTGGAAAATGGCAATGGGTATGTATTATTGCTTAGATCTCTAATTGGCTGCCCAGTTTGCTTTCTTGTTAAATGCTAATTAAAGTTTCAGAGCAACCAAACATTAGTTAACGTTAAATGTTTGAACAACAGCTATTAAGGTATAAACACAAGTTTATACTAAGCATTTATTTCTTATGTTAGCTTAAGACAAATACAAAGCAGAAGTGGTAGGTAGCGCTAGAGGCCTTTATTTTAACAAGCCTTAGAAATGTTATATGGCAGTTGCAAATGCCTTCCTTATGTCTTATATGCATAAAGGGTTAAAGCAAGGGACTGAAACTGGACTGTTACTGACTAACAGGTCTGTCATGTCACCTAACATAAGAACAAAAACATACCCATAGAAAGAATCTGCTTTTTCTTACTGGTTAATTTCCATTCAACCTCCCTCTGACTTTCATCATGGATATGTTTTCTATTCTTAGATTATAAAATCTTTATGGCAGGGACAGTGTCTATTTGTTTGAGAAGGACCTGCTACACTACGTGGCATTGAAAATAATACCTGTAACTATGACATGGCCTAGATAGCATGAACTCCCAGTACAGGTGTTTTTCAGCAGAACATAAGAATAGCCATACTGGGTCAGAACAATGGTCCATTTAGCCACTATCCCATTTTCCAAGAGTGGCTGGTGCCAGGTGCTTCAGCAGGAATGAACAGAACAAGGCCATTATCGAGCTGTCCAGACCCAACCTCTGGCAGTCAGAGGTTTAGGAATACATGGTGCATGGGGTTGCACTCCTGACCATCTTGACTAATAGCCATTGATGGAGCTAATTCTCTTTTTAAGCCAGTTATACTTATGCAATAGCATTCACCATCCATTTTACCTCTGTCGCCAAACAGCTGTACACTCCCGAACCACCATAACGTCTTAATGTTGTCCCCCTTCACCAACCAGGTATATCTGTAAAATAGAGCAAATTAAATCTTTGACTGAAAGGCAGTATGGGAAGCCATCTCACCGCCAAGGTTTATAACATTGAATTATGCATGGGATTCCCATTTTAAAGTCCATTAACAACACAGGTAGCCTTTGAGAGTTAGGTTCTTTGTTACTGGTTTTGGGACATGCTTTCTGTACCTTACCAGTACTTAAAAAAAAAAAAAAAAACCTCTTTAAAGGAAAACAATCAGAGTGGATACTCTGGTCAAATCAAGTTGATAGAAACTGTCCAAAACCTACGAGGACAGGGGTAAAAATAGACAGTATCTATAAAGGGTTCATATTAATGGTAAATATTATGGCAAAAATATGTTATGATATTTCAAGGCTCAGATTATTTTCAGTTACACAAAATTGGAAATACTATTGGTTAAAAATAAGTTTCTTCCTTAAGCATCATACTGAATTAAAAGGCAATGAAGAAAGTATTCCTCCACAGCTCCATGACATCAGCTCAGTGTAGTTCTCCACAAGGAAAGCATCGTGGTGTTTGTCAACAGATTAGATGCACACATTGGTAGTTCATGGCAAGGACAAGGACAAGCACTGCATCTATTTCTAATGCTTTCAATTTTAAAAAAGTACTGAATTATTTCAGTTATAAATCTAGATTTCAATGGAAAGATACCCACATTCATTTTCCATTTCCAGTATCTATCAGCTTTGATGCTTAATCAGGTATTAGCTACTCAAGCAAAAGCTTCAATTTATTTATATGCTGCAGATTATTAAAGAAGGGGGAGAAATGGCAGAAATACTTTAGCAAGACCCAATGGTTTAGGGCAATTTTTTTCAAAACAATAGGAGCCTAAAGCGAGGTTCCTAAACCCACATTTATGTTTCTAAATAAATGTCTTCATTTTAGAGAGTGGTGAGCATCCAGCACTTCCTATGTAAATGAATAGTAGAGGTTTTCAAAGCCACAAGTGGCAGTTAGGCACCTAATTGCCAATTAACATTAATAGCAGCTAGGCATCCAATTGCACCTTTGGGAGCTGCTGGGTGCTTTGCATGTATGAAAATGAGACACTTCTTTAGGACCTAAAGGTGGGATTTTCAAAAGTGTTTCAGTAATATAGGAACACAAATCCCATTGATTTTTCAACCAAGACTGAATGATAGATAGATGAATCAGTCTCCCAAATCCCTTAGTTCTGGGAGTCTACTTTAAACATTCGTTGGATTGTTTGGGGTTTTTTAAGGCAGGTTTGAAATATACTTACCAATTAAGAGACATTTATTAATCTATTATCCATTATCCTTACTGTGTGCATTGGACAAGTCAGGTTCAAAATTTCATCCTAACAGCCAACAGGGCTGGATCAAGGTCTGGAGCTGCCCATCCTTGGGGGGGGGGGGGCCCATTGTGGTGGTGCCTTGCTTGGTGGTCTTAGTTAAGTGGCATTTTGTATTTATTCAGAAATTCAACAATTACATGGAATCTTGTGACCTAATTTACACATGGCTCAGCCAACTGCATAAATGTGAACATATAGACACTCGAGAAAGCAGAACAGCTAACTTAACTGTAAATTCAAGATGGTTGTTGCGTAAAAAATAAAGTAATAGTCATTTAACAAAAATATATCATTATCCTTGTCATGGGATTGCATGTCATCAGATAAAGTTCAGAGAGATCCTAGACAAAATGAAGACACTTACAATGAATATTAATTCTGTGACAATTCAGCTATGATAGCAGGTTTATCTTTGCTTACAAGACATCCCTGGTAATGTGTTTTATAGTCGTGTTTGAAACTAGGAAAAAGACAATGGAGAATATTTGGCCTCCAGTTCTTCATTTATGACAGTATTAGTCCAGTGATCTATGCCTATACTGGGTAGAATTACTGTGTAATGTAAGCTTTCTCCTCAGAATTATGGACCAATCCATCAATTATCATATTTCACTTGAAACAGTCCACTGATGAGCAAAATCCTTTATGGCTCAGAATATGTTAAAAATAGTAACAGCTCTTTGCAGAATGCATTGCAACCCGCTTTCAAGGTTAGAAAGAAATGATTTTCTTCTATAGCTCAATTGCTGTGTTATTTGTTCATGTTTTAAACTGTTGGACAAGCACATCACACCGGGTTGTTGTATTTTCTTTGGGTTTTTTTCGCTTCCCTCAAAGCATCAAGGAGCAACAGCTGCTAGAGACTGGATACCAGGATAAACCAGCCAGGCATTGCAATTTTGAGTCCTATTCTGGTTGGCTATGTCTACACTTGGCCAAATAAGTCGACTTTACTAAATTGAGTTAACAAAGTCGACATTAAGTCGACTTAGCATGTCCACACTCAAAAATTAAATTGACTTAAAGGGGACCCTTAAGTTGACTTTAAATCCACTTAGGGCTAATCTGCGGCCACACTGGCTAAATCGACTTTATAAGGTCGATTTAGCCAGTAAAGTCGACTTTAAACCAGGTTTAATAAAGTCGACTTTAAATTTCCTTAAATTGACTTAAGGAAATTGTAGTGTAGATGCAGATTAAATTAAATAAATTTAAGCAAACTTAAATTGACTTAATTTGCACGTGTAGACGCACCCGTTGAGCCTCCGTGGGGAGACAGAAAACAACTTGGTGAGAAAACCTACTTGTGACCCAGTGAAATATGTAGATTGCGGATGGTCCTGGGTAGTAGATGAGAGCTGTAGATAGAGCTCTTGCCCAAAGTTTGAGACAACAGCTTGTTTGCTCAAATTTTACAACCACCAAGAAATTTACCTAGAGTCAGGGGCCTATTTCTATTTTGCATATATATTTACATATTCTTTTCAAAACAACATACAGCCTGTGCATGTTTCTTCTTTGTGAAGTGACTAGAAATTTCTTGGTGTTCATTAGAAAGGAAATATAGTCAGTCAGTTATAGCTCTCACATGGGATGAAATTCACCCCTCATGCAGGGTTCAGGTCTTTGTGAGCGCTCCCAACATGGAAATATTACACTCAGAGACACTCTTCTAATATCCATTAATCATCAGAGGTCCACTTGTGACAACTGTAAATAATTTTATAGGTGGGAAAGCTGCGCCCAAAACCACATACAGCAACTCAGCAATGATGGTATCTGAACTCGGGATTTTCTGACTCTCCAACCCTGCTCTCATTCTCTGGCTCATGCTGATCTTATCACCTTCTTGCTGTTATAAGGAAAAGATGATCAGAAGGAAGTACTGAGGAATATTAGTGAGGAAGCCATCTTACAAAGGTAGATGGATCATTGCAAACACATGGGGAATGGGTTTCTGGTTGGGTTTATCTGTCAAAGATGTGGGAGAGGAGACAAGTTTTTCATTCAAATCAGATATTGAACTACAGTTAGTGAGGTTTAAATACAATAGGAACAAGATAAAAGTATACGATAAAAGTAGGTGAGGTAAGTGGCAACTTGAGGACAAAGGCTTTCTAAAATATAAAGTATGCTGAAATAGAGCTTTTGTTCATTATTTCAAGGCTGGCGAAGAGTGAGCAGTGCATATAAATGTGCGTTTTAGAAGGAAAAATACAAATCCTCAGGACATTACGAGTACCCAGACATTCTCTAATTCCCAGCTTCATCAAAGAGCCTAGAAGAAAGAAGACACCTACAACGATTAAGGGAATTGAAAGCTGACGGAGGCGTCTCATTTATTTATCTACCTACTTATCTTAAATTCCAGCATCAAACTTTATCTAAGAAATCCATTGACAGTAAGCAAACATTTTTTCAGCTCATAGGAATAATGTATGATCAATTCAAAAAATCTTATGAAAATAATATATTTGGATTTATGGCACCTTTAAAACCACTTGTAGAAACAGCATTGTTTGCCTGGCTGCTGCATTCTCCTACTGACAGAGGGTCATTCCTCTTATTGTAAACACAGTTCTGTAACTAAGCCAGAGGAAAATATTCAGTCAGGAAAGCCAGTTCCATTCAGTTGCTCCTCTTCTAGCCCTGCCTCTGGAGCCGCAGTTAAATGACAGAGCCATTAGAGGATGCAGCAAAGTAAATATACTTCCAATCACGTCGCAACTAACAGATATATTGATTTGATTTAAATCAACACTACAGAGACTAGAACTATGTTTAAATCAGATTTCATCTGACACACACAAATATTCCAAGTGTAGGAAGCAATTTAGTTAGCAGTTCCCTCTAGCCACCTCATCATATGAGCAGCAGAGAGATGGGGAAAAAAAACAATTGCTTATAATGATGAGAACAATAGAAAACCAGAAATATGCCATGACAGGAGACTTTCTTGCTGCTTGGATTTTCTTCCCTTTTGCAATGGAAAAATACCCACTTTTGATGGGCAATGGAATCCATTAATTCCCTGTAAAGTTTTAAAATAGTCCTCAAAATGCAGCTGTTTTCCAGACTGCCAGCAAAGGATTACTCAGAAGTATAGCTAGGTGAAAAAAGAATCTTCATTCCATGGATAATTCTAAGATTTCTACATTTCTTGTTGTTCCAAATCAGAATAGAACATCAAATTTTGAAATTGCCTACAAAATGAATTTTTCAATAAAATAGCCTTTAGGCCCAATCAAAATGTTGTGTTGATTATTACTTCACATTTTTTAAATGTGAAACAAAATAATTTTCTGAATAAAAGGTCATTTGAAACAAGAAATGAAAAGGGTCCATTCTGAAAAAGTTGGAAGAGCACATTTCAATCAATAGGAAATTTTGTCAAACTGACATGTTCCCATGGAAATTTTCAATCTAACTAAACAGATTTGTCTAATGGAAAAACGTGAAGTCAGACAGTTCTCAACTAACCATACTCAAAATGAACATGAACTGGATTCTGCATATGCCCGAAGTATTCAAAGAGTTAAACAAAGTCCAGATTTTTTTTAAGTTAAAAAATCCTTTTGGAATGTTCATCTGTATGAAGGCTGAGCAATGTCGTAAGTGACGCAAATGCCTTGCAAATCAATTCCAGATAAATTATACCCATCTCCAGCTTTGACGTTGATAAACAGATATCATTGCAGTATTTCCTTTAATTGGGACAGGCAATACTGTGCTAATTAATTACCAAGGCAACTGAAAAGTGCTGGGGCAGGAGAGTGAACACTGCAATGACATTAATACAGTGCTAGGTCTTGATGCTATTGTACAGGTGCCAAGTTTCATCTGCCAGTTGCCAAAGTGAAGCCAAACAACAGAGCACGTAGCTAAGTGCCTTGTGGCTACACTGAGGGTTGGGATTATGCCCGTGTCTCCTCAGACATGCTTATTTTTCACCTTGCATAAGAGTAAAGGGGTGGGTGAGCTAAGGGATGGGAACTTACTTGCACTCAGTGTGAAAGACTGAAAGATAGAAAATAAAGGTTGTAGTCCCTTTCAGAAGTACCTACTTTTTTTCCCCCCCCCCAATTATTTTTCCCTTAATTTTGTGACTCACATTGTAAAACGTCATATCATCTTCATGGGGAATATTTGACCATGCTAGATTTTTCTGTTCTACATAGGCTCTCATTGATACTGGCATTTAATATCCCTGCCCTGGCATTTAGTGTTGCTAAATAACAAAAGTGCCTTGCTATTTAAGACAACAAGCCTTGCATCGTCCCCTGAAGGTCTATACCTTTGAGCTCTTATGGATCAAGGGAAGGAGAGAATGCCAGAGTTGTAACAAGATCACACATCAGAGAGCCTGACCTGTCCAAATTTGCCAGAAGAAGGATAAGGATCTAATGCGCCTGTAGCAGAATCAAGGAAAGCAGAGGTAGGAAAGAAACACCGGCAAAGAAGAAATTTGCAAGAGCCTCATATCTCCTCTTGGACTCTTGACACTCACCCTGGCTCTGTGGTCCCTGATCCAACAGGTAATATATGGCCCTAAGGGTACATCTACATGGGAATTAAAGCCCCACAGCACAGCTCCAACCAGGCATGGAACATGAGCTCTGAAACTCTCCACCCATGCCGAACATCTACATAGCAATTTTTCAGTCCTGGAACCTGGGCCATGTGAGCCTGAGTCAGCTGACACAAGCCAGCTGCAGGGGGTTCTTCCCCTCCCCCCCCCTCCCCGTTTAGACTACCCTACATTTTCAAAAAATGGTTTGTAGTGTCACAGGTACATTTGCTTGTTGATATCTAGCTTTCTGATCAGATTCAGGAATCAGATAGTATTTACTAGGAATAATTAATATTTGTCTTGAAGTAGCAGTTAAGAGCCCCAATCATATACTAGGATCCCATTGTGTTAGGTGCTGCACAAATACAGAAGAAATATATGATTTCTGCCCCACGGAGTTTACAGTCTGTTGAGATGACAAATGGGGAGCACAAGAATATAGTATAGAATATTACACACACATCAGCCTGACAGACAAGGATCTGTCTGACAGTACAGCCACTGTCTAGTTACTGTCAATCCAAATGGGTATAATGTGGGCGTCATATTGGAAGCCATGTTTAGGCTCAGCTAAAAATCAGGAGCCACATGTCAGTACTGGCATTTTTACTCCACTGAAGTGGACATTCAATTTCAAGAAAATGAAATCTTATAAAATAACTGCTGTGTTAATATAAGAATGATTCTATCTTGAGCTTTCATTCATAAAATACAAACTCAAAAGGCTCCTGATTCTGCTCTGTCTTACACCCACTTTACATCACAGGACCACTCACTTCACTGGAGATATGCCAAATTTGCACCAGCATGATGGCTCAGATTCCGATGCCAACTTGTAAAATATGCACCGGCTTCCGCAGTATATGCTCTCTAACGTGTTCATAGTCCCACAGTGGCTGGAATATAATTGTCTTCATTCTCACTATATGTGTAAGTAATGGGAATATAATTGTTAGTGCTTATAAGACATATAATCTCATTACAGCCAACCCTATTAGTATTCTTTTGTTTCTGCTTATATCCTATCTATGCTGTTTTATGTCCCACTGAAATACATAAATATTTTTCTGTTCTTCTGCATCCAGACACAAGTCTAATTCCTGGCTGGCTGGCATTTATCACAACTCATCAGGGAAACAAAACTGCCTGCCTTGTTTTTAATACATTTAATTTACCACTTTTGAAGCACAGCCCAAAAAAAAACCAGGAGGTTTACATCAAACTAATTATATAATTGTGTTCCTGACACTCTAGCTGAGGAATGAGGCTCCAATGGGAGGAGATAGATGAGTGACAAGGTCACAGATTGTCCAAACGGAAAGATTTTGTGCACATGAAGTAGAGGACGGGGAATCTGAACGGGTTCAAGGTTGGTGCATTTGGGTATCCAGTACCTCAGTCCACAACCACAAACACTACTCAAAGAGCAAATCCTCCACAGGTGCAAAGATCCCCTCTCTCCTGCCCTGATAATTGAGATTCATCTGTGCAAATGGAGGGGAGAGGTGCAGATTTGGGGTGTTATCTTAGCTCCTAAAAATACACTTTCAACACTAGACAAATCTTCTCACAGAAAACTCCTCAGATTCCATTTGCTGTGAGCCTTGCCATGTAGATAGTATTTTAAAATATCCAGGAACTGAACAGAGCAGGGAGCCAGTTAGCATCGGTTACCTCTGTCAGTAGACTTTGTGAGACAAGGCCGGAGAGGTAATATTTTTATTGGTCCAAAATCTGGTGGAAGACACAAGCTTGCCTCTTTCAGTGTGTCTGGATATAAGGGGTCAGGAAACTACAGGAGTTCCATTTGATTTTATTGGGGCTGGTAAATGTGTTCTGGGCAACATTCACAGTAAGAAACGTGGGTCATCATTCAGGCCCTTGTTCCTCACCTCCAGCCTATGCTTCTCTTCGACAAGGTATGGTGCCTTGTGTCTTCATTCTGTGAGGCTCCAGGAACAAGAACACGAGTAAATTCAATGTGTACTTTGGCATGCTTAAAAATCCCCCAGAGAGAAAGGGGTGGGGCGTTTAAAAACCAGACACCCGGATGCAACTGACTATTTATGTGACAATAAAGCAACACACCCAAGTATTAGAGAAGTAAATATACAGTGAGCCTTTCTCTAGTTCCGTTAGGGAAGAGGAAAGATGGGAAAGCTACAAAACTGAGGGTCTCTCTACACAAACCATGCAGGGTCTAGCCTAGCCAACCTAGCTTGAATCCAGGACTAGTAATAACGGTGAAGACAGTACAGCATGAGCTTCAACTCAAGTAGTAGAAGCCCAACATGGATCTTGCACGTGTACTTGGCCTGCTAATCCACTCTGAAGTTTCTGATTCACTAGCTTTGCTATGTTGATACACATGCTAGCTGGATTCAAGCTAGCTCCTACACAGGTTTTCTTGTACAGACCTACCCTGAGTCTGACTGACTCCTTGCTTGATATGAGCTGAACTCATTATCCCACCAAATCACAAGAAACAAACTCTAGAGCTGTGCAAACAAATGACTTTTCAGTGCACCGGCTGAACAAACATTTTTAACAAAATCCAAATTACTTAATTAGCCAAAAAAGCCAAAAACAGTTTGTCTCAGGTCAAAAGAAACAATTGATTCAACCCAAAACACAAAGTTGCCCTTACTTTTTGAAATGTATTTGCCTTTTAAAATAAAAATTGAAGCAAAATTTGAAATGAAGTCATTTTGAATAAAAAACATATTTTTTAAAAAATGTCAAAATGAAAATTTATTTTACGGATTTTTTTTACCTGAATAAATTAACAAATTTGACATGAATTTGCTAAATGTTTTGGTCCACCTGAACATGCGTTTTTGGTGGAAAAAATTTGGTCCAAACATTTTTGCCCAACTCTATACAATTCTCCATTTGGCAGTAATTGGGCCTTTATTTCCTCTCACTGAAGCACTATTTGAGGGCACGTCAGTCAGTTTGCATGCTCCAGTAAGCTTCTGCTGTTGCTCTCGTCAGTCACTCATATCATGCAAAGATTGCACAAGCCAGCTGGCACATGAGAAGGGCCATGTCAAATCAAAATTTACCCAGTAGGGATCTAGACAAAAGGACTAGGAAGGAAGGAAGGAAGGAAGGTTGGGTTGGTTGCTTGGATGGATTTTACATCTTTTAAAGTATTGACATTTGCCACTATTGCAGAGAACATGCTGGATTAAACCATTGGTCTGATCTGGCTCATAAGCTATGTCTACACTTGCACTTTTAAGTCGACTTTAACTAAGTCGACTTAGTGTGTCTACACTTAAAATTAAAGTTGACTTAAAGGGGAACTTACAAAGTCAACCTAGAGCGTCCACACTGGATGCTCTAGGTCGACTTTGTGGGGCTAGGGGGACCTTCGGCAGGTCCACGGTGGCGGGGGGGAGGGGGGCACACCCTGTGTGCAATGGGGCAAAGGGGGACAGGGACCCTGGCTGGACAGAGCCCTGTGTGTGATGCTGTCTGGATTTAGGGAAGCATTTATGATATTATTTTCAATGGATATCTCATAAATGCTATAATCCATAGGAACTATGTCATGTTTGGTATCAATAGAAAGGTAGTAGTTTGCTGGGAATGATTATATAGTTTATGTCTAGGAATTCTATTTCGATTAGAAAATAGGAATTTGATGTTATATCCATACTTTAACTTGTGTCATTCTGGAGGAATGTCTTAGGCTATGTACACACGATCAGATTAAAGTGCAACATGGCAATCGCACTATAAAAAACACGTGACCTTTATTGCGGGATAGCGCGTACACATGTCGCTCCTTGTAACGCAACAGAATTCTTTGCAATATCGCAGTGTAGCGCAATGACTTCTGGGCACCTATCCCACAGTTCAATTTTCCCTCAATCTGCGCTTGGAATCATGGGATGAAGGAAAGGAACGCAAAGCGCCATGGGTAAAATGTCAGTTTCCCGTTGTATACTGTGTTTCCCTTGTGTCTTCCTTGTTGCCAATAGCAACTCGCGCCTATTTTCAACAGTGCAGTGACGCACTACTTGCGAGCAATCACAACAGCGACAGCATGGATCCTGCTCTGATCTCCACTGTCGCCTTCAGCATTCTAAATACATCTCGGCTGGTTGCTCAGTACGCAATGAGCTCCGAGTCAGACGAGGACGCAGAGGAGTAGGGGCTGATCGATGCCATGCAGAGCAACAGCACCGCGTTGCTCAGCTCCTTCACCGATCATCTGCACACGGTTCAACACCGTTTCTGGTCGCGAGAGACGAGCACCGAGTGGTGGGATCGCATTGTTATGCAGCTGTGGGATGACGAGCAGTGGGTACAGAACTTTTGAATGCAGAAAGCAACCTTTCTGAAACTGTGTTCAGAGTTGGCCCCTGCCCTGCGACATAAAGACACCAACATGAGGTCAGCCCTAACCGTGGAGAAGCGTGTTGCGATTGCTGTCTGGAAGATGGCGACTCCTGACTGCTACCGGTCGGTTGCAAACCAGTTTGGAGTCGGGAGGTCCACCGTCGGATTAGCCCTCTCACAAGTCTGCCGAGCCATCAATCGCATTCTGCTACGGAGGACGGTGACGTTGGTCAATGTTCGTGAGATTGTGGACGGCTTTGCTGCCATGGGATTCCATAACTGCGGGGGAGCCATAGACGGCACATACATCCCTATTTTGGCTCCAGACCATCTCGCGACCGAGTACATCAACAGGAAGGGCTACTTCTCCATGGTGCTGCAAGCACTCGTGGATCACAAGGGGCATTTTACGGACATCAATGCTGGGTGGTCGGGAAAGGTGCATGATGCCCGCATTTTCAGGAACACTGGTCTGTACCGGAAGCTGCAAGGGGGTACCTTCTTCCCAGATCAAAAAATTACAGTGGGGGATGTGGAGATGCCCATAGCCATCCTCGGAGACCCAGCATACCCACTGATGCCATGGCTCATGAAGCCGTACACCGGTAACCTAGATCGCAGCAAGGAGCGGTTCAATTACAGATTGAGCCGCTGCAGAATGACTGTGGAGTGTGCCTTCGGCCATTTAAAAGGGCACTGGCGATGTTTGTATGGGAGGCTGGACTTGGCGGAGGACAACATCCCTGCTGTGATTGCGTCGTGCTGTGTCCTTCATAACATTTGTGAAAGTAGGGGAGAAAAGTTTTCCCTGGGGTGAGCTATGGAGGCACAGCACCTCAAGGAAGCATACGAACAGCCAGCCACTAGGAGTATTAGGGGGACCCAAGGAGAAGCTTCTCGCATAAGGGAGGCACTCAAGGACCATTTCAATGATGCCCTCCCCTAGTTAACTTCCAGGACGCATCAGGTGCACCTTATGAGATTTTCAATGTGTACAAATAAAGCCACTCCTCAAATTATTTGTCACTGTTTTTATTAAAACCTAAAGGGGGAGGTTACAGGTGGGTGTAGCTGCGGGGTCTCTAAAAAGTAGCTCTGGGGGGGACTGGATGTTGCAGTGTACCAGGGGGATGGGTGGCCTTCAAAGAAATTCTTTGAAGGACTACGGGGTGTGGGAGGCAGACACGGCTGAACTGTATGGAGTGGAGCCCGTACATTAATCGCCTGGGTCTGCAAAGCAATCATGCTCTTGAGCAGTTCTGTTTGCTCCTTCATCACGCTTATCAGTTCGTCCCTGTGTTTCTGCCTCCTCTGTTGGGATTCCTCTCTCCAGGCTCGATTCTCCCTCATGGATTCCTGTGCTGTTTTCAGCAGGTCCTGAAACATATCCTCCCTGTTTCTTTGAGCACGCCACCGAATGTTTCTCATGCGGTCAGCTGGGGTAGACACTGGCCTTGTGAAGGTCGAATCTAAAAAAAATAATAATAATAATAATAAAGCTGTTGTTAACACAGAGCCTAGATAACCCATGTAACCTTCCAGTAGTGCATTCCACTGGAAGGTGCAGGGCAGTCAACATCCTATGCTTCGCTGAAGCGGACAAGGTACATCCTAATAGAAAGCTTACTGGGGGCTAACATTCTGCACAGGACACACAGATGGAACACGATATCTTTCTCCTCAGAGTGCCCCTGCCAGCTAGAATACATATCCTACATGCCACCGGTTGCAAGCCAGGACTGTATGCTGCTGCACTGTGTGCTGCCATGGTTCCCAGGGCTGTGCTTTGCAGCTGGCAAGGCAGAGTATCCATCTTTGGGAGCATAGACACAAACGCTCTCCCATCTAACCTGAGTAGTAGGCTCTGGAGGTACATCGAGGAAACCTTTACTGACCTAAATACAGATGATTTTTTGACAATCACTGATTGTGATGATGCACTTCTAATGAATGCAGAGTAAAGAGCGTGCACAGCAGGGACTGAGACAGCAAGCACCCTCACCCCGGACAATGATATTTTAGCAGGAGCCATAGCTGCACGAAGGAGAAACTTACCGGAACCCCCCTCTGCCGCCTCAGAGGACACGCTGCAATTCATGTCTTGGGTGGATGTCTCAGCGGGGGTGCAGAAGAGCTCCTGGCTACATGCTGTTGTGCTTTCCTCCAGGTCATCCTCCATCTCCTCCTCCTCATCGATCACGTCCTCACCCTGCTCGGGTCTGGCATTCACTGGATGAGGGGGGGGCCGATGTCTCCACGGGACTCTTTGCAGTGGTTGTTGGGTCCCCACTGAGGATGGCTTCTATCTCCTTATAGTACCTGCATGTAGCAGGCACTGATCCCGAACGGCGGTTTGCCTCCTTCGCTCGGTGATAGGTTATTCTTAGCTCCTTCACCTTTGAGCTGCACTGCACAGTGTCTCTATCATAACCTCTCTCTGACATGGCCCAAGAAATTATGCCAAATGTATCATAATTTCGCCTGCTGCTGCGTAGCTGCGCCTGCACAGCGGACTCTCCCCAGATGCTGATCAGGTCCAGCACCTCTGCCGTGCTCCAAAGGGGTGCGCGTCTTCCACGATGGGCCACCATTGCTGCTGATGATCGGAGCTGCACTCCACTCCATGAGGAAGAGAACAGGAAGTGAAACAGACAAGAAATTCGAAAATCCCGGGAATCTGATCAGGGCAGGGACTGTTTCGTCACAGCCACAGAGCGGGTAGGGGGAAGACCAGAGTGGACGACTTTGGAATGCGGAGGCCAATCATTGCGCAGTAAGCGTACACACGAGTAGAAAGGCGCAACAGCTGTTCCGCGTTAACTGCTACCACCCTCGTCGAGGTGGTTTTTGTATTACGGTACAACAAGGCAGTTAACACGCAACAGCCCTATTGCACATGTGTACACTGTTGTTGGTATCGCGCGGTAATGATTGTTAATGCGTGATACAGTGATCGTGTGTACAAGGCCTTAGACAGGAGGGTGTGAACAACCATTGTCTCCTTAATGTTTAGGAATTTTCCAGGGATAATGGTTCCAGGGAGTAAACTGATGAACCATTAAGGCCATAAAGAATACAACCATTGTCTCCTAATGGCTCATCAGGTAACTCCCTGGGACCATTGTCCTGACACATTCCTAAACATTAAGGACACAATGGTTTTAACTTAAGTTAAAGTATGGATATAACATCAAATTCTAACTTCTAATTGAAATAGAATTCCTAGACATAAACTATATAATCATTCCCAGCAAATTACTACCTTTCTGTTGATACCAGACATGACATAGTTCCTATGGATTATAGCATTTATGAGATATCCATTGAAAATAATATCATAAATGCTTCCTTAAATCCAGACAGCGTCACACCCTGCCCACATGCCCTGCCCTTTGGGGGGCACGCCAGGCTCCCTCTGTGCCTCCCCCGCCCGGCAGGGAGGCCATTGGTGTAGTCCTGGGGTAACCCTAAGTCGACAGTTTAAGCTGCAAACTGCTTAAGTCGACTTAAGCAAAGTGTAGTGTAGACGCAGGGCCAATTAAGTCGACTTAAGCCAAGCTTAAGTCGACTTAATTTACCAGTGTAGACGCAGCCACTGTCTCTACTATTGCAACATAGCATTGGAGTGAGAAAAAATGGAAGACAGTGAACTAGGCCTCTCTAATGTATGGATAGGCAAGCAGTAGAGGGCCACAGAAAGCAAGGGAGACAGATGTCAAGTAATGTAGAATTACATTTAGTGATGTTTTACAATTGAACCAATGGACATATCATAGTAGGCAATTCCACAAAGCACTGGACATATCTAAACAAAGGAAAAAGTGGTAATCATAAGCCAATAATAAATGATAATTATAATGGAGGAATAAACCTTAAAAAGATTACTTTCCTATCCCTTTATTCATCATTATTCTTACTTTCATTCAGAACTGAACAATGCTGCAGTTTACTGTGTCGGTTCAAAACAAAAACCAGCTGCCTTTTAGAGCTGAACATAAGGGAGAGTCATTTCTTTTTCCATTGAGCCCAGAATAGCAGCAATGTCAAGTTCCAGAAGGGTAGCCACATCAGTGTAGTTCAGCAAAGCAAACAAGGAGTCTTGTTTCCAGAGAGGGTAGCCGTGTTAGTCTGTGTACAGCAAAAACAACCAGAGTCCTGTGACACCTTAAAGACTAACAAATTTCTTTATCGCATGAGCTTTCCTGGGATTACATCCACGAAAGCTCATGCGATAAATACATTTGTTAGTCTTAAAAGTGCTACAGGACTCCTTAATAGCAATGTCAGTGACTCTCTAGACCTCAGTGCAGCAAGTGAGGAATTTATTCTTATGGTTATTTACTCCCAGGAGACAGAAAAATGAGGAGGAAGAGGGCAGAAATTTAAGTGACTTTGCATCATGCAGCTGACCTATTTTCCAAAATAATGGACAGTCCAAATTATTATCTCTGAAGAGAAATAACCTCCGTGACATCAATACAAGCAAGGAGCATGTCACTGCTGTTTAGAAGGAAGAGAAATGATAAGATAGAAATTTAGTACAGTCAGTACTGCAGAGTCTTTTGTATGGCTCTATTACTCAGCTTTTCAATAAATTGCTAAATCATCAAATCTCATATATTTTAACTTTAGAAGAAACATTAAAATGTAGGGTGTCCCATTCCTGGACTGAGCAGTGGGCTACCCAGTATAATTAAGTAAGAGATCAGGAATCGTGTTCCACTGGACTAGTGTTTTGACATTTCTGTGTCAGAATTTTACCTTTCATATATTGTGCATCTCAGCTAGAGGCCAATATAATGTTGTTACAAAAGAAATAATATTAGCTCTATGAAAAATAAATTCCCCCAATTATCTAGTCACTTCAACTTTGTAACTAATTCCACTTTTGTAGATGTCAGGCTGGATTTTAAAAGCAATACAAGCTAAATACTGATGTAACTGATGCACTGTCAAGGGGTAGCCAAAAGAAATTAGACATGTCAATCTGAAAGCGTAAGTGGCATTCTGAAGAAAAGATGTACCTTTGTACCCAGCACTCAGGATCAAGCAATAGTGCAGGATGATCAAAGAGAGTGCAGTTGTAATGTTCCTGACATGAGATCAGGCATGGAGACAGCTAACAGAGACACACAACCAAGAAAATGCCAAAGAACGCCCTTTATTTCAGTTCACTAAAGTATCACTCTGCAAGTACAACACCTTAATCCAGATACTAGTTGCATATCCCGGTGTGTGCTGCTACCAACTCTCTTATTTCTACACTGAAGCCTTAGATCGATTTAAAGAAGGTTAAGTCGACCTACAGACTGCTGCATCCACATTGGGCTTTTATTAAGTCAACTTAAGTGCTTCTTTAAGTCGACTTAATAACACCACCTCTTATGGTCGACTTAACGCTTAAGTCGACTTTATTAAGTTGACTTAATCCGGTGTAGACGGGGAAGTCCTTACGGGGAAGTCCTTAAATCGACCTAATTGGCCTCCAGGCCCCCTCCCAGGGCTACCCAAAATGCACCACTCCTCCATCTACCTAGCACCTGCCAGTGTGGACACAGGCAATTGACAGCAGTTTTCAGTGTGGCCTCTCTAAGTCGACTTTACAGAGCCTCCAGTGTAGACATACCCTTTGTGATATGGTCCAAATGGAGTAAATCAACATAGCTCCAAAGATCTGAGCAATCAGTTGGCATCTTGTGAGTAAGAACCATTCTTTAATATTAGTGTATACAGTCTCTGCCACAGCAGGGCACTGATTCTTGATTTGCTGAGCATCTAGGAACCATTCCCATGGAAATAAATAATAGTGGTAACAACAGGACTTCCCTTCTCCCTGTGAAGCTTTTCTACATTTTTGACTTTGAAAAGAAAAAGGTAACATTTGAAAAATAGTAAGGAAGTCACTTCTGCCTTGACAAAACATTCAGACTGGTTCATTCTCACACCTCTTCAAACCACAACTTCTAGCAAGTCCTTTCTAACTCTTCAGGACACAGAAATAGCATAACCCATCATTTTAGATTGGTGAGAAAGGCATCTTGGATAATGTGAACTAGTATAGCTTCACTGTAGTCAATGAAGTTATGTCAATTTACACAACCTAAGGATCTGACCTAAGGAACCCTGTTTTCAAGATCTAGCTTTAAAATTACAGCTCTAAAAATCATATTTGTATTTGGAGGATTAAATAAGCATATTTATAGAGGAGAAAAACAACTGCAGAGTACCCTCTATGGAACGCTTCTCCTATTCTGAGTCCTTGCCATTTAAGAGATCACCTCTGATGGTTGTTAATGACAGTAGAACAGGGTAGAGTCTATTTGCAATGACGACTGTGGTGGAAGAGTTATCTTGTTACTTACAAATCTTTTCTCTTCAAGTGTGATTCATCTGAAGATGAAATGTCTTTGTTGAATACCTTAATTAAAACAGCTTTCACAAACAAGGTATTGTATGAACACTGCCACAGTGTTTCATATTTGTCCTTCCCTGTTACCTAGGTACTACCAAAAAAAGAAGTTACACCTGCCAGTATTATAGGCTATGTCTAGACTTGTTAATTTAGGTCGACTTTGTTAAGTCGACTTAGCATGTCTGCACTTAAATTTTAAGTTGACTTTGGGGGGACCCTACAAAGTCAACCTACAGCGTCCACACTAGATGTCTAGGTCAACTTGTAGGGGATAGGTGGACCTGGGACAGGTCCACGGTGGCAGGGGGGGCGCACACCTTGCCAAGTGCCAGGGGGCTCAGTCTTTGCCCCATTGTACCTGGGTACAATGGGGCAAAGGGGGACAGGGACCCTGGCAGGGCATGGGGGGACATGCCAGGCTCCCTATGCCAGCCTCCCTGGCAGGGAGGGCAGTGGGGGAGTCCTGGAGAGTCCTAAGTCGACTTAGGCTAAAAGTCGACTTAAAAGGAGGTTTTAGAAAGTTGACTTAATATTTCCTTAAGTTGACTTAAGCAGCTGCTTAAGTCGACTTAAGGAAAGTGTAGTGTAGACACAGAGTAAATTAAGTCGAGTTAAGCAAGCTTAAATCGACTTAATTTACAAGTGTAGACGCACCCATAGTGTTTCAAAAAGAAACACTTTATAGTGTTTAAAGTCATTGAAGACTTATTCACTCAACCATGAGCACAGACACTTCCCTATTAATGTATAACTTGCTCTTCTGATATAATGGAACTCCTTATAATAATAGTAAAGTTCATCCATGTGGAAGACAAATCTTTCTCGGGAGCTGATCAAAAACTGTGACATGAACTCCCCCAGAAACTAAGAATCATCACAAACCTCACCACCGGCATGCAAGGCACATTTCTTTGACAAACCCAATATGTATATTTTTTAAAAATCCCCACTGAAACAAGACATTCTACAGCACACACTTTTCCCCCTGGAAAGACAATGAGAGAATGAACATTTGGCAGACAGTAGTCACATCACTTTCTGGACAACTCAGGCTCAGAGTAGTGTTTAAGGGTCCAACTCCTTTGTGGATCAGGGTCTTAGCTAGTAGGGCAATGAGCACCATATAAGACTATGTAGAACAGAATAGAAAAAGAGGATAATTTCATCTGTAACAGCTAGATCCCAGATATGAAGATCCTCAAAGTACGTATGGCATATTGTTCAGATTCCGAATATTTGTATGCATACAAACAAGTACATATTCACACACTGGCTGAAAAGCTCAGCTCCAGATCTGACAAACTGGATTGCAGCCCACAAAAGCTTATTCCCAAAGAAATTTGTTAGTCTATACGGTGCCACAGGACTTTCGTTGTTTTTGCTATATACAGACTAACCCGGGTACCCCGCTGGAACTTATCTCCAGATCTGAATTTCCATACGGTGCAAGAGTATTTAGAACCAGGGTTTTAGTTTGATACCATTACTAACGTAAATAGGAGCTTTAGATTAAAGTCCTAGAGCTCCTACAGGGATGTAGACAAACTCAGCATGACCTTCCCCATCATAGGAAAAATTAACTCACTCTTAAAATTTTAATGGTCAATGTTCAGTATCAATGAAAACAGTGGGGTTTTTTGTGAGAGTAACTGGTGACCAATGAGATGATACTGCAGCAGATAGTATCACATCCCCTTTGTGATCTTCGTTTTGTTTGTACATATTTGACTATATTAATCTGAAATAAGTGAAAAGAGTATATGTTAGGCCCAGCTCAGACCGTTCCCGCATCCTTGGAAAAGCCCACAGAAAGAGGGTCAGATGGAAGGAAAACATCTCAGGGCTTCTTACAAAATTCTTGTATCAAGGAGGTATTTGCCTCTCTACCTGCTGAAGAAGGCAGTGAGTCCAATCCAAGCCCCATTGATCCAACAAGACAACCAAAATCATTTGAGGACCTACTGAGGGCAAAGGACCATTTGTATAGAGATTCTAATTACTAAGAAACCACTTAGATGTGAAAGTGATGGGCTCTATTGGAAAATAAACTAGACAAAGAGGAAACTCAGATCACAGTCTTAAGATCAAGAGTTTAGGGGCACGTCTACATAAGGACACTCCAGTGAAACAACTAAGGAAGTGAGGCCAATATACACAAGTTAAGTGCGTTACCCCTGTATGGATACTCTCATTGAGGAGAGATTTTCCTTCAAAAAGGTATACGGCCACTTCAGTCCTGAAATGAGATAATTCAGATGGAGTTTTAATGTGATTTAACTTCTGAACATTGACTCAGCCTTAAATTGATTTACCACAACTTTCCTGAATAGAGCGCCCCTATGCAGACAAGGGAATTGCAGTTTCTTACGCTAACATACATGCACACAAAGAAGATAACCAAGCCTTTCTGATCCCTTGAGGTAATGTGTCTTCCCTTAACATGACTATTTTGGCACTTTTAAGAAGGTGCATTTTTGCAAACTTGATCAATGGTAACAGTTTTTGGAAGAAGCTGTTATGGTCTTGTGGGCAAATCCTTTTTAATACAAAGATTGATCCATTCTGGACTGTCAAATAAGCATTCTGAACTAGGTTTGTCAGTCATTTCAAGCTGACTGCTTCTCTTTTACCTTAAACTCATGTGCCTAAAAGAAATCCTTAGCACACTTTTGTGGAAAACCATTGGGGTGCATTCAAATTGTGCTAACAATTCAATCACTTTCCACTTTCCCCAGGTTTTATACAAAGAATTCATGGGCTGCAACACTGTAATTTAAATTATTCCATTTTTTGTACAATTGTAGAAGCATAAAAGTATCTTTCATTTTTAACTCTACTCAAAACCAGCCCCATACACCCTGTAGCAACTTAATTTATGTTGCAAAACAAAAACGAAACAAAGAAAATGGTTCCCAAGATGAAATCTCTAGTGCATCACATACCAGCCTGAATAAAGATCATTAGCTTCCACGTTATGAACCTCAGAAAATAGGAGTTGTAATGGGCATTCACTCAAGTAAGTCATAGAAATATGGAACAGAGAGTTGGTGACTTATGATAACCATGCATGATATAATCCATGTACAGTGTCATGCCTATGTATCATTTAGCTTCTAAAATATGCTTTCAGGTGTATAAGTGAGTGTGAGTACAAGAGAAGATTTGATACAGTCTTTATCAGATTGCAAAGCAGTTTGTGAGAGATGTACAACAATTGTAAGGGACAGAAAACATTGTTCTGAGAATCACTTTTTTTAGCGCAGTCTGTGTTCACATGTCTCTATGTGGAGAAGAGCTATCTGGGCACTAAATTCTCCCAGCAAAAGAACCAAAACAAATTACTAAGAAAAGGCAGGATAAAAAGAGTAAATGTAATGTGGTCTGTTGGTAAATATTTAACTTTTATTATTCTTTTTATATTAAACTTCCACAATTTCTTAATCGGGAACTTCAGACCTTTTTCTGTGTTAGCCAACGGTGCTGGCTAAACTCTAAAAGAGGGTTTGTTTTGAAGAAAAGAATGTCTCTGTCCTACTAAGCCTGTACTTGATTATCTACTGTGTTTTACTTCTGAACTTTAGCTGAACCTAGCATGTTATCAATAAGATGAATTTTAACTGGACCTTAACATCTGAGTAAATAATGGATTGTGCCTCCTTTTTACTGTAAACTCTTGATTCTTAGTGGAATGTCCAAAAAAGGAACTGCTGGTAATCTATATGTGACAGGTGTTTTCTATGATTACTAGGATAATAATCATTGAAGGATTTTTTTTTTAAAATCAGGAATTAGTCTGATGAGTTTTGTCATAATGACTTGGTTACTTTGATAATTGATAAAATAGTAAGCGGTTTGAGCTTATCAATTGTTTAAACCAGATACCATGAAAAGACATATAATAGTTCATTTTCTTTGTCTCTTTTCTGTGAATACATTGTGGCAAACTGTCTTCTCTGCTAGGGTGGGTCCTGCACTTTGCTCTCATGTGGGGATCAGGGCACCCCCTCTTGCCCCTGTCTCTGGGCAGTTCATGCCTCTGTAGATATAGTGATGGGAGCGGAAGAAGGGCCTGGGCCTCAGCCACTCTGCCCGGGCTGGCTCCCTGGGGGGGTGGAGCAGCCTGCCTCCCCTCCAGCATGGGGGGGCGGGGCCCCACCTAGGCCAGTTGGCCCTGGGCCCTGCTCCCCCCACGGGACGGCCGTGCCTATGAATGGCAGCTAATGAACTGCTGATCCTGCTAGTGACTGTACTTTTTTCCCCTGGGCTATTTCCCCCTCTTTGTCCTCTTTTACCTTTCTCATTGGCTCTGGTCTGATTCCTCTGTTTGACCACAACACTCCTCACACACTAGTATCAGCTTTCCTTACTTTCCAGCCCCCTCTGACTGAAGCAAAGTTTTTTATCAGGACTCTTAACTGGGTTGTAATTGGTCTCAGATGCTTCTAATTAATCCGAAGTAATCCCTGCTCAGTCTGCAGGGAACAAGCCCAGATCATTCTGGTGCTTATACATCTCCCCTTTAAGACCCTCCTGCTGCTGTCTGGCCCTGCTGTCTCACAACTCATAGAATATAAAGAAACGTCAGTTGTGGAAGATGTATATTGTAATGGATAAATGGCATAATTAATGAGGAATGTTCATAAATGCTCTGTGATTCATAATTTTAGTGATTGACAAAATAGACAAGGAACATCAGATACAGCAGGTGTGTTCTGTAATCAGTGTAGCAGCAAAATATTGATGTGTGAGTAAATGTCTAAGTATTAAGAGCCAACTCTGGTCACAAATAGTATCAATAGTGACAGATTAGTCACAAATATCATTGGCTTATTGATTCAAAATAAGATCAAGCATGAGCAAGGATTTTCTTTTTGTTTTGAACAGTGTGCAAGAGGAGAGTTTTAGGGAGTTAGCCCCAAGTGAATTCAAATAGGCTACCTAACTTCTCCAGTCTCAGATTTGGTATGTTTCCTTTTCCGTATTTTGTACAGTGATACATTAAATAATAGTTGTTTGTCTTAACTAAAACAAACTGAGTTAGTTGTTTGGCATCATGACTTATTAAATCTGAAACACGCAACAGGTTTGACATGTACTGTTCAATTTGATCTAGCAATTATTGTGCACATGTTTCTCTTTGTACGTCCTTTGAACCAGGTCAGCAAGCTGTGCCCATTTATATCAGCTGAGTTTCTGGCTCATATTTATAGATAGGTCACCATAGAACAACTTCTGCATAATGAGAAGTTCTAATTTAAACAATGAGCTGATGAAAAACTTGAGTCTTTCATTCTGCTTCTCCATATTCCAGAACACTCTAAGTGGATGGGCACACACTCAGTCTCTTTACGGAAGGGTTTCTAATCACAATGGAGAGAGATGATAATACATACACCTCCCAGTATTTTAGTAGAGAAACAGGTATCTTTATCTGTTGCCATTATTCACAATGATGCTCTTTTTCTCAATGAGTAATCTGACTGTAAAATCTCCATTAATCAACAGAATACTGGGAATCATTATTCATGACACTGAGGCATTATGAAAATCTGCTTTGGCTACAATGGAAGTGTGAAAATAGTTGAAGATTTGTTGTGGCATTTAGATTATAGAGTGACCACTGTAATGACATTTGTCTTATAAATGTAAACATAACAATCTACTTAATTTAGGTTTCTGGTTGAAGCAAAATACACCATCCAAGTGATGACATTTTTAATGTGAAAACTCATTTTCATGTGCATTTTTATACAACTAAAACAGCTGTAACCTGAGGTGATTTGATTTAATTCATTAGTTATAGTATGCATTTGGTAACACAGAATAATTTTCTCTCCGGCCAGCTGCCCTCTTGCAACACTCTAAAAAGGTACTTTGTAATGTAATTTTCTTATTATCTATAAATCCATTAATTTTGACTCACCCAACAGTGCAATAAATCCACCATTAAAATTAAGTTGATACTTGACCCGTGTCATGAAGACAGAGTGTCAAATTGCAATGAGTACTCCTGATGATGCAGCTTTGCAAATGTTCAAGGACCACTCAGGATACTACTTCCTATTGCTCATGGTGGTGGGACCTTAGCTGCATGTTGCAGGGTCAGCATGCCCATCCCCCATTTGAGGCAGGAGGGGTCGCTATAGCCACACAGCTGTGCGCCATGACCCCTTTGCCTCAGGAGATGCAGCTTAATGGCTAAAGTCAATATGGCTGTCTCTTCCCTCAAGGCAATATGACCCAATCGCCAGAGTCAACAGAGCACCTTTTTCCATCAGGGCAGTGTGACTTAATGGCCAGAGTCAAAGTCACCCATCTCTGGGTTTACAGACACGGAGGCTGGTATGTTTGAGAGTTAAATCAGTGGGAATCCTTAGATATTAGGAATAGGATTTCCCAAAGCACTATGCTAGCCTTCACTGTCCTTATTCACTTCACTGGTAGCAGGGTTGGTGTGAAGCTGAGCACTTTTGAAAATCCCACCCTGTAAAAAAAGCTAGATGGTTTTTGAACCACAGCTGCACCTGTGCTTAAAGCAGTGGCTCTCAACCTTTCCACACTACTGCACTCCTTTCAGCAGTATGATTTGTCTTCAGTACCCCCAAGTTTCACCTCACCTAAAAACTACTTGCTTACAAAATCAGACAGAAGTATCCCAGCACATTGTTACTGAAAAACTGCTTAATTTCCCATTTTATCATATAATTATAAAATAAATCAATTGGAATATAAACATTTGGCTTACATTCCAGTGCAGAGTATATAGAGCAAGATAAACAAGACATTGTCTGTATAAAATTTTAGTTTGTGCTGACTTTGCTAGGACTTTTTATGTAGTCTGTTGTAAAAGTTAAACAACTCTCTAGATGAGTTGATATACCCCCTGGAAAACCTCTGTGTACCATTAGGGATACACTTACCCCTGGTTTAAAGGATTGCTGTGTTTTTGCCATTTCATAACATTCCACAGTCAAAAGCTGTGTTTTGAGTCATTAAGATGCACCTGTGCAAATGCTACTAATAAAAAAGAAACACACCATGCTAACTTCTGCATGGCCTACACTTAGGCTATGTCTATACTGATGGCGGCAGAATCACCGCCATCAGTGCTCTCTTCCGTGTTCGATTGAGGAGTCTGTTAAGACACGCTCAGTCAAACACCGAACTGAAGCTTAACTCCAGCTCCGTAATTGAAGTATTGAACACTATACCAACTGGACATCATTTCTGGTCGGCTTAATGCAATGTGTAGGGGGTAGTTAGGAAGTTGCCGGGAGATACACAAGGTATTTTACGTACCTTGTGTATCTCCCGTCAACTGCCGCCAAAGTGCTCAGCAAGTGTAGACTAGGGTTAGATATGCTTTTACAATGCAGTTAGTAGAGAAAGCTTCAGGTCTGGCTCTCAAACAGTTTGCCCTTCCCTCTTTCATACGGATAAACACCCAGCCAGCCTAAATGTATGATTTACAATTTCATTTCATTCCAATATGAAATATTCAAATGGCAAAATACTTTTACAACAAATATATTCTTAGTGAGGGAAAAAATGATTTCATAAGCTCGAAAAGATACATTTCTTACAGGTTATTTCAATGCATATTACAACAATCAAAAGACAATTTTGTTTTATGACAGTTATGATATTTCTAAGTCAAAAATAAAAATAACTTGCTATGGCATATCACTTTAATTTCCTCCTACATTCATAAATCAGATTGTATTTGGCATACTATTTCCAAACTACTTTTTTTAATGCACCTTATGCCCATCATGACTAACTCTCCATGGAGACTCATCCAACAATAGAACTCTTATGTTGCTACCTGACAATTTTGTGGAAGAGGATGTGTCAGAAGCCATATATTTTAAAAGATAATTTTAAAATGTCAAGACAGAGAATATATTTCAGGGGTTTTCAACTAATTTTATTTGTAAAACTAGAAGTTAGTTGGACTGTTTAATTTTGAAATTAAGGGCCAGACACTCAGCTCCTGTTACTTCTTAGGAAAATGGTTTGACTCAGTTGACTTTAAAAGAGTGACAATCCAATGATAAAGAATCAAATTGAGATGAGGTGCATTTTAGTTAGAGATGCGTAGTGTAAAAGAGATTAGCAAAGGTAGCCAGACTTCTACTTATGACATGGCACATTGGATGACAGGAAGCCAAGTATGCTAAAAATGTAGGCCCTTATCTAGTTGCACAAAAGTTAAGTTTTCCATAGCAACTTTTTTCCATTCTCATCTACTGACTGATGGGAATTTCCTTTCAGACACAGTCACACAACCGTAGAAGTGTTTTCGCTCCCTGTCTAAATATCAGTGGAGTTAAAGACATGATATTCAGTACACACTCCCTTGTGATAGAGAGCAGGTGTAAGACGGGGCAAGGTATGGACAGGATTTCTGTAGAGCCTTCTGACTTTCCACCAGTGGGAGTGGTAGGTTCTGTGAGGAGCAACAAAAACTACTCCATAGTAAATCCTCAGGCTGAGAGCAGAGGAATCCTGCTTACCCAAACATATCTGCCCATTGTCAATGGGCTGGTAACTCAGAACCTGCAGTGCGCTGTGGCTAGGATCTAACTGTAGTACCTTTAAACAAAGAAGAAATGCAGAGTCTTTAAAATGCTGGGAAGGAAGGAATGTTCTATAGTATTATTTGCCTTCAAGACTATCAGCAAGTTCAAGAAACATTAACATTTGAGTAAGAAGTGAACGATAACTGTGGCACTGCTATTGAAAAATCAACAGAGGCAAAACAGATACTCAGAAAATGATAAATGGTTCTCAGTCCATGATGCTCTCTGCAGGAGTCTCAAAGAAATTATCAATTCTTCATATGATTTGCTGCCAGCATTTATAATTGATTGTGGTTGTATAAACTCAAATGTGAACCTGACCCATTTCTAATAAATACAAAACAATTCCCTTTGCATTATAATTCTTTTCCTTTTCATGAGCTTTATCCTTTTCATGACAGCCTTTTATTATGATGGATGACAAAAGGAAAAAATATGGGATTCAATTTTTTATATTTTAATGCCATCTCATGCTATATGAGCTGTACCAGACTACTGTAAATTCTCTGAAGCTAAGGAAAGAGTGAATGCTCACTAAGAGTTATTCAAGAGAGAGACCAAATAGAATCTATACAACTTTTAGCTGCTGTGATTGATCAGCCTTTGAAATGGAAAAGCACTTTTAAATGTTCATAATTTGAGGTGTCCCATCTCTGACTAAAACTTCCATCATTTCTAATCCAAGTACAGTAGTCACTATTAACTCACCATTTAAAAATGTTAACCCTACCAATTCTATTGCCATTTTAAAACTGGGAAAACTTTTCAACACTGACTTGATGGATTTGAAATTTACTCCTGATAGCCAAATTCTCCAAGCCTATCGAGCCCAGCTCTTCCCCCCCCCCCCCCCCAATATCCATTCTCACAGTACCTTTCCACTTCTCTGAGATTTGCACAAGGGTCTGCACACAGAATTTGGCCCCTTGTGAAAAAGTGGTGGTACCACTATAATACTTCAACCACATGGGGCTGTTCCTGAAGCAATGTATGTTGTACCAGGGTGCTAAAGAATGTTCTCTGAGTTTACAAGAAGGGTTGAAAGATAGTAAAATAATATATAAAAATTACCTCTCCCTTAGCTGAGCAGCATCTGCATAAAGAAATATCTTAGACAAGCATTGGGATCAAAAAGGAAAATGGTGTGACTTGCACTAACAAGATAGAATACATTAGGAGATGGAAAGATGAGAGAAAGCCTGGTGATGATGGGTTGAAGGGAAGGGTCCCTAAAAACAGAAAAAGAGGCTGATGAATCCAGAGGGATACAGTTTTACTACTATGTATTTACTACCACATACTGTAGGTGCCTTTAAATCTTGTAGTTTGAAAACTATGGATCTACATCTAACTTGTCTCTCTTTTCCTGTCTACTACCACTATCCTTCAGTGTATTGTTTATCACTTGCAATAGGCCTGTGGCAGAGTGTAATTCTTGTTCTCAGCCAATGAGAGCTCTCGAGGGAAGTATATTAGCAACGTATTCGTTAAGTCCCAGAGGCCCAGGTCAGGAACAGCCCTTCAAGTGGACTGCCAAAGAGCTGGGAGGCTGTGTAGGTGAGATGGCTGGAACCTGCCTGCTTTCTGGCAGAAGTCAGTCAAAATCAAACCATCTCAACATTTTGACTGAAGCTAATCAGCAAATTCTGATAACACACGTGTGATGATGCCCCCTGCGATCTGGATTGGTGTGTAGCTGTGGCACCCCAATCCATCACTTCGGCACCCTGATTTAATCTGCTTTGCTATGCAGATTCCTGGGTCGGCCCATGCCCAGCCTTCTGTGAGTAATTAGTCCCTGACCCAGTGAAGGAGTCCCTCTGGCTAGCCACTTATGGGACTGATCCCCTGCAAACACACACAGTCCCAGATGCAACCTCAGGCACTTCTCTTTTACAGGGTTCGGTGCTGTACGCTGCATGCTCGTTATTTTAGTCTGTCAATTTATCAAAGAAATTGATATACCCCAGCTCTGTCATCTAAGTGAAGTCTCTAAACACACTCAATCCACAGGCACTGCTTTAGATAAAAACAAACAAGTTTGTTTACAGCAAGATTTTAAGGGATTATATGTCAGAAAAGTGCAAATCAAGGTTTGATCACAATTAATGAAAAGACAAATCACAGGCTAAACTAAATATTTCAGTAGCTTTACTGTCTCTGATATTATCTTACCAAACAGGCCGGCCACAATTTTTCAGCCAAGCACCCCCCCCACGGGCAGTCCGTCATGATTCCACGGGAGACACCAGAGACAAAACGCCTCTGGCCTTTAACATGTTTCCTCCTCGCCTCCTGGGGTGAGGTGATCAGCTACATCTGCCAATGGACATGATTTCCTCCACTTGAGTCAAATGAGCATCATCTCATCACTTGCTCAGGCCAGCCCACTGCTTCCATATACATGCCTCTGCGAGGCATAAACCCTCACTCTGTTTTGTGTTTGCCTGGATCTATTCAAGTCATGTGAGACACACATTTGGGAATATTACATAGCAGTTTCATATCTATATATACATGGCATTGCAGGAAACAGACCACCACGAAAATAACATTCAGTGTGTCATGTCATGTAAAGTGTTTCGGAATGCTCATACTTTGCAGTAAGCAATACAGAGCTGCACTATAGAAGTGAATACGAAAGATATAACCCACCCCATAAGCGAGCACATAGGGTAGAGTGTGACGAAATGTTTGGGCTATGTTTTTTTCAACATCTCTTTCTAGGTGACTCCAATTCTGCTTCTATTAAAGCAAAAACTCCCATTGACTTCATTGAGGCAGAATCCTGTGAGATATTCTGATTACCTTGAAATCCCACTGAGGAGTGCTGACAGTTATATATTGTGGCTGGTGGGAACTTGTCGTTCCAGCCCCACTCAGCACTACTTGACCATTTCAGACACTGATATATCACGGATGATTGATTAGTGTACATGTTCTTACATAAATCTCAGAAGACTTGCCTTGAATGAATGATTTTCTAAAACTCAAGTTATTTCAAACAAGCTATATAGCAATCAAAAGAAGATTTGCCTCCATCAGTTACTGTTAGAATGAACATGACCCAGAACAACAACAAATTGTCTCCAGCTATTGCAGAACACCACGGAAGCCATAAATTAACTTTATCAGGGTAACTGACTCGTGTGCCATTTGTATTCTCTTTGCCCTACTGTATGTCAGTCAATATGACTGGCCCAGGTACACTTATCCAAGATCAGTGACTCTAGTATATTACTGAAGAGCATATTGTTGAATCTTCCAAGTGGCTCTCCTGTAAATGTGTTCTACTTCCAAAGGTAATAAATTTCCACACCACTGCAGAATACATTTATGAAACTAATCTTTTAAGGACTAGCAGCCAGTGAATTGAATACCAAAAAGCAACATTTATTCATATGTTATGTATTCGTATGTTATGTATTATTAATGTTAAAGTTTGCCTACCTTTGAGATATATGGATGGTTTCAGTTTACCACTCATTTGACCCAAAATGCATTTATTTGTTCAATTTTGTGTCAAATAGCAAATTGATTTCTAGTCAACTGATCAAGTATTAAATAGCTCAAATGTGTTCTCCAGCTAAAATGATGATTTTACTCTAAGTTGGACATTGTAGGTACTGTGGACAGAAAACTAACAATATGTTTTGTATTATGCCTCTTCAGTAGGCAGTTTCATCTAGAACAGCAGCTATAGCTTAGAATAAAGAATAATAAAGCTGTCTTTCAAATTGGATTAATCATAAAAATGCACATTCATGAGTCTTCCTTAAACATTTGTGAGGAAATTGCCTTGTAGTTTTTTTTTTTCCCAGTCAGGAATCTAAAAAACAAACAAACACTTATCACACAAAAAGGGGGGGGAGGAAGGGGATTATTAAAAATATTCATCTTAAAATAACAGCCAAATAAGCACATAACATACCATAGCCAGTGCTTTTTTTGTGATGGTATTCGGGGTTGCTGATTACGGGCACCTTTTCTTCACAGCGATGCAGCACTGGTGACCTCAGGTCCCTGGCTGAGGACCAGCAACTTTTTTTGGTGATGGTACGCAAGGGGACTGAGTACCGGTACCTTTTTTTTCCACGGTGATGCAGCCCTCCAGGTCCCTGGCCAAGTATCTGCACCTTTAAACACACAAAAAAAGCACTGAGCATATCTGTACTAATGACAGACTAAAAATTATCAAACTGCCCCCCAGTGACAGAAGAAAAACATAATAATGCTTCAAATTGCCCTGAACACACAGGATATGTCAACACTAGAAAAAATTAGGTTGACTTTGTTAAGTTGACTTAATAAGGTCAACTTTAAAGTCGACCTTATTAAGTCGACTTAACAAAGGGGTTACCCTTAACCGGGACTTAGTAATTCGACCTAACTTCCCTTAGGTCGATCTAAGAAAGTGGACTTATGCGTCCACACTGGGGTTAGGTCGACCTAAGGAAGGGTATTTTGAATACCCTGCTGTTCTTATTAAGTTGACCTAAGCGTTCATTAGGTTGACTTAAGGAAGCTCCTTAAGACGACCTAATGAAAGCCGAGCGTGGACAGGGATTAAGTTAGGTCTATTTAAGCTTCCTTAAGTCGACCAAATTTGCCAGTGTAGACATAGCCATATAGTCCTGCAGATAGCTAAATTGTTTTTAAACATACAGAGAGAGAGTATGCTGCTCCCAACCTGGCACCTTGTATAGTCCTTCACACAAATGCAGAGCAGTCATAAAATGCTATCAAGCTGATCTGCTGATGTTTTACAGACATGTCTCCTCTAACCAATGGCGGCAGTAGGAGGTACTGGAGTCACCCAAAGCCAAGCTACACAAATTCATCCAGAACAGCTTTCTACAACGACAAACGTGCTCCTTCCATTCACCCAAATTATTCATTTCAAAATATATATATATTCTTTTTGGCACAGTCTTTATGGTGTTATTTCCTCCCAGAAAGCATGAATTATTTATTCTAAATTGTTGAGGGCAATCTGTTGGGAAACCAGTGGCCTTTTCTAAAAAGTAGTGTTGGCAAGTAGCTGTGGTGCATTTCCATTATGCATTTATTTACAGCAAAAAAGATCTCCATTATTCATTTCTGCTTTTCTTAATCACTTAGTATTCATTTCCTTTTAACAGCATTATTAATCTAATACACCACCAAGGTCTGCAGCAGGACTCCTGCCCTTACAGACTTTGGGAGCTGTTTAATTGATCCCACCCTGCTTTTGGTTGTTGGCAGTCTTATAGAGGTATTTTTGCATCTTTCCTGAGGATCCAAACTGCTTAATTCTCTCTGATGTTGGATTGGTACCCCACTAGAGAACTGGATTATTCCTTTTGTTCTGCAGCTCAAATCCAATTTGTTTATCGACTGTTAACTTTATTCTTATTTTAGATCATTTATCAGACCTAACATTTGATGTTTGTCAATAAAAAAAAAAAGATATGAAGAAGATCTCAAGGTAGCTCGAAAACTTATCTTGCTGACCAATAGTAAGTGGTCCAAAAACAAACCAAAAAAAACCCCAAGAAACAAAAAGTAATACTTCACCCACCTTGCCACTCTCAACATCCTGGGACCATCGCAACTGAAACAACACTGGTCCAATCCATCTCAGACTCTACAAATAAATGGTTATATAAATAAATTATTGCACTGCATGAAAAATTTCAAGTAGGAAGATACTTTTTATGAGTGGAAGTGATAGGGGTAAAAAACCAAAATGTACCTATACCCCCTTAGAACAAAAAAAATGCAGTGCCTTACAATCTTAGGGCTCATCCTGCAGTCAAACTACATACTTGTGTTTTGCGCTGCACCTAGCACAATGGCGTTCAGCTCCATGACTCGGGTTTCCAGACACGCCTACAAAGTAAATAAATTCAATAAGCAAAGACTGCAGAACTGGGCATTGTCCTGTGGAGTCACTGCCATAATTCAATAATATTCTGTTAGGCATAGTACCAGTATATCTAGTACAAATGTGCATATATGCCAGTATAATAGACTTTGTTGGGGAGAAAAGTGCGTTTTGGATTGAAAGTAGCAAGTCAACAATCTGTTGGTGGTTTAACACGAAAACAAGCACACAATAACAACATTTAAGAAAAAATCTCGAACGTAAATCAAATCTGTGCATATTTAGTAATTTTAGAGGAACAGCAAGCTCCCTAATGATCATCTTTGATAATTTGAAGGGAAATGAAGGAGAATAATTTAGCAAGCTCAGACAATATATAATAACTTCCGAGTAATGCCATTGTAGCTTATAGTTTGGCTAAGTATTTTCAGTCAGGCATAAACTGTGTATGTTGCATGAACCAGAGCGCAGGGAAAAAAAAGGTACATGTGCTTTATACCATAAAAGAGGAACTTGTACTATGTCTATGAATTTAATGAGCTATGAGTCCAAATCCCCTATAGAGAATAGCTCTCGTTTATTGTTTATCACCGTGCTGTCTAAGTATCTCTATGAATGCTTTACACAAACACTGTCATTCAGGTGGAAGAGAAATATACATGGTTGAAATGCCAACTGTGCCTCCTTTACAAAAATAATAGGCTTCCAGCCAAACGTAATTATTCAAATATTGGCTCTGCTTTAGGCCTTGGGTAAGCAAATTATCAGCTTATAAATTTACACACACTTGACATTACACAATTAAGCACCCTTTGAATACGTAATTTTCTGAAAGGTAATTACCATACTTATTGCTATGGAGATTAAAAAGAGAATACGCAGAAAAGTGCAAAATAGCTGTGTCTTCAAGTAAAAATTTTCCAGAAATAGGTTAGCAGCACAGTCTTTAACTCACAAACTATAATCATGCTATTTTACATTTGGAAATGGTAGGGCTTTTCATCCTGAAATATCCCAGAATTGTTGTCATTATTTATTATTTCTATAGCGATAGCAACTTGGAGCCCTGGTCATGAACCAGAATCCCACTGGGCTACATGATGTACAAACACAGAACAAAGAGAGTCTCTGCCCCAAAGAGTTTACATGCAAGTGTTTCTTCTGTAACTAGTTTTTCAAGTATATTAAAAGTTGTTACAAAGAGGAGGGGGAAAATGTTCTCCTTAATCTCAAAGGATAGGACAAGAAGGAAGGGCTTAATCTGCAGGTTTAGGTTGGACGTTAGGAAGCTTTTCATCCAATTTAAACCTAACTCAGGATAGTTAAACACTGGAATAAATTGCCTAGGTAACTTGTTGATCTCCATCACTGAAGATTTTTAAGAGCAGATGAGACGAGCACCTGTCAGGGATGGTATGAATAATACTTGGTCCTGCCATACATGCAAGGGACTGGACTAGAGGACCTCTCAAGGTCCTTTCCAGTCCTAAAATTCTATGATTCCAAAAAAAGCCATGGATCTTGCTGTGAACTACTTCAACTATACATGTAAACTACTTAAATGGCTTCATGACTTTCTAGTACCTGAGCATTTCTCTAACAATGAATTTATTCTCACATCATCCATCTGAGATAAGAAATTACTACTACCTCATCTGTAAATTGGGGGAACTGGGCTTATCTACACATCTTGAAATGTGCACTACAGGAATGTGATTTCTAAAATGCTAGCACGTTGCATATTAGTTGGTCCACATGGATCCTGCTGGTGTGCACCCAAGGTCCCCTGGTACACTTAAATAGAGGACGTTTCAAGCAGCATTATGTTAAAAGCACACTAAGGAACTTTTAGTGCACAGCAGCAGTGGCTATACAGACCAATTAATGTGCAACACAGAGTACTTCATATAGACAAGCCCAATGGGATTTGCCCAAGGTCATATGGAAAATCCATCACAGTGCTAGGAAGTGAGCACAGCTGTCTCCAATCTCAGTCCAATCCTTTAACCATGTGACTATCCTTTCTCTCCTGCACCTGCTATATATAGCATCATTGCAATGCAAACACCACTTTGGTAGAGGAGGGAACCAAGTGGTACACTACAAACACACAACAATGAGTAGAAAGGGAAATTTTAACCAAGAACAAACTTCTACTATTATAAAAGTGTCCAAAGAATCATTAATGTCCATGCAATATAAACATTTTGTTTTTTAAAATATCATGTCCTAACTTTAAAATAAAGGTGAAAAGGAATAGAGTTATATTTCTGCATTTCTTAATTGCTTCATTACAGCAGTTTTTCTTTGAATTTCAAAGCAAGAGTTCTGAGTAAATGATTAATTTTAGGCTTTAATATTTTGTCCTATTATTAAAATCTGTATTTATATATCTTCCATGAGCAAATTCAGCATTAAAATGAAATGTTTTTAACATGCTCTAGACATAGCATTTACCATATCCTCACTGTTATATTATGATCCCTATTCTCTGTCACTTGGAAGGAAAATCACATGGGAAGATGATTTGATATCACTGATTACTACTTGTAAGTTGTGATCATTGGCTCCTGGAGACAGAAGACAAAAGAAATGACAGACACTTGGCAAAGCTAGTAGAGAGTTAGGTGCACAGGAAGGCTGTTAAGTGGATGCTAGAATTTGATGTAGATGAGTGTTTGATGTTTGGAGATGAAAAATTAAGAAGTTAAAGCTACAATGTTTTGGGCATCAATCAAAAAGATTCCCAGGAAAGCCAGAGACCAGCTGGAGATGAGGACCTTGAAATCTCTGTAGATGGCAATACTAGGCAAATTTAAAAAATGGAGAGACCATTTTCACAAGAAAGTGACATTGTCTAAGCACATAGGGATGTGCTGGGCAATTTGTGAATCCCTGTTCTCAAATATCAGAGAGGATATTGTAGTTGGCAGAAGCAAATAAATGCGAATCAAAAGATGAGACAGATTTGGTGGCAAATCAACTTTCACAGCTTTCTCAGCATAATTAATTCATACCTGCAGTAGTTAGTCTCAGAAGGCTAGGCTTTACACAAACTCCTATCAAGGAAACAGTCTGTGCCACAAAGAGCAATATTAACTCTGGATCCTCCCTGGAAAGAAGTGTTGAATTTTCCCCAAACACAGAAGGCAGTCACTTTTCCTGCCTCTTAACTGAAGTACCACGGGAGCTCTTCTCAGTGACATCTCAGAGAAAAAAAAAACAATGGAGGCAGCCTTTCAGACCTTCCTGAGGTGGCTAGTCATTTTTCTCTTCATTCCCAGAGCAAAGCTCCTGTGGGCAAAGCAGGAATTTGGCCCTGGCTCCTCCATCAGCACCATGAGGACAACACAGACAATGGAGACACCCTATACACTTAGATTTATCTAGGTCCAGGCCCAATTTGCTCTACTTTAATATAATGCCAATACAATGTCTTGGGGGGAGGGATATAAATTATGTAGATAAATCTTCAAAAGGCATCAGACAGCAAAATGATGGGCATTGTATAAAATCCAGACAGGCTAGATTGAGAGCTCATTCAGAACATCCTTGTTGGTTTAACGTGTCTTGAAAACACTTCAGATAACTATCACTGTCTGAACTGTGTCAGGTTGCTTTACAGTGATCCGACTTCTTAGCTGGTAAATACACAGTGCCTAACCCAAAGCCCACTTAGGTTGTTTAATTCAATGAGCTTTGCATTACGACCACGATAAGCCAAAGAGTTTTCCATGTACTTTTAAACTGCCTTTGTGATGTTTGTTTGCCCATTCAAAAATTCCCCAGGAAAAAATTACAAATTCTGACACTGGATATTAAAAAATTGAAAATGAGACACTCAGCAGAAGAATGTAGGCCAATGAAATTACATTTGTAAGACAAAAATATACCAAAAATGCCCCAAAGTTCATACTTGACATTCAGCTCAACACTTGGGTCCTATTCCTGTACAGATTTACTTGGCTTTAGGTTTATGCATGGTGAGCAGACACAGTGAAATCAAAATGATGTATGGAAAGCTAGTACATGATTAAGCCTTCCTAGAATTGGCGCTTTAACTGTTTATTATTCCTGCATTTCTAGACTCCAATAGAAGGAAGTAGCTCAACCCCCCTTCTCTCCCCGCCCCCAAGCCTGAATATCCATAGTGGGATTCTTTGCCTGTACTTTGCTGCACAATTACCTAGAAAGAATTTGTCCCATGTCACATACTCTTCATACTAAAATGTATTTAAGATAAATTAGTAGTGTGGTCCTTAAGATTTTTCCTTCAAGAGCAGTCCAAAATATAGATAATTAATGAAAACAAGAGATCATTTTAATTATACATAGTTTTCACTGGCAGGGGGAAAGGGCAGTAAACTTACAAGAGGAAAATGTACAATGCACTGTTTCTTCCCATCAGCTCAGGGTGTAACCTTGTGAATCTCCATCTCGGATGCTCTGACTTTAGCTGTAAAGATGGGATTTAGATTAAAAAAGCAATGAACTTTCTCATATTAAGCATTCAGGGCGTGTAGATTTGTCAGCTTTTGGGAGAGTTACTGTACAGTATTTTTTAAAAAACCCAACAACTCTTGTCTGAGATTCAGGCTTTATCTTTTGAGTGCTCTACAGAGGCTTTGGCGAAACCACTGTAGCCCCCTCCTATTAAATTTTAATGCCTCAAGAGTCCTGATGCCAGGCAGATTAAAGGACAGAGAAATTCTAGCAACAAAAATCCTAGAGGTTCCAAAAGGCATTTCAATGCTTTTGAGTGCATTATCTCAAATAACAATATGAGGATAGGATGTCAAATTTTAAAGTACGTGTTGAGGATTTAGAGGGATTAAAATGATCTTGTCTCTAAACAATTTAGTTTTAATTCTTAATTCTTAATTCTGAAATCCTAAAACAATTACTTCATGATTGAAAGTTCTTAATGAATTTCTTTGGGAGTCTGGAAAGCTTCCGACAAGCCCCCATAGATACTGCAACAATAAAAGCAATAACAACAGTTAATACACAGATCTCAAAGCATTTAAAAAACATTAATGAATGTAACCTCGCAGCACCCCTGGTAGGGGAGTGTAATTATACCCATTTCCCAGATGGAGAAACTGAGATGTAGAGTGAGAGTCTTTAAGATGTGAGGTGATGAGAGCATTTCATACACTAAGATCAGGTGCTAAATTATTTGTTCTGGGTCACAATGGATGCTTGATATAGAGCTAAGAATAGAACCCATCTAATTAGGGAACTGAAACTTCATGTGATCTCATTTGTCCCATCAAAACAGCACAATTTTCTAAGATTCAGAAATTGTTCACAACCTAGCAACAGACCAAGAATTATTCTCATGAATTGTTTGGTGAATAATGTAGCATAATGAATGCATCTAGAAAAGCTGCTAGCTGTATGTAGACAAGAACAGAAAAATGATTAAATATTTCATCAGCTATTTGTTATGAACTGTTTGCTCAGCCCCAAAGCAGGTAGAAAGTCATTCTTTCTTATAAAATATATTCATAAAATATATAAATTTGGGGTATAAACAGAAGTATGTTATTGTCATGAAAACTATTAGTGATTCAGTCATTCAAACAGCAGCTCTTCACAGTCTGCTATGGGGAGCTACATACTTTAGGGTGACAAATGTTAGACCAGCTGCTAGGCCATTGGAACATGAGTTTGAACAACTTCCCATTAACATATAGCTCTGTAAATAATCTTAATGGTTGTAGGCACAACGGGAAAATACAGTCTTTGCTTAAATAGAAAAAGATTAATGTAATCTGGATTACTTTTTTTTAGAATTTATTATTGGGGGAAATTGTTGCCATTGATGCTAAAGATTATATTCTCATTTTGGTACATGCATGTAAAAGTCTTCCTAACGCTAACCTCAAATGAGAAAAAACACAAACTTGTGTTTAAGTCTGTTCCTGTTCCAGAAAATGTAGCGCATGCTTAACTTCAAGCATGTGAGTAGTCCCTATGGCTATGTCTACACTGGCAAGTTAGTTCGAATTAAGGAGGCTTAATTCGAACTAAATAAAGCCATGGCTACACTAGGCTTTAGTTAGTTCAAATTAAGGGTTTCCTTAATTCGAACTAAAGGGTTAATTCGAACTAACTAGTTCGAATTAACCGACGTGGCCATGTTAATTCGAACTAATTTCTTAGTTCGAACTAACCGGCCATTGAAATGAATGGGGATCGCTAATTCGAACTAAGTTTTCCTAGTTCGAATTAAGCTAATTCGAACTAACTAAAATTAGTTCATATTACTTATTTCGAACTAACTAATTTGAACTAATTTTAGCAAGTGTAGACATAGCCTATGATTTTAATGGGCCTTCCTCAGCATTAATTTATAGCTTTCATCCCTGACTGGAAGAAATTTATCTACTCTATAGAGACGAGTAAGGATTCTCTGTAAAAGCTTCTCTGAATGCCACAAGGCTGATCCTGTACTATGATGCTCCTGACACCGCTTTAGGGCCTTTAGCCATGCAAACAATTGGAGCATTTTAGTTTATTGAAATTCACTGGAGAATAAACATCTGAGAAAACAAACAGCTACTGCAGGTTTGACATGCATCTGTTGGCATAATATAAAGCAGGACCTTCCTTTTTCTTTTGACGTGCAGGTTTCTCAGGAAAATTTATTCAACTTCATATCATAGGTGATAAGATTTCTGTGTTATTCCCAAAAAGGAGAACAAAAAAGGAGTCTTGTGGCATTTTAAAGACTAACAAATTTATTTTTCGCATGAGCTTTCATGGGTGAAGTCCCATTTCGTCAGATGCCAGAGTGGAGAAAACTTGCATAGGAAAAAAACTTAAGAGTATGAGAGTGAAAGATAAATCCTGTGATTCCATTTCACTGCATCCAATCAGATTACTTCAGCAAATCAAACAAGTGGTACAGATTCAAACACAACATATGAGGACGCGGTGAGATTGAGAGAGGTGAGAATCACTGTTAGTAATGAAAAACAAAGGAGGCGTCCTGTGGTCCATTTAATTTGATTTGCCGAAATAAGAGTTATCTGCAGGTTAAATCAGGCAACAGAGATGTAATAACCTGTCAGCAGTGAATATCTCTTTAGGGTTAACCCATGCCAAGCAGCATGGAGACCTCTTTTTTTTAGGTTTAGGAATCTTTGCCCCCTCAAAGTCCAGATGGTATGAAAGAGATCCAGTTTCTCCTTCTCAGGGGATTTTATCCCCTTCATTCCAGATTCCAAAACTGAAGGAGTGAGTTCATGCTCAGGTCTCTCCTTCCGGGAGGGAGTTAAGAATGCTGTCAGCAGGAGCTTTTGTCCTTTGATGCTACACACCCCTCTTTTGCCTACAGTGGGCTATTCTTGTGTGGAGGGCCCATATTTTACTTTGATGAGTTACACAATTAAAGAGGTTTACAGTACAAACACTCAATATAAATTTGTACCACAGGCTAAAGAGATTGTAAGTGAACATGCAGCATCCTCCAAGCATTTTATCAAATCTACATACATTTTTATTAACTTAGCCTTGGTCTACACTTACTTGGAAATTTGGTGGCCGTTGATGGGACTTACACAAGCTATGCAGAAGTAGCTCACTTAACTCCCATCAGCTTTGCAACTCCTTTTCTATTTGGCATCTTTACTTCATTGTGCTGACGAGAAATGCATTCCCATCGACTGAGTGCTACGCCATTTGAGGGGATGGTTTTAATGTGTCAGATTCCGGATCGATGGAGCGGGTCTCCACTGACCACTCAATCAATCCAGAAAGATCAATTCGATGGCAGCAAATTTGCTGCCGTCAGTAAAGCCGTGCCCTTAACTTCTAATCTCTATTTTGATTATGCTCACAGACAGGTAAAGACGACTAGTTTCCAGTTTTTCATTAGTAAATGTTCAGTAAGAGCTGGGACCTTACTAATGAAAAACTGGAAACTAGTCTGCCAGCATCACATCTTTCTCTATGGTTTTTGGACTAAGTTTCCTTCAAAACCCAAATTGATCAATTGTCTGTTCTTTCTGCTTCAGTTGTACTCTCATTGTTCTCACAAGATTTTTATCATCCAATTGTTCTTTGGAATCACACCATAACCTGAAAATGTGAAACAATTTCAGAATTTTGACACCAATCAAGATTCAAATTTAAAAAAATAAATAAATAAACAAGAAACCACCCCTTGGGTCACTTCTACTTCAGATGTGTACTTTTAAATCTGCAGAAAAGCAACTCTCACCAATAGGCCAGATGGATGGTAATAAAGTCTTCTGCTTTGCCAGTAGTTGTAGTTCTGGACAAGGTCTGCAAAAACAGCAAAGGACCTTTGACTTAAAGGGAATTGGGTCTTCAAGCTCTATTAGAAAAACCACATGGTTTCTTCGGTAGATCCATACTGGAGGAACAAAGAAAACCATCAGTGGTCAAATTATTTGAGACAAACAATATTCATGAGGAATTTAGCCCAGTATTAAAGTGAATAATAATGCTGTTTTATGTCCTTAAGAATGACTATTGAAAATAACAGCACAAGGTGCATCTTCCACTCTGTATGCATCAAGTCTGGTTTGGCCCTATCCTAGATGCAAACACTGAATATTGTTGTACCTATCTCAGTGGAATGAATAATCTAACACAAGTAAGGAATTTAAAACCATAAGAAATCAGGAATAGTAAGAATCCAATTAAGTTTTGTAGGATATTTTGTTTAATTTACCTTGCTCCTCGATATACATCTCATGGTGGTGCCACCTTGCAAATCCCATTGTAGGTCTCTCCGTTGCATGAAACTGAAATAATGGCACCCCTCAACAACATGCTTAGAGGGACATTTTTGCATCGTTCTGAAATCTTCAAGTAAAGCCCTACCATCACTGAATGTTAAAAACATTCCCCACCTCCTTAAATTCTTTTAAATGTTATTTTAAAATTCCTTACATGGAGAAGAGTGAAAGAATATCTGTGATAGTAACAGCCTGATTCCATCTGTGTCTTTGGTGAGCTTCCTTCTTCAACACAATCTCACTTCATATTAAGAAGCCGTTTCTACCGTTGCTTTGTTCTACATGGGTTTGATTCTTGAGACACGTGTTAAAGCTAATTAATAGGTGGGATGGCACAAGGAGGCTTTTTTAAAAGGAACTGCTAACAATGTGTTGCCTTAGTTCCCCTTCATCTGTCATGATTTGGCTTCAATTAGGATTTAAATTTGTACTGTATCATTTGTATTCTCCACACTACACTATGAATATTAATATAACATACTTAAATATCATGGGCATTTGTAGTCCTATAAAGAGAAAATGAATTTTGATTTATTTTTTTTAAGTCCAGACAGGGTGGAATTGCTCTGTGGTTGGAAATGCATTTCATAAACTATGACCGAGCATGGGAAATTAATTATGAATCGAGTAGTCCTGTAACAGATCCTTTAATTCTCATTGTAGAGCGATGGCCATCAGAGGGCACAACTCTCTCCGCTTCAAACCTCTATAGACCACTTTATATCCAGAAGAAAGATGGCATAATTACACTCTGCCAGACGCAGCAGTCTCCATCCACAGTATGCAACATCTGTGCGCCAAGCAACTGACAAATCAACTCATTCTGCTTAACCTTGCTTCAAGTCTTACTTGGGTTAGGCTCAGGAATGAGTCAACTGATTTAAAAAAATAAAATAAGCTTCTATCTAGATACCACAGAAATGCTGAGAAATCTGAGGGGCAATTTTAACGAACAAAAAGCTTAGCTTCTTTTCATAATGTAGAGAGTGAAATAACAAATACTTCAGTGCCTGAATTAATTCCTGCATACAGCCCCCGAAAAGCACCCTCCACCCATCCAACCTAGACATGTTTAATTATACAAAACATACAATAGCTTTAACAAAGCAAGACTTTATGTATTATTTACTTATTCAGCTTTTTATAACACAGCTCTGCAAAGTTCTAGAAATACAAGTGCAACTATGAAGAAAGAGGAAGGAACATTCAGGGACAGACCTTTAAAAGAACTCAGGGCTCAGGCTGTTGGGAAATTTTTCCTCAACTTTTTCGTTTTAAATGGAAAATTTTTGTGCTCCATTTTTCACCAGAAAATGGAAAGCTCAAAGCCAAACAAATTTAGATTTTTGGTTTTTAATTTTCATCAAGAAACTATAAGCAGCTGCTTAAGTCGACTTAAGGAAAAATAAAGTTGACTTTGTTAAACCTACTTTTAAGTCGACTTTCTGCTTAAGTCGACTTTCTAAAGTGGACTTAAGCCAGTGTGGATGCAGAGTAGCTCTAAGTCGACTTAGGGCTCTCCAGGACTTCCCCACTGCCCTCACTGCCAGGGTGGCTGGCACAGGGAGAGCCTGGCATGCCCCCCCACAGGGCAGGGCAGAGTCCTGCCCACCCTGTCCCTATGCCCTGCCAGGGTCCCTGTCCCCCTTTGCCCCATTGTACCCAGGTACAATGGAGCAAAGGCTGAGCCCCCTAGCACTTGGCAAGGGGTGCCCCCCTGCCACCGTGGACCTGTCCCAGGTCCACCTAGCCCCTAGAAGTTGACCTAGGCATCCAGTGTAGACACTCTAGGTCGACTTTGTAGGGTCCCCCCTAAGTCGACTTAAAATTTAGGTGTGGACATGCTAAATTGACTTAAATTAACAAGTGTAGACATAGCTTTTGGGACTAGATAAGTGGCCAAATTTTCCCAACACATGCACGTATGCGCACGCACACACTTGGAGCAGGTTACTAAACAATTTTGAAAACATAGCCGTTTTAAAGTGCCTAAACAGCAACTACATTTTTCTAGAAATTTGAGAGCAATTATGGGTTTTCAGTAATCTGGACCTGAAGGACCACCTCTTGTTCTGTGTTCATATGGTATCTAGCACAACAAAGGCCTTGCCCCGTGACAAGGGCTCCTAGGAGCTATAATACAAATAAATAAAAAGTCAATCCAGAGTAATGCATCTAATTTCCCACTCTACCCATCCACCCAGAAAACATTAATAGGCTTTGAAGTGCAACCAAGAGCAGCATGAACTGAGATCCCTCAACTGAGAAAGTTTGTGCCAAATATACCCATCTGGCCCCTCTAACAGTAGTGTTCAGCTAATCTCAAGAGGACAAGGACTGAAAGATCACCCAGCAAGACACAAACACAGGTGGGAAGAAGAGCACACAATGTAGACAAGCCTGAACTGAGAAATCCAACAGAGGGTAAGATGTTCTGATATGAAACATGGATATCTGAGTAAGTAATAAAAGATTCTGTTGACACATTCCCTAAGATTGCATTTTGGTTTTCCCATTTCATTACTCAAGGAAGGCCAGAAAATAACTCTTGGGAAACATCTTTCTCTTTGCATTAAAATTTACATTTACATTCTCTGCCAGTTTTTTTCCAGCACTGATTATGTCTTAATTCTTTAGTCCCAAAATGTAATTTTAAATTATTAAAATTAATAAGATAAATGAATCCCAATATTAGCACACCACCAGTAATACTCCTGCAATATAAATGTTGATTTTGTGGAATGAGAAATGATAGCTAGTTGGAATTTACAAACAATTTCAGACACCAATATGCAGGGAAGATGAAACTGAAAGTAATCTATTCTTATTTATTTGGAAGTGCCTTCCATTTCTGGTTGGTTGTGTGCATTTTGAAATATACAGTAAGTAATGTATCTCTTCCACTGCTATCTTAGTCTTCTGACTTACGAAAGAGACACCTCACAGGCAGGGAAGTGTGCATAGCGTAAATGTGGTTCTAAGAAACATGCCTTTCTTGATGGAGTGTATGTTGCAAATTTACAGTGTGATCTTTCATTCCTACACACCCCAAGGAATGAAGGATTGGGCCCTGCATAAGTATTATAAAGAAGATACTGCAAGGCCGACTAAAACTGCCCTTCATGGATGTCCAAGAGGGGTAAAGAGTGTAAGAAGTCAACCTGTCTATGCAACCCTGTGCAAGTCAGATGAAATTCAACTGAGAAGAGGAGGGACTGTTGCAAAGCTGGTAGGGATAGTCATGGTGCTCTTTGAGAAAGACTGACTCCAACCTATTCAGAGATGAACTGTCACATGGGTGATGTGTGCAACATCCTTTCAAAGAACGGCAGATCACCCTTTCACCAGTGACAAGCCATGAAACCCCAGGAATTCTTGCCACGTCAGCCAGAATACCTTCTGAGCTTTTCTACTGGAGGGCAGGTCTTTGCTGATGGCGGCAAATTTATCGCTGTCCGTTCGAACTTCCCGATCGACTACTCGGATCAGTGAAGACCAGCTCAGTCAATCAGGAAGTTTGCTCCCAGAACACCACCTCAGCAGCTGGGCAGCACTGAGTTGAAGGGAGGCCCTTTCCCTTCAAAAAAGGCAGGCAGTGTAGACCTGCCCACAGTATGGTTCCTCTACATACAAAACAACGTATGGCACAAAGCCTACGATCTGTCAACTGCTCCATATGCCTTGGCATACATCTTTCATGATTTGTTCATGCTAGTGCACAACACACAAAAGCTGCGAGAGAATGATATTTTGCAGCAATCAAGCTAGGAGCGGGAGCAAAACTAAAAATCACTGGGTAAAGAGAGGGAAAATCCAGCAGAGAAACAAACTCAAATTCTAGGAGGGTACAATGGAAAGAAAAAGCTCTATGAAGTATCTGGCAGTGTCCCTCTAAATAGTATAGCCAAACTCTGCTAGTAGAATATTGGATTCCTATAAGATCAAAACAAGTATAATTGTAACTCTCTATTTAGAGCACCTGTCATTTGTATAATAGGTTTCATGTTAGAGTAATGGTTGAAAGATTTACACCTCAGCCACACTCTGAGAACATTTTGCAGTTGGATGTAACATTTTCAACCAGCCTGTTTGTAGATTTTCCAGAGACAGGGCTATGGAACTAGATGATTGTCTAAAAACCAACATTATCATTTGGGACCTAAATGATGATTTTCTAAGTAAAGAACAAAATTGCTGAGTTGTAATAGCTGTTGTTAAATATAAATTCATGTATAAATTCTTTGAAGCCAGCAGAAAGTCATTACATTTAGCTAGAGGAGATCTGGATGTGTCACATCTCTCGACCACTGGACAGGTGCCTCCTGCTGGTGTTCTGGGGAAAAGTTCACACCAACACCCCAGTCTGCTGCCTGTGCTCCATCCCTCTTCCTCAGGGTCCGCTGGTAGTCCCTGGCAGTGTCGTCAGGACACACAGCATCTTCTAGACTCGGCCCTCCAGCCAAGCCATAACCCGTGTCCCCCCACTTCTGGGGAATTCACTTCAGTGGCTGCTGGAGTCCACCACCACACAAACTTGGGTAATATTCAGATTCAGTTCCAAATTTCATGGCACAATACAAATCAGATTATAATACCCACCTGGAACAAAATATAAACTCAAATGCAGTGAAGCTCTCACAAAATCAGTATCAGAAAAAATGAATAAACTTGTTTTTAAAAAATAACATGAACACATCCCACCCAGAAGATTTGAAATCTGCTCCTAACTTTCAACCTACAACATTCAAGTGGAGTTTGGAATTAAGCAAAACACATTCACCCATCCCTCTTTCAATTTAATTTGCCACTCTTGCTATGAAAAGCAATTTATTCAACTCTCCAGGGAGTCATATAAAGCTTGCCCTCTCCACTGGCCCCACACTTCTCCAGAGCATACAACCACATTATTTTCTTCTCAATTTTTATTTTGCTTGACAGGTTCTTTTAAAACCTCCACTAAGACAATAAATAAAAGCAGGAGGTACAAAAAAAATTGGGGTTAACCAGTCCCATCGCTCAGGTAAGCCCATATTTCAACAAAACTAGGCATGATGGTCCCTCGGGAAAGGCCTCTGTAAGAGATCGGTCCATTGCTTGCATATTGATATACAGGAGGAGTAAGCATAGTTAATGCATTCCGAGGCAGACAGTCGTAATGAGATAAATGGATGGCCATATCAATCATCTTCTAGGAATGTGTCTGAAAAAAAATCTAGCTTAAAAATTTGCATATATATGCTGCTATTCATCCAAGGATACCAAAGTGTTTTACACATATTAATTAATTACATTGCATAAACATCCCTGTAAGGCAGATAAGTATTACTATTCCCATGTTATACATAAGTAAATTGAGGAACAGAAATTTTAAATTAATTTGTCCAAGACCTGGTCAGTGGCAGAGTCAGGAACACAACCCAAGAATCCCAATGTCTTATCCCCCTGTCCTAACCAGTAAAGAATATGCCTTCTCAAGTTTCAGGGTATCTTCTTCTTTATAAAAACTAATATGTTGCTAGTAGGAGGGGCCAGGGGAATTGCTACTTCCACAGAGCAGATAAGCAAGATGTTGCCAAAATTGGTGAAACTCTGAAGAACAAGAATTTTTTATATATCTGTAAGGCCTTGTCTTCACTATGAAAAAGAGCTCACTGAAGGGAACTAACACAAAGTAAATGCCTACAAAGATGAGCCAATTTGTAATTTTCACATCAGTTAGCAGGTCAAGTTAAGACTACAGGACAGCCTACTTTATAACTCAAGCTGCTAACTGATGTGAAAACTACAAGTATCTTCATTAAGATTTTACCTCAAATTAGCTAACGTCTTTTTTTCATAGCAAAGATGGGCCTCGGAGGCTGAACAGAAGAAAGGAAAAGGGGAAATGCTGCTATTCCAGTCAAAAGGAGGGCTGGTAGCAGCGGCTACGACATATGAAGAAGTGTTTTAACCAGACAAAATATGCCTTCATTTCATTTCCATTGAAATTGGTCACAGACCAGAAAATTCTGAAAGATGATTCATTTAAATGAACTGAGTGCTTATTGAGCAGGAGGTTCATGAAGGCCTGGGAAGTTAAATATGTGGCTCCTTTCCTTTTTCAAGGATGTGTGTGCATGTTTGTCAGGCTCGCAGTTTTATATATGAAATCTCGGTAATGTAGGTGCCAACAACAAACTTGTACCTCTGACTGAAGAAACTTATGGAAGGAAACCTCTCTATTAAAATTACACACATGAAGATGTAAATTTGCCTAATAAGATGAAAGTTCAGTGTTTCCTGCCAGCCATATTTATTATAAATGGAAACATGCTTACTAACCCAGACCAGTGGTTTTCTAACTTTTTTCCTCAGGACCCAGTTAAAAAAATCATTTATGCCCCCGACCCAACAATTACATCTTTGAACAATGCATTCCAGTCTTTTGGGGCCAACAGCAGGAGGTGACGCAGCCTAGTACTGAGTCCCGATCCTGAGTTTGAAAACCACTGACCTAAACAATGTTTTGTATTTACAAGCATAATCCAGATTTGAAGAGCAGAAAATCTGTCAAATCACATGGAAAATCTACAAAGAAAAACCTGTTAACTCAACAGGAATCGAACACATTCAAACACTTCACAGGAGGCATTTGGCATGTGGAAGGATAAGACCCCAGTTAACTGATTTATTAATCACTCCCCAGTGATTTTCTCAAGACTGGTGGCTTAAATAAAAAGTGTCAAATTCTTTTTCTGAACACACTGGGAAGTTGTTAAAAAGTCCATTTATTTTGATCCATGAGCATATTAAAAAAGTAACCAATAAAACTGAAAGCCTGGTAAGTTATTTACTGCAGAGAACCAGATGTAAAGGGGCATGACAGCAAATCACCTGGATACAACATATGTGCATAACAACTGATTTTTTAATCAGACCCTTCCAAAGACAGAGACTTAGATGAGTCCCCTATTTAACACTAAATTCTATCTACAGATTCAGAACTGTCCCTCTGCTTTGACAGAACTTTCCCTTTGCTGCCATAAGGCTTTTTCCATTTAGCATTTATCACTTTTCATGTCCATGCACCTAGAGAACACCCAAGAAAGTAGAACACAGTTCACAGGAACATGTTGCTGTCAAAAATGCTTCTTGCCACAGGCACTTAAAAATCAACAGAGACCATGGAAAATGTAAGTGGCACAAATGTAAAACCAAAAGTGCTCTGTAAGAGAAAAGGATCGTGCCAGATCAGGAAACTCATTCAACCAGAGAATCGTCAAGAAGCAATATGAAATAAGTCACATTTGCATACAAAGAGATGAGGTCATCTAGAAAGATTACACAGAACTCTGACTGGTCAACCGTAGAGTGGGTGTGACCTTCACGTGCTGAGAAAATTTCCTCCAGGGTTATTTTTGAATGACTGGGAAAGCCTTAATTGTTTAGAATACAAGAAAAGGTGCAATAGATCACAGTTGTTTTCAGCCCCATTTCAACTTGGTAGCACCTTAATAGGATGGCCCAGGAGTTATAACCATTCTGAACCAAAGCCAAGGGATGTCTATTAACAAAGCAAAGAGAGTTGCTATAAATTACATGTCTTTCTTTTGAAATGAGAACAGTTCTTGAATCTTTCAAGTCAAATCAAACACCACAGCCCAATAAAACAGCTGGAAAAAGAAACCAAGTAGAAAATGAATAATCTAGCTTCTCTGTTCTAGATGAGTGAAATGGAAATAGTAAATAAACTGCATAAATGATCAAATAAATTAATAATGAGATAATGATGTGTAACCGGACCAGTCCAAAGGTTTTTGGCACTATAGGAGAACTATGACTTTGGTGCCCCCCCATCCATCTGTTATAAGAGATAACATATATGTACACACACACACACACACACACACACACACACACAGAAAAAATTCACTTTCATTTAATTTGGTGCCCCTTAAAGCCTGGCGCCATAGGCGACCGCCTAGTTCACCTATATGGTCGGGCTGGCCCTGTGTGTGATCCACACACCCAAGTATAAGATTTTGCACCTTGAGAGAGTGTATGCACATGGCCAAATTCAACCCTGGAATAAGCAAGCACAGCTCCTATTGATAACCAAGGGAATTGTGCATTCCTATGTGGGGGATGAATTTGGGCTTTGTTTAGTGTTACATTCTATTAAGCGTACAGATAAAGAGACAGAAGAGTCTGTGTTCCTTCCATATACATAATTAACCATACCAAGCGGATAAGAGGAAAAGCAAATTTATATTATACAAAATCCACCTCACACAGATGGTTTGGTTGACTCTTATTGATTCTATTCTGCCTTCATGTCTATGCAAAAACTGTTCATTATAGTTATTGTTGTCACTAGCAGAAAAAGTATTGGATGCATCATCATTTTGGATGTCATGTGTGTTCACAAGAAAAAGCAGTTTCTCTTTGTTGCCATTCATAAAATTGCAAAAGGAGCCTATAAATCCCGCAGAGAATTTTTCAATCCATCCTTCCATGGTTTACAGATTATCCAATTTTATTTCTTTCCATGCTATAATTCTCAATGGAAAAAAACGTATGCTATTTACACAAGCATTAGTCAACAATTGCTTCAGATGTTGAAAAATATTTTGTTTAATTCTTTATTCATTACTTACTTAATCCATTATTTATAAATATGGTTTGACTGAAGACCTTAAAGAATTTCAGTGGTATTTTATCTATGGATACAGACCCTGAAGAAATAGATTTGCTTTTCATTCTAAAAGAACAACTAAACATTTTGTGAACATTTGTACAGAATTGTCCTTTATTCCTATTTTAACATTGTAATGAAGTGTCTACTCTACTGTGTAGAAGTGTCAGCATCTTCTCCTGGATGAACTCAAAATGCTATAAGTGTGTGTCATATACACTATACTGCTAAAAGGCAAGAGATTGCCCTTCACCTCTACTGAAATTGCCCATACTTTTAGAGCAGAAGGATCTGACTTTTGTCACGGTGAAGTTCTGATTAACCATAGCAATGCACAATAACAGCCTTGCAATCTGTCCTGTTCATGGATTCGTTTTAGAACTGAGATCTGACCCTCCTAAGAACCCCTGATGTCCTTTATCTAACTAGAGGAGTTTGCAATAAGCAGGCGAGTCTGTAGGTTTACTACTGCCCAGAGTCTACTGGATGGAATCAGCACCATTCACCCATGTTATAGGCCTTGTACTGCTATAATGGATGGGAGGTTCTCTTATAGCTCAAATGGGACAGACTTGTGCTTCTAAAGCAGGAGGATTTCAGTACAATGCTTACTATTAGCAAAACTATCCATGGACCTACGGTGGACAGCACAAAAAGAACCGAACAGAACCCAATCCTGAAAGATTCTCAACATCCTGACTTCAAAGGGAATTAAATGCAACACAGAAGACCATGCAAGCGAAGGCTGTTCAGCACCTCATGAGAACAGGCTCATAGATGGAAAGTTCTTTGATGGCTTTTCTGTGGTACAGTGTTAGGTGCTCTCATAGCGCCATAGAGCATAAATAATCAGTAATAATAATAGTTGCTCCTCTGTCAAGTGGTAGCAGAATTCAAGGCCTGGACCTTCAGTTTATAAATAAACAAATTACATTATGAAAATACTGGCCACTCTGTCATCCATTTCTGCTCTAAATAGCACAGTGTGCCCAAGTCTGCTTCTACAAACAGAGAAAAATGCACAAATGTAAATCCCTCAGATTAGGCTCCACTGCCCAAAAATAGCAGTCTTGCATCTGTCTCTTCCTAGGCTTTCACACCCAACTCAGCTCAATACACAGTCCTTAATTCCAGACCTCAGTCTGCATTTTACCTGGGAAATCCCTCTAGAATGACCCCAGACCACATGGCCTGGAGGTATGGTTTGACCACATACACCTTCCCTTCCCCTTTTGTCCAGGAGTTCTGTGACACAAAGGTAGTTTCAAAATTACAGAGTAAAAATGTAGGGCCTGTATGATGCAGGAGGCCAATCTAGATGATCATAAGGATATCTTTCGGCACTAAATGCTTGGTGGCCTAGAAGTAAAAGGGCTGTAACTCACAGAAATACCTTCAATGATTCTTTGGGTATGGCTACTGAATGGCCTCCTCAGGTCTTTCTAGAAGGAATTTCATCCTAGGTGCCTACAGATCAATGACTCCTTAGGGGCAAGCCATCAGTATCAATGAACCTGAAGGCCAAGAAGCACATTCACCAGCTTGGGATGGAAAAATGAAGGCCCAACTACAGTCTCTTCACATCCCTTTCCTGAGAGTGAATTTATGACTAAAACTCAAAGCAGAACAAATCAACTCAAACAACTGATCAACCAGAACCCAAAATCTTTTCAGCTTCCACTAATGGAAAGGGGAAAAGACATCCCATGTCATTTTTTAGTCCTTCATGGGTAGCATGGAAACATACTGAATCTCTATCTGATGCCTCAGCCTATAGGTGGGGAGTCCCATATTTGGCTTTATGTAGTTCACATGCCTGCTCCTATCCATTTACCTACTACTACAGCTCCTAGCTTTAACAGATATATCAAGATACACAGAGGCACCCATAAGGCACTGTGCACAGTTAGTAAATCATTAGTACCCTTTTATATTATAATATAATTATATATAATATATATAATATATATAATTATAATTTTATTATAACTTTAAAAACAGTGATAACTTTAGTAAGGGTGCACAACATTGAATATTTAAAATGCAGATATCAAGTAGAGCTGGTCCAAAAAATTGACAATGTTTTTCTAACAGAAAAACATACAAGGAGTCCTATGGCACTTTTAAAGACTAACAAATTTATTTATCGCATGAGCTTTTGTGGGAGAAAATCCCACTTCGTCAGATGCTTTGAAGATGGGGAGCTTACAGAATGGGAAGAAAATAAATGCAGAGAGCTGTAAGTCAGTGTTTCCCGACCAGTTTGCCAGGGCACATGGTTGTGCCCTCAGGCATGAGCACGTGTGCCATGGAATTTTTTAGAAAAACTACTTGAAGAGTTTTGGATTGGCGCATGAATATTCATGAGTTTATTTGGAGACTATATGGCACTGTGCCTCAAAATAATTAAAGGTATCAAGGTGGGCCACAGCAGACACAAGGTATGGAACCACTGGTGTAAGTCATAGGATCAGGTCAGGCTGTAACAGCAAATCAGATCCATTGTTAAGATTCAAACACTGGGAAAAGCACATAGAGGAAGGTGAAATCAAGTCACCGTTGTAATGAGAAAAAAATCCATAGTCCTTGTTTAACCCTGAGGAAACAATCAAATTTACATATAAATTCTGGTTCTGCAGTTTCTCTTTGAAGCTTCGATTTGTTATTCATTTGTCTGAGTCTATTAACAAGTCAGCAGTGGAGTGAGCAGGGAGATTGAAGTGTTCCCTATTGGTTTTTGAATGTTGTGATTTCTGATGCCAGACTTGCGTCCATTTATTGTTCTGCACAGAGACTGTCCTAGTCTTTAAAAGTGCCACAAGACTCCTTGTTTGCTGAATTAGACTTACACAGCTACCCCTCTGGAACTTTTCTGTCAGAAACTGTCAATTCACAGGGGGGAAAAATTGGGCAGGAAGGTATCAATTTCAATGAAATTTCATTTGGAAAAAACCTAACAAGCATTTTGACATGGTCAAATTGGAATATTTTGATGTTCCCGGAAAGTTTTAATTTTTGGTTTCAAAATGACTGTTTTAAAATGTATTTTATATTCATTTTGAAATTTAAAATATTAAATATTAATTTTATATTTTTGGTTTTATGTTTTAAAGTTCAAAATCTAAAACATTTTGATTTTCTTGAAACAATACTTTGATTTGCCCCATATATATATATATATGGATATTTTGTTTCACAGGAAGTTTCAAAATTTCAATTTTATGATCCTATTTAGAATCAAAAATAAAAATGAAATGTCAGAATAACAAAGTCTGAGTTTCAACCACACCTAATATCAAGTGTAAGTACAGAAAAATTGGAAAATGGGGAGTCTGAAAGCTCTGGAGTCTCTCCACCTAGCTATCTGAGAGACACTACAGATTTCCTGAGAAAAATCCAATCCATTGATGGTCTTAAAGAAAATACCATCCTAGCCACTATGGATGTAGAGGCTCTTTACACTAACATTCTCCACAAGGATGGATTACAAGCTATTAGAAGAACCATCCAGGATGATGACACAGCTAAACTTGTGGCTGACCTCTGTGACTTTGTACTCACCCACAACCATTTCAGATTTGAAGATGATCTATACCTTCAAGTCAGTGGCACTGCCATGGGTACCCGCATGGCCCCACAATATGCCAACATCTTTATGGCCGATTTAGAACAACGTTTCCTCACGTCTCATCCCAAAGCACCCCTACTTTACCTACGCTATATTGATGACATCTTCATCATCTGGACCCATGGTAAAGATGCCCTTGAAGATTTCCATAGAGATTTCAACACTTTCCACAACACAATCAAACTTAGCCTGGAACACTCCACACAAGAGATCCACTTTCTGGACACTACAGTGCAAATTAGCAATGGGCACATAAAGACCTCCCTATACCGCAAACCCACTGATCGGTATAGTTACCTACATCCCTCGAGCTTCCATCCTCGACACACCACACGATCCATTGTGTACAGTCAAGCCCTAAGATATAACCGCATTTGCTCTGACCCTTTAGACAGAGACAGACACCTTCAGGATCTCTACCAGGCATTCTTAAAACTACAGTACAAACCCGCAGAAGTGAAGAAACAAATTGACAGAGCCAGACGGGTACCTAGAAGTCAACTACTGCAGGAGAAGCCCATGAAAAACAACAACAGAACGCCATTGGTCACCACCTACAACCCCCAAGCCAGACCTCTTCAACACATCATCAAAAATCTACAGCCTATTTTACAAGATGATCCCTCACTCTCTCAAGCCTTGGGAGGCAGACCTCTCCTTGCTTTCAGACAGCCCCCTAATCTTAAAAGGATACTTACCAGCAACTACAGATCACAGAGCAGAAACACTAAAGCAGGAACACAGCCCTGCAGCAGACCACGCTGCCAACTTTGCCCTCATATCTACACTGATGACACCATCACAGGGCCTAATCATGCCACCTACTCCATCAAGGGTTCGTTCACCTGCTCATCCACCAATGTGATTTATGCCATCATGTGCCAGAAATGCCCATCTGCCTTATATATTGGACAGACAGGACAGTCTCTGCGCCAAAGAATAAATGGACACAAATCTGACATCAGAAATTGCAACACTGCAAAACCTGTAGGGGAACACTTCAATCTCCCTGCTCACTCCCTTAACGACTTGTTAATAGCTGTGTTGAAACAGATGAATAACAAATCACAGCTTCAAAGAGAGACTGCAGAACTCGAACTTATATGCAAATTTGACTCAGTTGTCTTGGGGTTAAACAGGGACTATGGATTTTTCTCCCATTACAACAAGTGATTTGACCTCCCCCCGCCTCTATGTGCTGTTCCCCAGTGTTTTGAATCCTAACACCTATTTTGATTTGCTGTTACAGCCTGACCTGATGCTATGTCATACAATCCCCTGCATTTAATTTCCTCCCACTCTGTAACTTTCCTATCTTCAAAGCGTCTGACGAAGTGGGATTTTCTCCCACGAAAGCTCATGCGATTAATAAATCTGTTAGTCTTTAAAAGTGCCACAAGACTCTGTTGTCTTTCTACAATAGACTAACACAGCTACCCCTTTGGAATCTCCTTCCATTGATACACATAGTATCAATTGACAATCATGAGAATGACATTAGCATAACAAAGAGACCAGATGTGAGAGAGACTATATTTTCTTGGGCCAACTTCTGTTGGTGAAAGAGACATGCTTTCAAGTACCCAGAGCTCTTCTTCAAGTCATGCATGCTGAGTCAAGGATAAGCCATACTCAGGCAATACAATGCTTTCCCTACATTATCAAACAGATTCAAGCACTGATGTTGCAAACACTGATTCTAACAGCTCCTCTGTTGCTGTTTTGTCTTTTAAATACCCAGTGTCCATTTTATATATGGTGAACAAGATTTTAAGTAATTTGGGGGACTTGGATATATAGATGGGAGCCTAGGGATGGCTTGCTTAAGGGAAAAATATTATATATATATTTTTATCTTCTTGGTAACCAGTAAGGTATCACTGCAACTGTTTTCTTGCTGGCTCGGTTAATCTAATAATAGAAAGGACCACAAGTTTGGGGGATCATCTGCCCCGTTCTTTGCCATTTATCCTGGTTGAGTATTCTCAGTTGTCATCCCTCTAGGCTCTACAGTCACAATTATTCACAGAAATAATATTTAGAAAGAAAATATATTACCCTTAGATAGATTCAGAGGTTAGCTCATTTAATGAGATAGTACTATGAATGGATGACCTAAGCATTATTAATAGCAGTTGGGCTAGCAGTTAAGGCACAGAACTGGGAGTCAAAAGAGCTTTGCTTTGAAAGCGTACAAAGAAATCATGTCTTATGTGCTTTTATATAAAAACAACCCTTCAGTTAAATGGCAATTAGTGCAAAATTTATATGGGAGGGACAAAATCATGCCAGGTTTTCTTTTATTTAATACCATGAAAGAATAATTTTAAACTTTTCACAAGTCTAATACGTATCTCTGCAACAATGTGGAGACATGAAACACTTGAGAAATCAAAAGAGAGGCCGAAAGGTCTCTGGCGCAACATGGATAATCTCTTGGTATGATACACCGCAGGAAATTGTCCAATATGAATGGTGATTTATACAATCTCTGATATAACCATACTGACTGATAAACTCATGACACGATCATTTCATATTAAAAAAAAACAAAAAACCCTGTTGTAAAAACTTCCTGTGCCAAAAATAATCTGCACTGATAATTCTGCAGGCATCTAAAGCAGATATCTAGAGATATGATGGGGGATATGGATAACACAGCATAAGAGGGAAAGGAGCGTGGGAATGTTAAAAGGAGGGTAGTTTCAAGATAAATCTGAGCTACAGCTGTTCAGAACCTCTCCAGCAGAATACAGGAACAGATTGCCACGGTGATAAAAAAGTAACCTTATTGCAACTCCCATGCTTACCAGAAAGTAGGAGCGCACAATCCCTGCTTCCTCAATCTAGGGGACACACTGCTACCAAAGATACTCCAAGCATGCAACATTTGTAAATGCCTCTGGCTAGTAGTGGATCATAAATGACACTTGGCATTCCACTGTATTGATAGGGCTAAATCCCTATCAGCTGGAGCACGGTCCCAGGCAGATTTCCCTATCAGCTGGAGTGCGGTCCTGGGCAGAAAGGAGTCGCAGGGCTCCCTTCTGGCCAGGACTGCTGGGGCCCCAGAGAGAAGGGAGCCCCTCGTTCCCTTCTGGCCGGGACCCCCGCAGGGCCTACCAAAAAGGGAGCCCCGCGGGTCCCGGCCTGCTTAAGTCGACTTAATTTACTAGTGTAGACCCACCCATAAACCATGTAGTTGCTTAAGTTAACATGAGTAAGCAGATGGCTCCACAAAGTTTCTGTGTAGAGAACATTAACGCAGAATGAAGTAACAAAGAGTCCCATGTTTTTTGTTGGTAAATATTCAAGATCTTTTTGTACTTGCTGGGGAATATGAAGAAAATCAAAAATGCCCCAGCTGCATTCTGTGGGGAGGAGAGTTGAGAACACCTCACTTCAAGTCTCTCCTCGGCCTAGACTAGCATACCAGTGTGAAGGGCAAGTACCTTTTTTGTTTTTAAAAATGTCGCTATAGCAGCTAATAAAAGTAACAAATGTAACAGCCACTCCTCACATCTCCTTCTGGGGGCCAAAATCCTTCTAGAAACCCCAGAGCACTGAAAATCATTTCCCTTCTTGTCACTGTCAGAAATTTGTAAGCAGGGCAAAACTAATTCATCTTGAAGCATGTACTTTTTCAGGCATGACACAAGAAACTTATTGTAGTCTCTGAAAAATATATACTTCAGAACAGGTTTTTCTTCCTCTAAAGGCTAAATCCAATAGAACCTATTTTTTAAAAAATAGGAAATTTGGCCTTACACCCCGTGATATATTTCTCTCAGAGCTTGACTGATTTGAAACAAGAAACAATATTGATTTTGACAGTTATAGACTTTCCTAATTAAGATGGAAGTAGCGCCATTCTGCAAAATAAAATAAATGCATTTAGAAGTATAAAGACTTTCTATGTGTTTATTACTCCCAAAAAACCTACAGCCTCCTTTACTACATGATCCTGATGCCTCTCCAGAGCAGGTCCATAATGAGTACAGAATGAAGCAGTGAACCTGTGGGGAGGGATGGGTAAAGGATCTGATCATGTAATTAAAGACTGTTTAATAATGCACATGCACAAGGGAAATGGATTCAAGTTGCACAAGTAACCTACATTCTGGCATTTCCTAACTTCTGAGTGCTTGATTAGCAACCTTAATTTCCAGAGGGGTAGCTGTGTTAGTCTACTCCAGCAAGACCAGAACAAAGGAGTTCTGTGGCACTTTTTAAAGACTAACAAATTTATTTATCGCATCAGCTTTCATAGGTGAAGTCCCACTTCGTCAGATACATGGGGTATGTCTACACTTGTTAAGCTAAGTCAACTCTGTTAAGTTGACTTAGAGCGTCGACACTAGAAACTTAAGTTGGCTGCCTGTATCCACACTAGCAGGTGCTAGGTGGATGGAGGAGAGCCACAGCCTCGCCCATGCAGAGAAGCCCCAGCTGCAGGGGAACCTCCAAGGCACCGGGGCTCCAGCGGTGTGGATACCCCCCAGCCCGGCTGGGGCTCCAGCGGCAGGGATTCCCTCGCAGCCCCAGGGCTCCAGCCATGCGGGGTTGTCAGCTCCCTGCACGGAAGAGGAGCCCCAGCTGTAGGGAACCCCTGTGGCCCCGGGGCTCCAGCTGTGGGGAAACCCCCATGACCCTGGGGCTCCTCTGCCACACAGGGAGCTGGCAAGCCATCTTCCCCAGCCGCGTCTCCCCAGCCATTAGGTTGACTTAGCTAATTAGGTCGATTTAGGGCATCTACATGGGTTTTAAGTCAACTTAAGAAGTCGACTTAAGGCTTGAGTCGACCTTCAGAGGTGATGTTATTAAGTTGACTTACGCTGTGGGCAATCCCAATTTGTGGTGGGATTCTGTATAAGAGCAATTGCAATTATACATAATAATCATGAGTTTATAATTATCTGTAATGGTGAGTCAGGTTTGGATGTTTATATTGAGAGGCTAAGAGAAAGAAAATTCTATCTGAGGCTCTAAATTTTTACAGGCATCTCTCTGCAAGACAAAATTGCTGAAGTCAGCTGCCCTGGGTACTGTATATCAGCATGAGAGTTTGAAAGTGCAGATTTTCAAGATACCAGAGGATTTCACTGGTGATTTTTGTTTTGTTTTTTTTAAATGATTGGATCCTTGAAAATTTGCAGAAACTGACAGTATGTGGACTCAAACTGCGTAAAACAAATTGGCAGAAATGCATGCCAAGTTTAGTGACTTTTTCATCCATTTTATGCAGCCCTAAAAATAATGCTGCGAGTTACTTATCTATCTCATTTTTAATGGGTAGCATTTAAAGCATATATAAATACTAGATTGCAAGGAATGAGACTATACTATGTCTTTTCATAGCACATCAAAGACTGCTTGAGTGTGTGAATATTATAGCTAATAAGTTCCACAGCAATACATGTTTATTTATTTACTTCAAGCATTCATTCCAGAAAGGTACGAATCAGGGCAATATCATACAGACCTATAATCAATCATCATGGACATTTCATTGTCAATTAACATAAATCAAGAAGCAAGTGTCTCTCCAATCTGGGTGATATGTAACCAGCATTAACATGATGCCAAAATGTGATGCATCCCAGTAGTTGATATATATTTTATCCATCTCTGGCAACTGAGATGCAGGGCTGTTTCACATGAGTGGCTTCCCTTCCTGGATTTATTTTCGGGGTATACAGCACATCCTTTTAAAATATTGCCAGAGTATAAACGGACTCAAGAGAGCTTTCTCAAGACCTAGGCATAAAGTTCCAGAAAGGAAAAGAAAAACCTTGCAGATTAACATGATCAAATGTTTTTAACAGCATTTTGGTGCATGGGCATTCTCGAGCTGATGCAGGAGGATTTAGATGCAAGAGGCATTTTCAAAGCATGAAATAGCTTACCAGGATTAACGTGAGTTAGCACCTCTCTGAGACACGAGAGAGGAGGAAGACATTTGGGGCTTGCACACCATTGCACGTATAAGCACTGTGTTGATCCTGTGTTGAGAAGAGCTCCGAGTTACTCCTACCTAGAAATAGGAATGAGGCCAATGAGAGGAGCACATAGCAAAGCAACTCAGTAACCCGACAAACCGCGCTCACCCCTGCTTCTCCTCCGATCAGCCTCTTCTTCATTCATGCTCACCCTATACCGCAGCCAGGGCCATCCCTAGTGGGGAGTGGGGCCTGGGGCCTGGGGCCAACTGGCCTGGGTGGCCCCCCCCGACCCCACACTGGAGGGGGGAAGGGAGGCCCGGGTCGACCCACCCTGCCCCCGGGAGCCCAGCAAGCCTCGGCTCCCAGCAGCGGCACGGCCTCGGGTTCCAGCCGGGCAGTGGGACCTGAGGACACCGGGGTGGCCTCAAGTGAAGCCACGCCGCTGGCTGAGGCCGACCCTGGGCCCAGCCGGGGCCGACCATGTGAGTCAGGCCAGGCAGGCTCAGCCCAGAGAGGCCGGGCCCCACGAACTGCCCTGCCCCTGGGCCTGCCTGCTCCACCCTGGGGGCAGGAAGGGCCGGTCCAGGACCAGAGGCCGGGCGAAGCCTCTCACCCCGCTGCCTTTGGCTCGCCACCAAAGGCAGTGGGGGCAGGGCAAAGCGCGGTCATGGGGGGGCAGTGGCATTGGCCCCACACTGCCCCCAGCCGGGAGCAGGGCAGCGCGAGGCCCACAGTACCGTGGGGCCCGGGACAATCGCCCCGTTCGCCCACCCCTAAGGATGGCCCTGACCATAGCTTGCAAGTGTGGAAAAGGCACCCAGAGAACTACAGCAAGCATTCAACCTCACTTTAATCTACTTCATCTTAGGGTTATGCTGCAGAGCTGCCACCAAAGGATGCTGCTTTCAAAAGGGATGCCTCCAACCAGCCACCCCCACTCTGCATCCGTGGGTCCATCTACACAGCAATTCAATACCTGCAGCTGGCCCGTTTCAGGGGCTCAAACTGAGACATTGAGGCTCAGGCAGGAGTGGAAACTGTACCAACATAGATACAGCAGATTTTCAAGGAGAAGGTTCTTGTCTCTTTAAGGGCATCCATGCACAGAAGCTGATGGTGTCCTGAGAATCACCACATTAGACTGGCTTTTACATGGCTGCCCCACCTCACCCATCTGTACAGCTTTTGGGGAAGGAGGGGGCTTCTGTCCCTTTAAGAGAGCCCCAGCCCAGGAGCAGCCTGACAGTAGACACCCCATGAATTCTGCTTGCACCCACAGATGGTAACAAGGTCTTGCAAGGCAAGTGCCTTTCATTTTTCCACTTATGAAACACCCCCGCGGCTGGGGTTCCCCTTTACTTTGTACTGTTATGAGTAACTCTGCTTCAGCACCTCCATTCATCTTTCCTACCCTATCCGACTTCTTCTCCTTTGACAAACTGATGGGTCAACACAAGACTTCAAAGTGGGCTCTGACCCACTGGAAAAAAAATTAGCAATACTGTTATCTGTTTTCCAAATCATAGAATCTTAGGGCTGGAAGGGACCTCACGAGGTCATCTAGTCCAACCCCCTGCTAAAAAGCAGGACCACTCCCACTAAATCACCCCAGCCAGGGTTTTGTCTAACTGGGCCTTAAAAATCTCCAAAGATGGAGATTCTACCACCCCCCTAGGTAACCCACTCCAATGCTTCACCACCCTCCTAGTGAGAAAGTTTTTCCTAATATCCAACCTTGACCTCCATAGCTGTATGAGCTATGCAAGCACTAGCATGCAAGTATATGCACACAGATGCTTGTACACAGGCAGTTATATGCATTTGTAACCCACTAGTGAACATGAGTTAATTATTCTTCTTTGTGCCAATCTACAGAGGATACAACTCTATTACAGCCCTTACCAGAATACCTTGACTCCAAACCCACAATGTCAAAAAACAAAACTTATTGCAGGAACATACCATAACATTTTTAGGCGGGGTGGGGTAGGTTTCTCAGTCCAGGATGAGATTTCTGAGACCGAAAGAGTGCAGAACAATGGTCTGGGCACTCACCAAGGATATAGAAGACCAAGTTCAAGTCCCCAATCTGCCTGATCCAGTGTAGAGACTTGAACCTCGTCTCCTGCATCTCAGCTGAGTGCCTCAGTTATTGGCTCATCTACTCCATCATCTTCAACAGGAAAGATTCTGAAGTCTCAAAACATCCACAGGATTAGAAAAGCCATTTCCTGCATAGCTCTACTCTGGTATTCCCCAAGTTAATTTCTATGCATATCAGCCAAGACAAGCAGCTGTCACATCCCCCCAACTTTGTGCACTGGAAACAGACCCTGCGTGTTTAAAACTTTCTGCAAACATGACATGTTGTTGGTCAGCAACTGCCTGGCTCCTGGTATATCTGGTTACAATATGCCTGCAAGGGCAGAAGGCCAATTTTATTTTTTTTAACACAACTCATGATTATTCAACCTATCTTCTGTACAACAGTTCTTACACACAGACATAGTTGGCACACCAGGCATATACAGTGCTGGGACAAAAGGATTTACTCTCAGCTATTAAAAGGTTATTCTGGTTCTAGCGGTTGTACTTACTCTGGTCAAAGAAAAGAAACTGAACTAAGGCTGAAATTCTATTCTTCATTCCCCTTAAAACTTACAGGAGGTACTGCAGTTAGCCTGGGAGGCAGCCCTCCATAAGAGTTTTGCCTGAGGGATGGCTGCAAGGTGGGGCCCTTAATCTTTTCTGAAAAGGCCTGAGAATAGTGAGTAAGCTTCTTAATATATTCAGGTGTTCCTAGAGTACTAATGAATTTCATTTGATTCACTGGCTTCAAGGAGGTGCAGTACTGTTGAAATGTGAATGGAGGGGAATTTCCTCCCACCTCTGTGTTAGTTAACTAAGACAAAAGAATAAAGTTTCCACAACTCCCTAGGATACATTTTAAGAATTTATTAATACAGTTCTGACCAATAGTGCATAAGAATTTCTTATGGCTTCTGTGATGCACATGATTTAGGGACCTTAAAATTGCATACTGTTTACCCAAAAGAGCCATAACTTTTGCGCTTTATCACATATGGATTCGCACCATTTTAAAAACTGATATTAATATTAAAACTGATAATATTTTCCAGACAGACTTATGACTTTAAACAACCCATTATAGTCTATTGTATAAATCCATATCTGCTCCTCCCAAGCTATTTTGCAGTAATAAGTCAATCCACAGTGTGGATTTATTTTATGATGTTAGTAGAAAACAGACAGTGAGAATTAGCACCATTATCAAAGCAAGGCCAATTCAAACATCAGATATAAAATACCTCTATTTGGGGGGGGGGGGGGGAAAGGGGGAGAAGCAAGGTGTTTCAGATTCCAAACTCATATCCTGTTTAAACTTTCACAGCTAGTCCGTATCATTATATAATCTCTCAGATCCAAAGACAATCCAACTTCGAAGTTGAATCTAGACCTGGATCTGAACTGCTTGGCTCAGGCCAGTCTCCAAGTACTGGCAGATGCAGTAATCAGTTCTCCTCCTCAAACTATTTTTTGTAAGTGACTCTTAAGGCCTCATGTCTATTAAGAACTAGAGGTGTTCCATAGTCAACACTTCCAATCTGAATTTAGTTGTTTAAAATGAAAACCCAGAGATCCAATCTTGATCTTTTCGTTATGGTTCTAAATTAGGTCAAAACCTAAACCCATCTTCTGCTTCCAGTGATGGTTGAAACAGTCAATGTGACATGTCTGCATAAGATGACAGCATCTCATAAAGACCTCTAATACTGTGAGATGTGTACCATTAAAAATTATAGGCTATGTCTACACTGGCAAGTTAGATCAACTTAAAGAGGCTTAAGTTGACCTAACTTGAGCCCTGGCCACACTAGGCTTTCATTAGGTCAGCTTAAGAAAATTCTTAAGTCAACCTAATGAAAGCTTAGGTCGACTTAATATGAATAGCAGGGTATTCAAATTAACGCTGCGTAGGTCGACCTAACCCTTCCTTAGGTCAACCTAAGGCCAGTGTGGATGCATAAGTCCACTTTCTTAGGTCAACCTAAGGCAAGTTAGGTCAAATTATTAAGTCCCGATTAAGGATAACCACTTTGTTAAGTCGACTTAACAAGGTTGACTTTAAGTCGACTTAACAAGAGTGACCTATCTTTTCCTAGTGTAGACATAGCCATAGACATCTCATAAGAACCACCCTTACTACATTCTTTCAAAGCTTAGGAAAAAAAGTTAAGATTTGGTTTGAGGGATGACTCAAATATTTGCCCATTTCCTATTTTATTTGAGCCAATTCTCCCAACCTTATCATCACTACACACATTATTCAAAACATTTCCTAAAAACAATATTAACCTCATTAAAAAGATTTAATGATTTAACAGGCAAATTACCTGAGTATTATTCTGACTTCAGGTTCAAGGATGGATCATGATTACGCTGTTATTTCTGAATGACAGCTCTAACAAATATTTAGCAGCAGAAGAAAGTGCCTGAGCCTCTAAAATAAACCACTTACTCAATTCCAGCAGAGAAAACATATTCTGAATAATATTTTAGATAAACATATTGTTATACCAAGTACTAAGTGGTGTTTAAGATACAGTTCTGCAAATTAACAGATTGAAAATATATATGAAGGTCCTTGCATTATTCAAACCCAGATCTGTTGTCTTGTACTGCTCAGAACCAAAACAAAGGAAAAGTAATATGCTAAAGGATCAAGATTAATTGTATGAGGTGAAATATAGCCAGAATTCTTTACTCACAGCAAATTCATTTATTTGTTAGATTTGCCAGAGATCTGTCAACAAAGGAACCACAACTCCTACATTTTTTAATATTATTGGGGAATGGTTAAGTTGAATTACTGTTTTGGGTTCCAGATAAGATCCCAAAAGAAGGCCAGCCTATTTTCTGCTTTGGATATATCCAAAGTCTTGGCTGTTTGGCCTGAAATGATAAAAAAAAATTCATATGCTGAAGGGTCCTCTTGAGACTTCCACTATTCAAGACTAGAAGTCTTGTGATTTCATTCTTTAGAGTGCAAAGTTTCACAAGAAAAGCTGACAAGGATATCTGCTCTGTGAAATCTGAATTTAAACCCTAACCCTGATTCAGCCTCAAGTCCATATTCAAGACTAAATCTGATCTGGACTCTGATCAGAACATTTCCTGATCCTCTCAACTCTAATATCTGTACCGTGTACTTTAGATAAATCATCTTACGCTTCTACAATAACTAGTCGATAGCTTGTATACAAGTGAAAAGTGAAATGCATGGAAGAATTCGTAAGCCACATACTAAATGAGAGAGCACGCTTTTCTCCTTGGTAATTATTCTAAATCCAGGTGTTTCATATCCTATTTGCAAAGTGTAGCATATACAACAAGTACTGTCAGTCCTATTTGATGGAAACAGCTCTGGCCAAAGCAGAACTTACATTTGAATCAGTATTGGACAGAAACATATCAGAAAGTGGTCATTTCATTTTTCCTCTGCATTAACTTTTTCTTAATTAGATTCAGATCCCTTGATCCAGCCACTTTCCACATTCTTATCACTCTCCAAAAATTACAATTATTCATGGACCTAATCTGACTGTGGAGAAATACATCAAATTACGTTTGTTTAGGAAACGGTGGTGGCCTGTTTATGCTCAGCGAATAGGTCAGAGAAGGGTGTGAAAATAGCCATTTAGCTAGGAGCCAGTATGTAGTTCCTTTAAATCAAGGGAAGCTTACATACACATCAGTTCAATTCTTTCTTTATATCCACCCAATACCATAGAAAGAAAACCTAAAATCAGCTGCAGCATGCAGCTCTCTGCTCTACGCAGCATTCACGGAGCCCTGAATCCTTTGGCTTTCTCTGGGCCCTGTATTCCACCTCTTACATCACCTTCTGCTCAAGTATAGCAGCCACTCACAGGGCAGAAATAAAATAACCTTTTTCGCCTTCCAGGATCCAAATCCTCCATGTTCTTTGTGCCCAATCGTCACCGCCAACAATTTAAAAAACCCAAACACACATTCTGGTACACAAAGCCTTCTTGGCACCTTCACAAACAAAGAAGGTTATGTTACAATAAAAGAATGTTTCCAACAAAGGGTATCACTTTCTAACTAAACCACATAGCTGAATAATTAGAGAAAGCTCAACATCTTTTAAAATAAATAAGGATGGTCAAAGCAGTACTGCATAAATCACATATTGTAGAGAGAGTTAAGTCCAGTGTCAGAACAGGAAGGACAGGCAAAGATGCTACACAGTGCATCTTTTCTGGGGGGGGGGAAATATCCTGATGGTTAAGACTTGAACCAAGAGGGATCACTCTCTTAGAGAAGTGGTTTGAGGACTGAGAAATTCTCATCTAAGAGATTTCTTGAGCATTATGAAAAATTTCTGAGTTGCTGTTGCAGAGGCAGGAGAGAGCATTTGTGTTCTATTCTCTCCTTCAATACATATTAGCACGACAAAAGGAAGGACTTATGTCATTATATATTCACTTTTACGTGGTTACTATTTCAAGTTGCACGGGAAATGCTTCCGCTATCCAAGCATTTTACACCACGAGCCAAACTCCTTCACTAATAGCCTCACCACAGGTAGCAATGAAGTTTGCAAAGAATCAAAGATGAATCAGAACTAAGTTCATCCAAGCTGCTTCAAACTTTGAAGGTGTTAGCTGAAATTTTAATGCTAACCCTGCTTACACATAAATCAATTGCTTAACTGTGTAGCTTCCTTGTAAGTCAAACATCTCTCTATCTAAAAGAGTCAGTCTTCACTTCCTCCGCCTTAGACCATTTCAGTCCACTTGGACATAAGAGGATGGGGAACATTACTCTCCTTTTTATTCCCTGGCTCTCCTCCTTTGCCTTCGAACTACTGGGGGACTCAAGTAGTATCCTGTTGCCTTGTCTGGCTGTTATAAGGGACTTGCTCTTCTTCCAGATGCTGGCAGGGGCAGATAGTAACTGCCAGATACTGGAGGAAGACTAACAGCTGGGATTTTGTTTTGCTTGGTTAAAACAGGAATGTATTATATCAAAGTTCCTAATCCATGCTAGAGACCTGAATTGTGGCTAACATTTTCTCTCTCTGAAAGGCTATGTCTACACTTAGAAAGTTACGTCGACTTAACAAAGTCGACTAAACTTATTCTAGTGTAAACATACCTATTGTCGACCTTCTTCAGTCGACTTCAAACATTGACTTTGGCGCTAATCCCCGTCCACACTGGCTTAAGTCAACTTAAGGAATCGACTTAAGCCTTTAGTCAACCTAAAACTAGGTGTTATTAAGTCAACTTAACTTTTCCTTAAGTTGACTTAAGGAACAGCTTGAGTCAACTTAAGGAAAGCCCAGTGTGGACAGGGAGTAAATTAGGTCGACTTAAGCCTCCTTAAGTCGACCTAACTTGTAAGTGTAGACGCACCCAAAGAATTGCTGTGGGTGATTTGGAAATTGTAGCTAACTAAGCCTTGCTGTGGTGCCAGGGGTGTCACTAAAGATTATCGTTATAAAGCCCTGAGTTAGAATAAGTGCATTATAACAGGAGCAAATTGGTACATGGTATCTTTTGTAAACTGTGCTTCTCTGACCTGTGAAGATGCTTTCAAAGAGTTGACAAAACAAAAGGGAAAGCCATGGATATAACTTATTTCAGCTTTCAAAAAGTTTTCGATAAAGTGCCTCAGAAGAGGCTAATCAAAAGTGTCCAGTCTGATTTCCACCAACCTTACTTCCTCTGGGCCCAGGACACTAAGCTGCTTATCCTCACAAAACCTCCTTTCAACTATCCTGCATGCCTTTCCTGGAGCACACAGCCTGCCCAGATATTCCCCTGACTACCCTCCCATGGTTATTCTGTACCATACACACTGCCTCTAATCCTGATTAGTGTGTCCCCTATTAGTTATTCTGTACAGTTCATACCACCTCTAGTATCTATTGTGCCCCCAGGCCCAGCTCCCTTTGATCCTTCCTAGTTCCATTTTCAACAGCAACCCTCAACCCTCATCATTCCTGCTTCATCTATATTCTATCCTCAATTTTCCTGAGCTCTGGCCAATGTTTTCTTTCACCACTTCAGGCTATTTAACTCTTCCAGTGTGACATATGTATGTGCACAAAACTATATACACCTTATTTTAATATGCAGCATTAGTTGCATTTCCCAAATTACCATACTGAAGGGCCAATGGTATCTACAAGGTCTTTTGATGACAGCTCCTAGTAGAGCTACTTTAGGATTTCAACTACCTTAGGATTTTTAAAAGGTGAAACCCATGCTCTCTGGGCCATGGGGTTACTGGGTGCATACCCTTGCCTATGGATGAAAATATCTATTTGTGCATGAAAATGCTTTCTTTCCTTGAACAAGTGTGGAAAGTGACCATAGAGAGGTAGATACGTAAATGTGTGTGTGTGTGTGTGTGTGTGTGTGTGTGTGTGTGTGTG